>CATIUR010000002.1:124139089-124739089 GCA_949592205.1 Helichrysum umbraculigerum | reverse complement strand
GCTCTAGGTGGACATTAACCCTCCACCTACATTGTGAATTAAGTGGACATTAACCATCCACTTACATAGATGATCTTTTAAGACATCTACTCATACAACCTTATACGTTTAGGACGTTAAAAGGCTACACATTGGATCACACTTTGCTTGCTAATTGATATTGCTTGCTTGCTATTTGCTAGAACTCAGGTGAGTTTCATAGCCCCTCTTTTTACAGTTTTATGACTATTTTGGGGGAGAATACATACTACAACTGTTTTATACAATTGCTTTGCAACTGCTTTGTATACATTTGAATTACACAACTGCTTTTATGAACACAAGTACCATAAACAACGCTATACGGATTGCATGAGTTACACACTAATCCACAAAGGCCCTACACATCATAGTTTGTTAGTTTTGCTAAAGCGTGAATATTAGTAAATAGATCTATTTGGGACTGACAATCCCCGTCCGAGTTAGTCGCGCTAACCTGTCAAACGGACGTATTAATATTTGTTCATAACGAGTGTACCGGATTAGACACTTGCATTGGGGCACCCACGATCGTGTACTCGAAAGAGGCACGGCACACATTGTTAAGCTTCGGACTATGAGCTCATGGCAAATGGTATACATCTTTTTGCATTCGTGCAATTACATATTTACTTATCGTTTGTTAACGATACACCTTTTTGCATTCGTGCAACTACATATTTACTTATCGTTTGTTAACGATACATCTTTTTGCATTCGTGCAATTACATATTTACTTATCGTTTGTTAACGATACATTTACTCAACACATTTACTTATCGTTTGTTAACGATACATTTACTTATCATTGTTGAATGATACAACGATTAAAATCTTGTGTTTCATAACTCGTGTTTCATAACAATTGGTTTGATACCAACATTTAAACAACTCTATGAACTCACCAACTTTATGTTGACCTTTTAGTATGTATTTCTCAGGTAACCCACAGCAGTAGGACGCTTATGGATAGCGTAGCTCGAGTCGCATTGCTTTCAAAATCAAGGGACTTAGATTGCATTTTACTATAGTTAGTAGTTATGTAATCTACACATTGTGTGCGAACTCCATTGTTCTGTATAACGGTTGTAAACATTTTAAACTTATGGAATGTAATGTTTTCAAACGTCTCATATAGAGGTCGTTTGCTTTAATCTTTGTGTAATGATATTTGATTTGGTCGGCGCCCCCATGACAACTCATGTTTCCGCTGCCACGTGTTTTGGGGGTGCGACACACATCACAGAGAAGAAGTCGGAGGAGAAGCGACTTGAGGATGTGCCAATTGTTAGAGACTTTCCCGAAGTCTTTCCGGAAGAATTACCTGGTCTACCTCCGCTTAGACAGGTTGAGTTCTCGATTGATCTCGTGCCGGGTGCCGCACCGGTGGCCCGCGCACCATACCGTTTAGCCCCATCTGAACTTCAGGAGTTGTCCTCTCAGTTACAGGAACTTCTGGATCGAGGATTCATTAGACCGAGTTCTTCACCTTGGGGAGCTCCGGTCTTATTTGTCAAAAAGAAGGACGGTTCATTCCGAATGTGCATCGACTACCGAGAATTGAACAAATTGACCGTCAAGAACCGTTATCCACTTCCTCGCATTGATGATCTATTCGACCAACTTCAGGGTTCAAGTTTCTACTCAAAAATCGACCTGCGATCAGGCTATCATCAGTTACGAGTTCGCGACACCGATATTCCAAAAACTGCATTCAGGACTCGTTACGGGCACTACGAATTTCAAGTGATGCCCTTTGGTCTAACCAACGCACCGGCTGTATTCATGGACCTCATGAACCGGGTGTGCAAACCTTACCTCGATAAGTTTGTCATTGTCTTTATTGATGACATACTCATTTACTCGCGCAACGAGCAAGAACATGCGCAACACCTCAAAACCATCCTTGAACTACTTAGACACGAGGAGCTTTACGCTAAATTCTCTAAGTGTGAGTTCTGGATTCAAACCGTTCAATTTCTTGGTCACGTGATCGACAGTCAGGGAATTCACGTGGACCCATCAAAGATCGAGGCTATCAAAGACTGGCAAGCACCCACCTCTGCAACTGAAGTACGACAATTCTTGGGTCTTGCTGGGTACTATCGGCGATTTATCGAAAATTTCTCTAAAATAGCTCAACCACTCGCGGTACTGACTCAGAAGGACAAAAGGTTCGATTGGACCGATAAACAAGAATCAACGTTCCAACTTCTGAAACAAAAGCTTTGCAGTGCTCCAATTCTATCCTTACCCGAAGGCACCGATGACTTCGTGGTATACTGTGATGCTTCTCACAAAGGTCTCGGTTGTGTATTGATGCAACGAGACAAAGTTATTGCCTATGCCTCACGACAGCTGAAAATTCATGAAAAGAACTACACCACTCACGATCTCGAACTTGGAGCTGTCGTTTTTGCTCTCAAAATCTGGAGACATTATCTCTACGGCACTAAGTGCACCCTCTTTACCGATCACAAAAGTCTCCAACATATCTTCGATCAGAAGGATCTCAATATGAGGCAACGTCGATGGGTCGAGTTCCTTACCGATTATGATTGCGAGATCAAGTACCATCCAGGGAAGGCTAATGTTGTAGCCGATGCCCTCAGTCGAAAGGAACGATCAAAACCACTTCGAGTCCGAGCCCTCAGTATGACCATTCATAACGATCTTACCCTTCAAATTCATACCGCTCAGATCGAAGCCCTGAAATCTGAACACATCAAAAATGAAGCCTTACGGGGTATTGACAAACAATTCGAAATCAGACCTAACGGTATTAGGTATTTCTCAAACCGAATCTGGTTGCCTAGTTTTGGGAACCTAAGAGACTTGGTGATGGACGAGGCTCACAAGTCTAGATATTCTATTCATCCGGGATCCGATAAGATGTACCACGGTATCAAGGAATTTTATTGGTGGCCAAACATGAAAGCCGAAATCGCCACTTATGTCAGCAAGTGTCTTACTTGCTCGAAAGTCAAAACCGAACATCAGAAACCTCCTGGTTTACTCCAACAACCTGAAATCCCTGAATGGAAATGGGATCAAATTGCCATGGATTTCATAACCAAACTACCCAAGTCGTCGAGCGGCTGCGATACCATTTGGGTGATCGTCGATCGTCTCACCAAATCTGCTCATTTCCTGGCAATCAAAGAAAACGATAAAATGGAACGCCTTACACAAATCTACATCAAGGAAATCGTTTCTCATCACGGTGTTCCAATCTCGATCATCTCTGACAGAGATGCCCGTTTCACCTCTCACTTTTGGCAATCACTTCAAAAAGCTTTGGGTACCCGTCTCGATATGAGTACCGCGTACCATCCTCAAACCGATGGCCAAAGTGAACGAACCATTCAAACCTTGGAAGATATGCTACGCGCCTGCGTAGTTGATTTCGGTACAAACTGGGAAAAACATCTACCGTTGTGCGAATTCTCGTACAATAACAGCTATCACGCCAACATTAAGGCTGCACCTTTTGAGGCACTGTACGGTCGTAAGTGCCGATCACCGATCTGTTGGACTGAAGTGGGAGATAGTCAACTCACTGGTCCTGAACTCATTCACGCCACCACTGAGAAAATTGTGAAAATCCAAAACAGACTCAAAGCCGCACGTGATCGTCAGAAAAGTTATGCTGACGTGAGACGCAAACCACTCGAGTTCCAAGTTGGGGATCGAGTACTCTTAAAAGTATCGCCTTGGAAAGGCGTCATCCGTTTTGGCAAACGCGGGAAGTTGAATCCCCGGTACATCGGGCCTTTTGAGATCCTCGAACGGATTGGCCCCGTAGCTTATCGATTGCAGCTGCCATCCGAACTCAGCAGCGTGCACCCTACTTTTCATATTTCAAATCTGAAGAAGTGTCTATCTGATGAGACACTTATCATTCCATTAGATGAAATTCGTGTTGACGATAAACTTCACTTCGTTGAGGAACCCGCTGAAATTATGGACCGTGAGGTCAAACAACTGAAACAAAGTCGTATTCCCATCGTCAAGGTCAGATGGAATTCGCGGCGTGGTCCGGAATTCACCTGGGAACGGGAAGACCAAATGCGACTCAAATATCCTCAACTCTTTACTGATTCCACATCAAACACGACTTCGAGCTAAATTTCGGGACGAAATTCTTCTAATAGGGGGAGAATGTAACACCCGCGAAATTAGGACTAGTAATTAGTGCCTAATCATATGTTAATACATGTAATTAGTTCCTAGTTAGGCTAATTAATGTATCGAATTATATATATTGTTGAATATATACGAAAATGCGATTTGGTTAAATCGTACGCAATTTAAATCGAATGTATTTCGATTCAATTTAATACGGACGTTGGTGACCAATTTTATTAAATAACGTTGTTATGTCAAAAATATTATTATAATAATATTTCGTATTTATTCGTATCGTACAATCAGAAAGTTACACAATTTAAAATGTAAAACGCGCAAACTAAATAAACCAACTTACATTTATAACTCAAACGTAAACTTATTTGTAAAATAATTAAATAAAATATCGCGTAATAATTTGTATTTAAAATGTACCAATTAATATTTAAAATGATTAATTAACGTTTAAACGACGGAGCAAACGAACAACGCACGGAGAGCGGAGGCTGAAAGTTGGAGGATAACCTCCAACTCTCTCCTCTCTTTTTTTCTCATTCTCCACTCAACTCTTTCTCTTTCTTCTCTCTTTTCTCTCAAAACCACCAACCAACCAAAACCCAAAAATTCTATCAAAATCGCAAAATAACAACATCAAACAACCTTGGATCATACTACTCTTTTGGAAGAAAACGACCACCGCTTCACGATCTATCATCCTATCTTTTCGGATTTTTAATCCGACACCTTGTAAGTTTTCCGACAATTCCCGAAATCTCTCGTTTTTAAGTGTTTTCACTTTCTAGTAGTTTGTAACAACTTAAAATGTCCATATATGGGTTGGGTAAAAGAATCGGACCAAACTATGGCCGGAAAACTCGTTTTTGGCTCAAAAACCCGTCAACAGCTTTAAGTGTCGCAACGAAGCATGCAGTATAGCGTCACTTCGTGCGTCACTTAAGTGACGCATTGAGTGTCGCTAAAAGCCCAAATTTTGCGTCACTTGCCTAAGTGCCGCATAAAACCCTCTTTTTCCGTCACTACCTAAGTGACGCATTTTCAATACCCGTCACTAATGACCCACACTTATAGCGTCACTTGCCTAAGTGACGCCTACCATCAAACCTGATTTCACCCGTCACTCACCTTAGTGACTCATGACCTTTATACCGACACTTACAACCGACACTTCCTCAAGTGTCGCACTCTATGCGTCACTTGCACAAGTGACGCTATTATTCAGAATCAGTCATTTCATGCGACACTTCCTAAGTGTCGCCTAAACCCATGAGTGTCGCTTTAAGTGACGCATAAAACAGAATATTTACAACTTAAATTTCACTAAGTATCGAACTTTTACAACCTCAAATCTTTATACGATACGACTTATAAAACACTTTGGGACACTTTTGTAAGTGCAAAACATCGATAACTTGATAATAATACTTGAAGTTATTATTTCAAACTCGTCACCAACGGGTCGTACACTTTTCAAACACTTAAACATATCAACCAAATAGTGGATATTTGGACATTATAGTTGGACGAACAACTGCAGGGGTGATCTTTTAAGATACCCAATCATATTTATAACCATCGCGTGTCGTGGACACCCTCAGGTTACAAGTCTTTGGACTTCATTTTGGCTAATCAACTTACGTTTGTTTAAACGCATTCAGACTCAGGTGAGTCTCATAGCCCCTCTTTTACTATTTTACTCAGGGGTGTGATATACTGCTCAAACTTTTAACATGTGAACGCAAGTACCAACTTTTCATATACTACATGAGTTTTTCGAAACTAATCATTTTAAAGTCCTCCGTCAGCATAGTTGTTAATACGTTGTAGCGTGAATATTAGTATATGGTACCATATAGGATTGACCCTCCTCGTTCGGGTTAGCAAGCACTAACCGGGTAAACGGACGTACTAATATTTGGGAAGACGAATGTTGATTAGGCATTCGTGGAGGCACCTCGCCCGGAATTCTCTATAGGGGACCCGGCCCTCGAGTTAAGCTCAACTATGTGCTCATGGCTGTATACACGATGATTATCATTTAATTGCTGGATACAATTCATTATTTAAATCTTGCGGTTCATACGATATTACTTGATTTCAAACCTGTGAGCTCACCAGCTTTATAGCTGACCTTTTAGCATATATCGCAGGTACCCAGCAGTAGGATGTTTCTGCTTCAGGATTTAGCTCGAGTCAGCATACAGACGATTGGGATTTTCTTGCATTAGTATATTTTGTATAAGTACTTATGTACTGAAATCTCATTATATTTAACTCGAGCTATATAAAGCTTTAAATGTTGTAAACATTTCAATTATCAATGTATTTTGTTAAAACGACGCATATAGAGTCGTTTGCTATTTATCTTTGTGCTTTGTTATTGATTAGTAACACCCAAATCAAGCTTCCGCAAATCATTAAATTTGGGGGTGTTACACAAGCAGTAGGATGTTTCTGCTTCAGGACTTTAGCTCGAGTCAGCATACAGACGATTGAGATTTTCTTGCATTAGTATATTTTGTACAAGTACTTATGTACTGAAATCTCCTTTTCATTTAAACTCGAGCTATGTAAAGCTTTTAATATTGTAAACATTTCAGTTATCAATATAATTTGTTAAAACGACGCATATAGAGTCGTTTACTATATATCTTTGTGCTTTGTTATTGATTAGTAACACCCAAATCAAGCTTCCGCAAATCATTAAATTTGGGGGTGTTACAAAGAGAATGATTTGTTTTAGTGCGTTTTGAATTGTGCTGTAAGTATTGTATTAATAATGTAAATAAAAAGGATTTTTTGGAAAAAAAAAATAATAATAATAAAAAACACTAAATAAGAATGAGAAGATTTTTATATATATTTCAATATAGTTTGATTAGATTTTTAATACATCTCCAATGTTAGCACTAAATATACATTTTACACTATTTTAGTGAAAGTTTAAAAAATGCGATCCAATGTTAATACTAAAAATTGCACTATTCTATTGCAGTGTCAAATAGTGTTTCGTGTTGCACTAAAAATTATTCACATTAAATAACTTTATGTATAATATATAAAAAATTAAAACGTATCAATAAGATGTATTGATTATAACACTGTGATTAATATTTTTAAAAATGACTAAATATAAAGTTTGTTATCACATTTATTTAGAAACTCTATATCTTTTTAAGAAAAATTCAATTATTTTTCTAAAACTAATAAATATAATGATTGTCATTAAATTTATTATGAGAATTTACCAATTATATAGTAATCATAATACTGAATTGTGTGTTTCAGATTAATTTTAAAAAAATAGTGTTAAAATTCAATACAAAATATTGATATTCTTAATACACACATCTTAGTGTTAGAGCATCCACAATGTAGATGTGACATAGTTTAAACTGGCTTTGAACTGTAATAATTATTGAAATATAAAGATTACATATAGTTAATATAATTATAATTAATACTATATAATAGTATGTTTATGTTTCAGTAAACAAATATAATGAACTATGAAACTTTTGTATGAATAGATTAAAGGGTTTATGGTACGAATCGCCACGATACGAATCGCCAACGTACTTTATTTTTTGTTAATGTCACAAATGAACCGGTTTTATTACCAATGTCGGCAATAAACTTTTACTTTTTGTCCTAATGACACCAACGAACTTATTATATTACCAATGTCGACAACGAACTTGTTAAAAATGTTTCGAGGTCACCAATATAATTTTTCTTAACGAGCTACGTTTTGAATTCGCTGATATGGTGTTGCCATGTCATTTCATTTATGTGAACAGGCTTCCACGTAAGGTTAACTTCATCTTCTCCGTTTGACTAACATGTAATTTTCTGTTACATTTTCAAAAAAATGTAGAAATTGCGATTAGATTCGCCGGAAAAAGTGATGGTCACCGTAGAAGTAACCTAAATTTACATATTAGTCGAACGGAGAAGATGTAGTTAACCGTATGTGTACACGTTTAGCTTAGGTGGAAGCCTGGTCACATAAATGAAATGACATGACAACACCACATTAGCGAATTCAAAACGTAGCTGGTTAAGTAAAAGTATTTTGGTGACCTCGAAACATTTTTCACAAGTTTGTTGTTGACATTTGTAATAAAATTAATTCGTTGGTGTCATTAGGACAAAAAGTAAAAGTTTGTTGCCGATATTGGTAATAAAACCGGTTCATCGGGAATATTGGAATAAAAGTAAAGTACCTTGACGATCCGTATTATAAATGATGATGTGATGTTTTATGAGAGAAAGGGTTCAAACCAATGTTTTAAAAACCGGTTCGAACCGGCCGGTTCGACCGGTTCGACCGGATCCGGAGGAAGTTCCGAGTTAGAATGGACCGGTTTTGACCTTAAGTTGACCAGTCAACGAACCGGGGGTTCGACCGGAAACCGGACGGTTCGACCGGAAACCGGACGGTTCAACCGGTTTTTTTTTTTTTTTTTTTTAAATAATGGTGACGTGGCCGGTTTTGGGGGTGGTTGGACCGGACCGGTTGAACCGGTTCGACCGGAATCGGTGGAGTTTCCGAGTCGATAAAAAAACTGGTTTTTAAAACATTGGTTCAAACGAATAGGTGTTCTTTCCAATTTGCCATTGTGCTCAATTCAATCTCATTTTGATTTTTGGTTCCTTAGATTGGATTCCAAGATGAACCTCACTTGCATTTCGTCAAACTTTAGAAAATCCAACGAGTCAACGTAGTGAAACAACCACCTTGTTGGTTGGACCATTTTGGACCTCTAGTTTTAATCCTGGTCATTCTTCTTGTTTCCCCCTTCAAACCCTTGCCCACCAAAACACAGGAGTATTTAGATTTTAATCATCATTTTTCAATTTTTCTTTCACACCCACCAAAATTCTCACTCAAATCTCATCTGGGCATTTTAAATTTTACTTCTAATTTCCAATTTGAGTAAAAAGGCTCCATCTTTTTTATACCCTCATAAAGAATCTTGCTTTTTAGGGTTTATTTCATATTTGTGTGTTTTGAAGCATGGTCGTGGGTATATGTGTTGTGGGTTCACCCATGGCGGATTCACATACTTGCCCATGTTTGTGTGTTGATTCAATTACATCAACTCATTTGAATCATAATAGTAATGGGGATTTGAGATTGCATAGGAAATCAGTTGGTAAAAAGCTCACTTCCTCTTTCATGGATTCCAAGCTTCCTAGAAGAGCAATTGCTTCCAAGAAACAGAAGAAGGTCAAAAGTTATGTGATTGTCAATGAACTTGGTGGACAATATGAAGAAAGTTTTCTTGATGTTAAAGCTGTAAGATTTTTTCTATATTTCATAGATATATATGTATATATAATATAATATTTCATGGTAGATCAAATGTGTAGATAGCACCAAAGGAAGTAGGTTATCATAGATTATGAAAGATTTCTTAGGTAGTGCTTGTGGATATGAAATGATCATACTTGATGGATTGAAGTTGTATTAGTGCAATAAAATGATTGATATTATATATTTTGTTGCAAAAACACCTAAAATCATATAATTGTATGGTAATGTTTCCTTTAGTTCTAAGAAGTGCCAGTACTTGTGCTTTTGACAAAATTGTGAAGTGTGCGCTTTAGTGCAATGTGTTTTATTTGGATTTACATTTGCACCACTTGTAAGATATTATGAAAACAGATAAAATATGGATTATGGACGAGTTTTTATATTTGTGAGCTATTTAATATTTAAATATGGTTGCACATATATGAAATTTTTTATAAATATTTGGTTGTTTCAGGATTTTATTATCTATATTACTTTTCAGTATGTATCTCCTGACGAAATGCTGTGTTTTTTGACAGCAAATCTTTAATCTTTTTACCTACAAAGCTGTAAGGACTGTTATGAATCAACTATATGAGATGAATCCAACACAATATCGATGGTTCTATGAGTAAGTCTTTCAAATTGTTTAGTCTCCTATAGTCCTAATCTCCTCCTATGGTTTGTATGGCCATGAGGTTAATCGATATATGCTTTTGACACCTTTTTTGTGCTTTACTCAACAGTTTTGTTGCAACAAACAAGCCCAGTGACGGAAAACGGTTCCTTCGCATCCTCCAAAAGGTACGAACTTATTTATTTAGAATCGGGTCATTCAAGCTGTTTTTGATTGATGAGGGGTCAAATGGGAAACTTAGCTAAAAAGGAAATGGGTCGGGTGTCAAAGTTTTTGCAAGAAACATGAAATGGGTTGAACCAGCAGAAGGGTCAATAATTGTATTCAAGCGTTTAGAATATCCTAATTGTTTTATTTAAAACGAATATTATAGTATATGCTAATAAAATAGATTTTTAATCATATTCGATGCATTAATTATTTTCAGTGTTTCAAGAAAATGGACCAAATGTGTTGGTGGGTCTGCCCAACCTAACTCATTTGATCCACACATAAAAGTACCCACTTTGACCCCACCCATCTTAACCCGTTACCCAATATGCCTGCCCTGCCCTTTTTTCAGTTTTTGCCATCGCCACTAAAAATCTTCCGATAATAATTTGTGGACTTTTAACATTATTATTAAATTTGGTTTTGTTTCGATAGGAAAATCATGAGCTTGCAGAAAGAGTAATGGTAACGCGCCTTCACCTCTACGGAAAATGGGTGAAGGTATGAAATCTGTGACATTCTTCCATTTTCTCTTTTGATCTTATAGTTTTGTCTCACAAACTTGGAGAATTCTTAGGATCTTACTTTGTTGGTGTATACGTGGTAGAAATTGGATCATGCTGAAATGTATAAAGATCTCTCAGATCAGAACTTGGAGTTGATGCGTGATCGGCTCATGGAGACTGTGATATGGCCTTCTGATGATACAAACACCGAGAAGATAGGATGAAAGACTTATTTTATTTGGTCTTCTGTCACTCAGATATGTATGCATGTAATATGTATGCCACTATCGATTGTCGTTCTGTAGGTAGATTTATGCCTCAAGTACTGTAGCTAGTTTAGGGTTAAAAATACCCATTGTAATATTTTACAGCAACAATAAGAGAAGCTTTTGCTTTGTATATGACATGTATATGTATTATATATTATGGGAAAGTTATAGGTGTTGGCGTGTTGCTATCAAAACTCATATGCATATTGAAGTTCTTATATTTTATACGTAGTATAAAATATTTTATTCTTTGTAAAATTAGCAGATGAACAAATTTTAAAGTAGTGTTTGATATGTTTAATTTTTTTTATAAAAATGAGCTTTAATAAGCAGATTAAAAGTATGAGATACCCCATTTGTGTAGCATTTCCTGATGCGCGTGCCTGTAGTCATTGAACCTGTCTAAGACATTCCTTTGAGGATGTAAGATCTCCAAAAGACGTCTTGTAATAGTATCGTTAACTGTCTTTTAAGATCATGGTTACTCAGGTCACAGTCTTCTATCGCATTATTCACAGCTACATCAACTATACTTACATCAATCTGTTCAACAATAGTTGTTGCAAGTTAAAACTACGATTTGCTTGCCTTAAAGAGGTTCACTTGGAGGCATCAGTCAACTTTAATACTGAATAAATTAACATATCAACAAACATATCGAATGCAAGTGCAAAGATTACCAATGATATGGAATTTGAACAATAATTAAAAACAATTAATGGTACTTGGCATTCATATTGGATGTATGGATCATCCGAATTATATGTACGTTTTACTCAAACCATCGCTTGTATGCAAGTAATGAAACACAGATAAATGATTTTTTTAAACACAACTCAATTATCTCACCAAAAGAGATTAAAAGACATGCAAGTGGTTTTCTGGGCAAGTGATATTTTGATACTTTATACACAAAAAACAAATTTCACCAAATATAGAAGATTATCTTTTCTAGACGAAAAAAACATTTACTTCAAGGTAGGTTTTCACCGTAGCAAGAAAGGTGCTAATTGTTGCCGGAAATGTCATTGTGAAGCATTACACTTCTAACCACCCACAGTTAGTACTTTGTTAGTAGTTAATGTAATTAAACAAAGAGATTGTTGTCCGGCTTAGTTGAGATGCCCGCGTGATGGGCTAAAGATCATATCATGGCACAATTTCGACTCTGTTCCTTGTAGTAGCGCAACTTGCATATTTCCTTCCCTTACACGATTTGGGATCCATACCTCAATGATGTTGAGTTTGGCTAAAACCCACTTTGAATTCCCTTGTTTAATATGCTTGTAAAGACACTTTAATTTGATGTCCTTTTCAGGATCATATCACCACCTTAACTCACAACTTATCTTCTTCTTTTCTATTAAACACACACGTATGGGTATGTTTGGCAACAAACCAGTTGTAGCCGAAGTTCGTGGCTATAGATTTGCGGTTGGCGAGTTGTGTACTCTTTATAGAATCTACTTGAAGAAGAAGCTTCTCTTTTAGGGGATACTTTTTCCTCGCAATTAATTCCACCCATTTTAAATTGCGAAAGATGATTTTTTTATTTTTTTTTACCTTTTTATATTCATAACCGGTATAGATTATTAAAACTATAATTAATCTCCTATACTGCAAATCCCATTGGCCTAGTGGTATGAGAGCGACCTTTCTTCTATTGGAAGTTCAGCTTTGACTTCATCATCTGAAGACTTATTTTGACTTTCTAAACTTAAATTAACAACTATAATAGATTATATTTGAATTCTTAATAGTTTATTAACAAATTCAAAAATGTACAATTTAGCGAAAAGCATAATAAAGAGTTGTTCCAAAGTGATTCGGCAATACATATACACACATGATACGTACACTTACAATATGACTTGGAATTGAAATTGAGAAAAGTATCATACTTCACTTCCACTATCCAATAAAGATTGTTCCAAAAGTTATCCAGGCATATATAAATTATGCATGCACTATTTATGCTTATCTTATCATTTTGTTCTTAATAATTTATATTCGATTCTCACCATTACGACTTTACCTTAGATTCTCCCGGCGTAAATGCTGTCTTGAGTCGTGAAAGGGATAGTTTTTGATAAATATGTCATGGGTTCAATCCCAACTCTCCGCGATTTTACAGGACTGAACATTGCCTAATGTATGGTCCTTAAGGAACGATCGCATCGGGTTCAAAATAACTCCCAGTTATAGTTATCCGTCGAAACAACCTTTTGAGAATTTATATTCGATTCTTGATCAATTTAAAACATTTGTCATATCCATTTTCACGTGTATTTTATTATTATTATCATGGTAAGAATATATATGAATGCTACATATCATATTATCTCTTCTTGTAGTAATAATCCAAAAGAAGATCACAAATTTAATGTTAACACACTTTTTAAATATACATAATTTATACAAGTATATATGAATATAATGACATAAAAAAGTTATGAATTTGCCAACTCGTATCCGTGATACTGTAGCATCACATGTTTGATACCAAATTATACATTTAAACATACCACGTTATTATTGTGTCATTTGACATTTTGGTCATTCTTTTCTAAAATTACCAAAATAATCAACTTTAAGATCGAGAAGGTAGAAGTGATGTTGGGGTGCAATCCACATCAATTTTCATGGGGTAAAAAATTAATTAAAAAAAAAAAACAATTGGTGGACCATCGAATTCACCGATTGTATTACGATTGTAAGTTTGTAACATCTGCTTCTCTGAATCAGTTCCCTATATGATAAAAAAATGTTGAATGCACTTTGAACATTGCACGAGAGTTTGACCAATCAATCAAATAACATATATTTTACTTTTCTTTTCATCGTTCTTGATTTTCTTCCATGATTAATATGCATTTATATATATATATCTATCGTTACATGACGTCAAACTTTTATGAATAGAGACACTATTATTGGACCCGAAAGGTTATTAACCATTAAGTATGTTTGGTCAGCATGCACCGATTGAATATAATATTTTGTGGGGATGAGTGGCTTATGATACAGGATCTCACTCCAATCCAAATCCAAAAAATAATAAAATGATACTCCGTTAACACTTACTATTGAGTATTGATTGTCTGAATTTTAAACTTCGTTTACTTTTTTGTTCTCATTATAATTGTAACTCGAGGTGGGATCTTGTACGTTGTAACAGTCGCCATCAATGTACTAGAAAATAGTCGTTTTAATGAATAATATCATTTTTAACCTGCGTCTTCTTGATAACGGTTTTCTCGAGTTTTTAACCAAAATGGTGAGGAGGAAAAACATATTTCCCAATAAGATGTTCTTTTAAAAATATTCATTGATAAAGTGTTTTCTTCAAAAAAAAAAGCCATTTTTTTATCATATGAAATGGTTTTTTTTTTATATATATATATGAACTTATTATGCCATCTAATTTGTTTTCCTCGACTGACATAACATGGATTCTGTTTTACGATATTGTAGGTAACATTCATGGATGAAGTATATGATTGCATATACATAAAAATTAGATAAATTTTTGATTAAATTAGATTTGTAATCTTCTTCATGTGATTTTCGTCTTAAGTAATATATATACTTCTATTTAACAATAAACATATTGCTTCAATATAAATTTAGTCATTGTCACAATATGAAGCATTATATATTAGGGATTATACATCTCGACGCCACCCAAGTATATCGTTTTGATTTTGTAGCTCACCCATATTTGAAAACAAATTTGTAGGCCACCCAAGTTTGCATGTTGTTTTATGTATACTAAATTCGGCTAAAAACTCATACGAAAAATGTAAAATGACACATATACCCATGTATTTCCTAATTAACATTATTAAAATTATTTTAATTTTTCTCAAATACAGAGGTATTTGTGTCGTTTTATATATTTCGGATGAATTTTTAGCCGAATTTGGTATACATGAAACAACATGCAAAATTGGGTGGCCTACAAAGTCGTTATTAAATATGGATGGCCTGTAATAACAAAGTGATATACAGGGGTATTTGTGTCATTTTACATATTTCGGATGAATTTTTAGCCGAGTTTGGTATACATGAAACAACATGCAAACTTGGGTAGCCTACAAAGTCGTTTTTAAATATGGATGGCATGTAAAAACAAAATGATATACTTGGGTATAATCCCTGTTTATTATATTACAATTAAGAGTTAGAAAGCCGAAATGTTCTATGACCCCAAACATCGCCTTCATGTTTTTATATGAATTAAGAAGTTATATGAAATTATGGGATAAAAGTGAACTTGTAAATCAAAATGGTGTCATAAACTCATAATTATTATGCCTATGTATGTGAATAGAATGTCATGAATCTTATACTAGTTCATATCATAAAATGCAATCTATAATTTCAGTTAAGGAAAACAAACTAGATGACATAAGTTTTAAAATAATATAGTAAAAATTAAAATTAACAGAAGAAACCTTTATATATATATATATATATATATATATATATATATATATATATATATTTTTTTTTTTTTTATAAAATACCATTTATAATGGCAAAAACACCTTATTAGTAAATATTTTCAAAAGAACACCGTATTGGAAAATATGTTTTTCTCCCTACCATTTTAGCTAAAACTCCCTTTTTCTCAATGAAGTCCAATATTTCCATAGTTCACTGATGCAAATCCGTCCTATATTACTAAGGTGTATGTGATTGTTTTCGCATTCAAGGTATTAAATCTATGCCAACTTGTTGCAAGAACATCTTATTCACGCATTATTTGTGATGGATTATCATCTTTCCAAAAGCATTTGGGTTAATTTTATAGATATTGTATATTTTGCTTCAATTGCTTATTTGGTGTTTTAGTAATTATTGTAATCAGTGAATTTATTTCTCCTTGAATGTACCTCAAAATTGAGAATTGGTTACTGTTATGAATGTATTATTTCGCTTTGTGTGATGATAAATTCAGCTCCATTTTTTATAAATCCACCATCAATATGCATTATTTACTTGTACTGTACAACCTTGTAATGCACGTTAATGGTGGATCTATCAAAATTTATGGTGGAAATATCATCTCCCTTTTGTAAAACAAATGATAAAAAAATACATCATCTTACTGTATAAATAATTAATCAATAATTCTAAAAACACCATTCCATATTGACATGACATTATAACAAGCATTCTAAAAGTATAAGGTTTAGAAGTTAATAATTGTAGGTGGTTGGTAAATTCCAATTTCTTTGTAAGCCACTTTTGGGTAATTGCTTAACAAATAATAATATCATAAAACAACACGTAAATTTAAGTTAAGTCAATTGTGGAATATATTGTTATCTTTAGACTTAACATACAAAAATATCCATTAGTTAGCATAAAATATGTTTGTTCAAAAAAAATTAGCATAAAATTTGTGTCATTTAGTACCCGTTAATAAAATGATAGTGAAATTTTGACATATTGTATAATTTTATCTTTTATCTTAAGTTTTGTGTCATATCAAACATCAAACATAGACAAAACATGTAATCATACTTTTACATTATTATTTTTAGGTCACATATACACCACAAACACAATATCATCTTTATTCATTATTTATGTTGAATTTAATTGAACGATAGTAAATTACACGGATCGTTCATGTGGTTTGCTTGAAAGTACACCGATCATGATTTTCTTCTGAAAATTACACCGGTAATTGTCCATGACTAATGCGAAAACGCGCAATAAGAAGTATCTATATCTAAACTCTTTGCATTGCATGTTGGTATCTTTTCTTAGAAATCTTAAAAATAAGGCTCAACATTTCTTTATATAATTCGTCTAATTCCATGTAACAATATAATTTTATCAATTTCACATTTTTTTTACATTTTGTTAACTACATCCCCTATCTCAAACTCTACGTATAAGCAAATTACCTCCATCAACTCCTCATCACAAACAATCATATGACTATCCTCCAGTTATTATTTATTATCTATATACTATATATAATACATTTGGCTTGTTTTTTTTAAGAGGGAAAATACCAAAGTGCCCTTACTTTATTACTAATGCCTTCAAAAACCTTTTGAAATGACATATATACCCCTACATTAATTTATTAAATGTATGCATTTATTGTTCTTTTACTCTCTAATTCATTACTATTACTAATATCTTTAAAAACCTATTAAAAATGAAAATAATGTCACTATATTAATTTATTAAATGTATGCATTTATTGTTCATCTACTCTTTAATTTACAAATGGTCAAACAATATATCAGTTACAAAACTAACAAATTATTAAAAATATATCAAATCCATATCTATCGGTTACAAAATTTAAAAATCCTTAAACATATGTCAAAGAACTTAGTTTTCAGTTTATTTTAAATTACTTTGAGTCTTTGACAGTATCAAAATATAAGGCGTCAATATCTATATACCGCCATCAAAATTTTGATAGTTTTTTGCCGCCGCAACGCGCGGGTACACTTCTAGTAAAATACTATATATACTCCACTAAAAAACGCGAGTATTATTTCTAGTATATCAAAAAGAGTACAATTGTCTACAATAAATGGGAGTTGATAAATACAACATGAAAATTGTTTCATGGACCACATAGTACAACAGTTTTAGCTTACAGTACAAGTATATAAAAGCATTTTTTTAGTGTATAAAACAATGTAAATGTTGTATATATCAGCTCCCCAATAAATAGGTACTAGTCCTACTATTTCAACTCATGGTTGATAAATATTTGATGTTGAAATGATGCAATCTCAGCCATGATTTAAAGGGTCTACAACCTTCTTCATTCTATTCTCTCTTAGTATTCTTTAAGAATCTGTTACAAGTCTATGTCTTTTTAGCTTCAAAAACACTCTCTTCAACTTCCTAACTCTAACTATCACATTCACCATCAAACTCCTTCAAAGTAATCATATGTTATCAATTATTAATCATCTGTTCTTTTTATTTTTATTAAATTCTTAGTTCTTAATCCCCTCTCTTCTATAATTTTTCATGTTTCTTTCTTATCAACAACCAAGAATTTCATCAAAATGAAATGAGAAAACAAAAGCAAGGCAACTAGCAGTTTTAATGTTCATGTTTTTGCTTTTTAATGTTTTTAGCTAATACCACATGTAGTGTTTGTGTATGTGTTCTTGTTTTTCATGTATTTTTTTTTATATTAAATGGATTTTGGTTTGATTTTTATAAAATGGATTATCCATAAGTTTCACACTATTTTCACTATATGAATATGGTTTTCAAGTGTGTTTTTCATGTTTCATCTTCTCTGATCACATTTGGTTGTTGCAGGGAAATCAATGGAGGAAGCTCTTGTTTGAATGTGAATTGACAATTTTGCCCTCCAATCAAGGGATCATGGCTGAGAAAGAGGATGGGTGTCGATGTGGCATCTCCATTTTCTTTAAAGATGCTAGGTACGTACTTTTCCATTTACCACAAATAATAATATTTAATATTTAATATATAGGAATCAAATAACTAACTAGTTTACACTTTTACTTTTATAGAACTTATCTATACATAGCAAAATTGGATATAGATATTAGGATTGATTTAGTTATATTTATCGCAAACTTCAAAATTCTAGTTATACAGGTGTGAGAATTTGTGTGTATTTTTAGGTGCACACAAACTTAATTTACATTTATATGTAAATGAGGGGCAGTGTATAAGAAAGTTGAAGAGTGTAAAAAATAAATATTGTATATAAATATATTTTTTGACATCATGCAAGTGGTGAGGCGCCCTAGCTAATGTCCCTACCACGGGGTATCGGGTTCGAATCTCCTTATGTAAACATTATGGGGGCCAAGAAATGAATCGAAAACAGTCATAGGGATACCCCGGTTAGAACACGTACCTCTTATATTTACCGGTTTACATCCATATAGGTATACTCTCTATCCCGTAAGTTTTAAATGAATTACAAGTCATCCTATAAATATTCTCAAATGAAGATCTCTATGAATAGCATGTTTCATAGACCTTTTATATGACCTCTTTTGTAGTGCATCATGTAACATAGATTAGAAACTATTTATGTTATATGTTCCATTCAAAAGATAATAAACTATTTATGCAAATTTTTGGTGCAGTGGTTTAATTTATACATGAAATTGCAGGTTAGCATTAAAAATGGATGAGCTTGGTATAGAAATAGCCAAAATTGCATTACCAGCAGCACTTGCTTTAACAGCTGACCCTATTGCTTCTCTTGTTGACACTGCCTTCATTGGTCAAATTGGTAATTTCACTCCTCAAAATGTAATAGTAAAAGTTTTTGCCTTTTCATTGAAACAAAATGATAGTATGAGATCAATCACCCATGCTCATATGTTCTATTTAATAAGTATAAATGATAAATGATTAGTTTACATGAAAATAACAAATAAAGTGGTACAGAACATATAACTTACAATAATTAGTATTCAGGTGCGGTCGAGCTTGCTGCAGTAGGAGTTTCTATAGCAGTATTCAACCAAGTATCACGAATCGCAATATTTCCCTTAGTAAGCATTACAACCTCTTTTGTAGCTGAGGAAGATGCCGTCTCAAATTCAAGTAACGAAAATTTTGAGGTGCAAGGTCCCCCTTCAAGCAGTGAAAACAAAAAGTTGCTCCAACATGATAACACAAGTACTAGTATGTCACAAATTAGTACTCATTCCAATATGACATACATTTGGCTTCTTATCAAACTCATAGTCTACAAAACTTTGACTTTTATCGTGTTTTTTTGTATGTGTAGAGTTTGAGTCTCTTGATATGGAGTCACATGTAACGAGCTACAAGAAGAAACAGATACCGTCAGCTTCATCTGCGTTAATCATTGGGGGCATTTTAGGGTTTTTACAAGCTGCATTTCTGATTCTTGGAGCGAAACCCGTGTTGGGTTTTATGGGGATCAAATCTGTAAGTGAAAAAGTACATAATCATAATAACTCGTAACATTCATTTTTTATTCTATTTGTATGGTACAACTTACTGTTACATATATAGGATTCTCCAATGTTATACCCTGCGCAACAATACTTAAAGTTAAGGTCGCTTGGTGCTCCAGCCGTTCTGCTTTCATTGGCTATGCAAGGAGTTTATCGTGGATTCAAAGATACGAAAACGCCTTTGTACGCCACTGGTAAGTGAAATGATATAATTGCCCTCTTTAGATTTTAAATTCACTCAACAAATTAATTACAAGATTTTTTCTTTTTTATTTTTAGTGGCAGGAGATGTGACAAACATCATTTTGGACCCAATATTTATGTTTGTTTTTGGTCTTGGGGTCAGTGGTGCAGCTATTGCTCATGTTTTGTCTCAGTAAGCTCGTTTACAATTTATATTCTATTCTTTATTTAAAAAGAAACATCATGGTGTTTATGGTAAAAAAGAAAAAAACTTGTTTGATCATGAAAGTTAAAAGTGTGCCATTTTCTAGATAATAATTCATGCTTTGACACTTATGTGCCAGGTACTTGATCTCAATAATACTGTTTTGGAAATTAGTACAAAAGATCGATCTCGTACCACCTAATTCCAAGCATCTTCAATTTGGTCGATTTCTCAAGAATGGTGAGTATCAAAATCGTTGATTGGAGCTGATTCATGGACGCAGTTAACATAACTTTTTTCTTGTATAAATTTAAAACAGAGTAAATAGCATTTAATTTTGGTTAAACTTTTAAATCATATGGAATTCAAATTCTGTTTTCGATTATGTGTTGACAGGTTTTCTATTGTTAATGAGAGTTATGGCTGTAACATTCTGTGTAACATTGGCTGCATCAATGGCTGCAAGACAAGGGTCAACGACAATGGCTGCATTTCAAGTTTGCTTGCAAGTTTGGCTTGCAACTTCACTTTTAGCAGACGGTTTAGCTGTTGCTGGACAGGTTTGCATCTAACATTCTAACCATAGTACCATACCAACTGCTAAGTTCTAAGACTTTCATATCATTCTTCATATGGTTAAATATTTGAAGGCTATACTTGCAAGTGCGTTTGCAAGAATGGATTACGAGAAGGTTACTGCAACCGCTTCAAGAGTTTTGCAGGTATGTTATAATTTATAAATGTCACTAATATGACTTGATAGCGAAAAAGTTGATAGTACATGTAAAAGCTGCAGAGCAAACCATTAACCTGAATTTATCACTTCATAAGTAAATGGGTTGAAATAACAAAGTATCAGCAAAAAAGTTTATAGCAATTTCCTGGAGGCATCAACGTATAAATTGGATTATAGATTTATAGGGCATAATTTGTTGCAAGTTAATAAATATATTTACTCAACTGATAGTACGAATTGGTGATGCAGTTAGGTCTGCTACTTGGTGTGGCCTTAGCTGTTCTTTTAGGAGTCGGGTTACAATTTGGAGCAAGATTGTTTACCAAAGATGTTGGTGTCCTCCATCTCATTAGCATCGGGATACCGGTATTTATAACTCTCAACAAAACCATATTTCGGTTTCACCTTAAAGCCAGCTTAAGAATTCAATTCTCTTTATGTATCAGTTTGTTGCAGCAACTCAACCAATCAATGCGTTAGCCTTTGTTTTCGACGGTGTTAACTTTGGAGCATCTGATTTTGCATATGCTGCGTATTCTATGGTATGCTCATGGTGACTACATGGTTTCTATCATCTACCCTTTTCGTCCACTTTTTTTTTTATCATTGTGTAGGTCGCAGTTCTGAAAAAAAGAACAAAATGAAACAGAACATCCTGTACGAATAAAATCTCTTCGATGATACATGAATAAGACCATAACTGGTTACCCATTTTTGAATTTTGGATCTCAGGTTCTGGTTGCTATATTTAGCATTTTATCGATATTCATCGCTTCTAGCTATGGATTTGTTGGGCTCTGGGTTGCTCTTGCTCTTTACATGAGTTTAAGAGCATTTGCAGGATTTTGGAGGTACATTTCTAATCTGACCTGAAACAAGATGTTTAAAAATGTAGACACAAAAGAGCGGCTTATCGTGGCCCATTTTATCCATGTTGTTTTGCACATTCTTTAAGCAGAATCGAAATGAACTCTTTCTGTGTACAATCTCATTAAGCAAGCGTCGTGAAATTCTTTCATCATGTGTTCTTGCAGGATAGGAACAAGAACAGGACCATGGTGCTTTCTCAAGGGTACAACATGATTTACTATAACCGACAGATTCATATTGTTCATAGTATTTCTGTCCCATAATCGGGTATTGACATGCTAACAGTGTATCCCAGACCATTGGCCTACCTCATACACAATTGTATAGTAGTCGGGGTTTTTTGGTTTGTACGATGTGATCCTGTTTATAACTCTACTCCGTATTTTTGTGGGTTTTGTCTATAGATTTTCTATCATAATTAGTTGGGATAATGAGAGAGTGCATCCAGAAGCCCCAATCATAGTGAGACTGTGGTCATGAACTCTCAACTTCAAACGAATTAGTGTTAATGTGTTAATGAATAAAGCTCGAGCCTTGACTCAACAATCAACAAAGCATTTGATTTTTTGTCAAGCAAATAAGTAATAGAGCATTCTAATCTCATGAAGTCGTCAAATTGATAAAGAGAATACGATACAAGTATAAAAGTAATCCAAGTATCTGCTGTATACATGCATAAAGTACACATGATAATGCAAGAATTTGCTACAAAGTTTATGTAAAACCACCAAAACTTTTGAGGGTAAATTTCAAGTTCAAATGTAATTAAGCCTCAAGCCATGTATACCGTCTTAACCTACACAGGCCTCCAACAAAGACAAAAATTATTTGCAAGGTGAAAGAATCCCAAGAAAAATCTTGCAACCAGATTCGATACCGAGAGGATTTGGTTGATAATCCTACTAACAGCACATTAGAAGTCAGAACTTTTCTGAGTTTTGTCATCAAGTTGTGGTAGTTAACTTGCACCTCTAGTCTACCACAAGCCAATGAACTTCCACCAGACTCCACCGACTCCAAGCCAGATGATGATATTGACCACAGAGATGATGAACCCGTAGCCCCACCATTTGCCAAGAGGGACATAGTTGGCTCCATAGAATACAGGGGCTGACCCAATTCCGTAGTGGGTCAAACCACCCATGAGGTTAGAGAGGAATGCAAGCACCATGGCTCCAAATAGTGGAGGTGTCCCAAGGGCACTGGCAACTGACAAGAAGGCGGTGAACATGGCACCAATGTGAGCAGCTCCACTTGCAAAGAAGTAGTGGGAATAGAAGTATAGAAGAACAAGGATGCCAAAAGATGCCTGCCATTGAAGACCTAGTCCACCAACAAACTGCAGAGAAAACCCAATGTTTATTATGTTTGCATTTGGTCATAATTAATGCTATTGAAGGAAAGCTACTTTAAATGATAAAAAAAAAAAAAATCCGTGAGAACACAATAGCGAACAATTCAGTACTTTGTAGGAGATGAGAGCATACACGCTAATCTACAGATTAGATGAGATAATTTCTCCAAATTTCCTTAAAAACTGGTTACCCAGCCAGCACATTTTGCCACCTCTATGATATTGTAATTATATTATCCGTTAATTTTATAAAAGACTGAACAAAAATGCCAGCAAGACAAACCACCAAACATGATGAATAACCCAACCTGCCCAACCCACTCATTTTGCCACTTATTTGTAGCACAAATAAATGTTGAATAGATAACATACCTTGACAACTGTTTGACTAAACCAGGAGATGAGACCATATTTGTTAAGGTATCCAGCCATTGCAATGAGTGCAGCAAACCATGTAAGGGTATCCCATGCAACAGCTTCACCTAAGCATTCCTTCCATGTCACGACTCCGGTTATAAGAAGAACAGACAGTCCAAGAATAGCAGCTGTTACAGCATCAACACCAAGCATCCCTCCAAATATCCATAGGCCAACCTGATTCAATGGTCAAGATGAGAAGGGGAGATATTTCTATCATAAATTCCTAACTTCAAAGTAAATCATAGACCTACATAAACTCAAGAAACGTATCAAACAAGACACTTTCTGCTTTGGATAAGCAAATATTAGATATAGGGTCTAAAAGAACTTGCATGTATAAATCTTCAAAAATCTATCTTTGTACTCTGTGGTGTATGGGTATTTGTTTAATCTGCAGTAAAATATAGCCTTATGCAAAACATCCAAATATTCTGTCTGTGTTTCCTATTTCTATTTATAAGTGTATATTTCACATGAAACCTACCCCACAAAGAGGCTTATTAATAAGAAGTTGGACTACAGCTTTGGCTAAACATACATGTGCATATCGTTCATGCTACTAGCAATACTCATAACAGACTATGAATGTTATAGAAAGAAACACAGCACATCCAATCTGTCGGGAGACGAAGGTCAAATTATTCAGAGAACCTAAGTAAGCAGATATAAATATTTAGATAAAAGATCCTAGTACAAGAGTGATAACTCATTGAACTTGTAAGTGGTCCAATAAGGTGGAATGTGACAGATATTTTGGCATGGATGCTACAAGTCAATCTACAACTAGAATAGGGAAACATGCATACCATGGTCAATTAGTACTACAATACAAAGATATCATCGTAAATATTCACGAATTAATATTTACATTCATATTATCCAGTTCGAAATTAACCATATGCAAAGCCCCCAGTGTTGTTTCACTCAAATCATAGTCAAGTCACCAAAATATGCATTCAAAATCCAAACTAACAGCTCTAACTGAAATGAACTATTTTAACTATACAAAATTAATCAGTCATCATACCGTAAGAAGCAAAGTTCCACCCATTATGATTTCGTTCTTCGTCATAGGCCCCATTTTCTCCAACTTCTCTTTCGCAAGCTTAGGCGCATCAGGGCTACTCTTAACCGACGGTGGATAAATAAGATACAAAATAAGTGGCACAACAATCAACGAAACTATTCCAGGCACAATAGCAGCCACAGCCCAATCAGTCCACCCTATCGTTTGCTTAATTGTATTAAACGTCAAATTAGCACTCAACGGATTCGCAGCCATAGCAGTTAAAAACATAGATGAACTAATAACCGAAGTTTGAAAACAAGTCAACATCAACCAAGATCCTAACTTATGTTCAGTTCCATCACCTACATTACTTCCACAGGCAACACATAATGACTTAACCAGGGGTAAGAATATCCCCCCTGCTCTCGCTGAAACAGACGGAATCGCAGGCGCTAACAACGCCTCACTAAACACCAAACTATACCCTAACCCTAAGGACGAGCTACCGAATAATTTAACAAACTGATACGCAATTCGATTACCTAATCCAGTTTTGATAAATCCTCTGGCGAAGAAAAACGCAAGAGCAATTAACCACGGAATCGGATCACCGAAAGCAGAAAATGCAGCTGCAAATGTTAGGGTTTTAGTAAGCACACACGCACCTAATCCCATCAACGCAACAGCACCTAGCGGCAACGGCTGTGTAATGATTCCAACTATCGTCGCTAAAAATATCGCCAATAACTGCCACGCGTTTTTCGATACTCCAGCCGGTACCGGAACAAACCACAAAATCACTCCGGTAGCGATTGAAGCAAGTAACGGCTTCATCGCCGCTCCTTGCCATGGTACCGGCGCTGGCGCCGGATCCTGTTTCGCCGGAACGGCAGCTGCGGATGCTTTTACGGTAAAATTAGGGTTTCTGTTTAGCGATTTGAGTAATGGTAATTGATAATTGAGAGATGCTGACCGGAGATTGTGCTGACCGTGTTGACCGTACGCCTTGTTGATATTTAACGATCTGTTAACATTTAACGATGAAGATAGACGGCGGTTGGAGATAGGGACTGAACGGAAACCTAAGTTAACGGAAGCGGTGAGAGATAACGACGCCATCGTTAGTATAAAACGATGGCGTTTTGATGTGGAATCCGGGATCTCTGTGTGTCTGTGTGATTTGTAGGAATAATAACAGTTGGAGAAATGGAAGGAGTGTGAGTATATATGAGGGAGAGATTGAATCCAGACCGTTGGATTTGGATCTGACGGTTGAGGATTGGTTATTAGTTGGCCTTGTTTTGTCCGTTGAATAATTTGATATTGCCGTCTACTGTCCTTTGAGTTCACCGAAGAAAGGGTGGAGTGATCCTACGTGGCGTTTGTTGATATGACACGTGGAGAGACGTGAGTGGATCGAAAGTAGATGAAGAAATGGTTTGATGTTGGTGAGTCCTAAACCATCAAAATGCACGTGCCTCGGTTCAATGTGTTTCCGTGATTACAAAATATTGGAATTTTGAAGTGTATACAAAACTTGTTAAGTTTTATCCGCTCCTGGTAGTTGTAACTTCCTGCTGCAGCAGTTATTTTTTAGGTTGACTTTTTTAGGTTGACTTTGAATCTCAACTGTTGGATTACGTCGGCTTGGTTCTCAGAGGGCATATAACATATTATACCAACAAACCTATAAATTGTTCAAAAATCGTCTCCCATCCATTCGATTATTTAAGGTTTCTTAGTACCGGCCTATTCCACTCTTCGATGTTTCACCTATGAAAACTGACTTCACACTTCACCCCAACACCTCTCAATCATTTGAGAGAGGGATACGATTATTCTCGACTCAATATGTTTGCAGTGAAAATATGATAAACCCTAGAAAATCTCCAAATCGACAACAAATTTATCAAGTAAGTAGCGTTAATATCGATTTACGTACCGAAAATAGTTTATGCAAAAAAATTTGGCCTGAAAAATTAAGCAGCCAAGTGGTTATAGGTTCGTTCTATTAAAGACATAATGTATAATATATGAAGTTATGTTTTTTCAATTATTTTTCTTATCTAGTTCCCAGTTCCGTCATATTAAGACTGTCAACATTTTTAAATCACGCCAAAACCCTTTGGTCTAGAGCGTTTAGCTCACTATTATTGCTCGCACATACTAACTTATTGCCATCAAATTTCTCTGAATTGTTATAAAGCTTCAAGATTCAACAAAATAAGGGTTAATACACACGGAGGGGATTAAAGTATCCCAAAATGTTCGCTTGGGGTACTAAAGTTTATGATTTGACAAAACTATAACCCAACTTTTAAAACCTCCCCCAAGTGAAAAATGAGCTGATAAAGATTCATCAATTTGAATAATTTTATAAAATTTGATTATCCTTGTAAACATTTTAATAAACTTTATTTATCCTTATAAACATATTAATAAACTTTAGTTACCCTTAAACACAATACGTATAGTTAACTTATAATTTTGTCAAATCATAAACTTTACTACCCCAAACGAACATTTTGAGATACTTTAATCCCCTCCGTGTGTATTAACCCACAAAATAAAGAATATAAGATTTTACAAGCTCCCTTTATTTCCAATTAATATAATAAGAATAAGATTTTTACTACAAAACAAAAGGATTGAGGATTGATTGTGTCCATGCTATGGCCCCTGGTATCTAATTCAACCTTACTGTTTTTGTCATGTTATTTAAAAAAGGGTATCATCTAGACCTCATAACATGCACCACTTATTGGTTAATTTGTCTCGCTATATGATTCGTTATTGCACTCATCTTTTCTTCCTTGTACCGTTTAGTATAAAAAAGGGACAACTAACTTTTCATAACCCCTATCGACCAAATTTATAATCTAACAAAAGACAAAGTGACATGAAGATGAGATTAAACCAATAAATCCGCTTTATACTCGGAGGGACAGATCTAGGATATATTTAATGAGAGAACAAATAAATTTCTTTTTCATTTTGGTGAGGATCGGAGGCGATGGTGACTTGGAGAAGGTGTTGGTTTCTGTGATTTACGATCCACATTCGCTACATCATAAGTAAAGTGAATAATAATAACACCGCATTTTTAATTTTTTATGTGCATCAGAACCAACATTGGATTTTACCCTCACAA
This sequence comes from Helichrysum umbraculigerum, assembly GCA_949592205.1. Taxonomy (NCBI): domain Eukaryota; kingdom Viridiplantae; phylum Streptophyta; class Magnoliopsida; order Asterales; family Asteraceae; genus Helichrysum; species Helichrysum umbraculigerum. The sequence continues at coordinate 124,711,107 of CATIUR010000002.1, read as the reverse complement.
ATTTGATATGATTGCGTTATAACAACATTGCATTTTACACCTCCAAATTTGACACATGGCTTGTCTTGATTTATCTAATATATGCCCTTTCTTCCCGTCAAAACCTCCATCCCCTTATAACTGGACTCTTTCATTTTTGATGGGCTGCAATATAACAAAATTTTATTTTTACATAATTTAAATTTGTCGAAGGGGTTCAAGCCCTATTCTACATTCGCCTCTGATTTCATATGCCCCACTCATAAGTCTTAATGTGGACAAATGTATTAATTACCAATTTTTAAAATAAAAGATACATTAATGGGTACGAACTACTCTGACTTGCTATTAGACCACCCGCAATGATAATAAGTTTGGTGAAGTGTTTTACTAGTAGGTACCACATCACCCATAAGACCACTTGCAACGCGCCCATTATAGGGTGTTCAGGCATCTCAGAATGTCACGAACGTCAGCAATGGGGCATCGGTGTAACACCCCGCAAATTTAAACACGATTAATTAAGTTAATCACTTGCATTATTAGGCTAATTCCCTACTTGAGTGAATTCACAACACATTTTAGAGGTAAGTCTAGCATAGCCCAACTAGATAATACGCGTAGTATTACGTATTCGTAATTAGTTGTAATTACGCACTGAACAAATTGAAAACAAACGCGACAAAAACATACGACTGTTGGTAAACAAAAATTATTTAATAAAACGAAATTATTAAATAACGTAGAAAACAATTAAATATTATGTCAATAATATTTATATATCATTTCATAAATCAAAACGTCAACTCGTATAATTAAAATGAAACAAAGTTTGAAATTTATAAAATTTATTAATTTGGTTTCATAAAAAGATCCTAATTAAAAATAATGAAAAATGTAATTAAAAACATAATAGTTAAAATAACATAACATTTAACGATTGGGTAAACAAACACGGAACGCAAACACGGAGGCGAGAAAGTGGAACAAAACCACCTCCCAACTTTCTTTCATTCTCATTTCATCTCTCTCTCTCTCTTCTTTTCTCTTTTCTCCTCCTTCTCTCTAAACTCTCCCAAATTTCACACAAATCACCACAAAACTACACTAAAACGACGCCGAATCACATAGCTCCTTTGGAATAAAACGACCACGGCATCCCGATCTACACTTCTACCTTTTCGGATTTCAAATCCGACACTCGTAAGTTTCCGACAAATCCCGCAAATCTTTAGATTTCAAAGTTATAATAGCTATTTAGTGTTTAATATACTTAGATTTACATGTTTTAGTGTTTCATATAACCGAAAACGTCCGAAATCGACCCAAAACTCGTTTTTCCCGAATTGTTCGTCGAACAGTCCGCTACGTCGCATCTGGCTTGGGCTAAATGCGACGTCAGGCCCTACGTCGCAGAACATCTCACAACGTCGCATACTGCGACGTAACCCGTCCCGTCGCATTAAATTGCGAACGTCGCCTATGCGACGCAACTCATGACGTCGCAAAACCTGAATGCGACGTAGACCCGTACGTCGCACCCTACGTCGCATCACAACCCAGCGTCGCACCTTGCGTCGCTAAAAACAGGAAGTTTAAAAACTAGTTTTCACTAAGTGTCGAACTAACCGGAAACGCTTATCTTTATATGATACGATTCACGAGCTTTACAAACGATACAAACACACTTATTTTACCGAAATTAGGATTTCAAACTATCACCAACGAATCATATACATTTTCACAAATACGAAATACAAGCATAAACATTAAACAAACGATTTGGACGTGACTTGGTTGTACAAACACTAGCATGGATGATTAGTTTAGACATCCACATACTTATTACATCTCGTACGTTTAGGACGTTAGGAGATTTCAGACTATACTTGGGCTTAGGTTTGCTAGCACTCGCACAACTACTTAAACTCAACAGGTGAGTTCACAGCCCCTACTTTTACTGTTTTAACTGCTTGAACAGGGGTGGAAAACATAGTCAAACTCTTTTATATACACACCTGATTGTATACCATTCTTACTCAAACAAGTAGAGTACCTTGAACTAGTAAACTGATAAACAAAATGAACGATTTCAATCTAATATGTAATACTGCCCGTCCGTGGTCCAGATTCGGGTCTTAGGGGAAGTGTTACATATTACTTTCATACTACCAACGCTGTAAACACATGAACATGTTTTGAGAACGCTGGAGGATAACCAGCAACACTTTATATAACGGACTGGGTAACAAAAAGTCCCTACTGACATGGGCACTAGATCCCACTAACACGGATCTACTATCGTTATTAAACTATTGAAAAGTCCCTACTGACATGTGCAACATTACTGAGAAGTCCCTACTGACATGGGCAACAGACTACTAAAAAGTCCCTTCTGACATGGGCACAAACTATTGAAAAGTCCCTTCGGACATGGGCACTAGATCCTGCGAACATGGGTCTACTATTGTTATTAAACTGATGGAAAGTTCCTTCTGACATGGGCACCGGGTTCCTACTGACATGGTCCCACTAAACGATTAGGATTGTAATACTGCCGTACGTGGTCCAGATACGGGTCTTAGGGGAGTGTTACACCTACGAACAACTAATAGGATACTTACATTCCTACTATAACTTGAACTATATTTTGGGCAACATCCCAACGAAACATATACACGATTAGGATACGTATAATCCTACAGAACATATTTAAAAACAGGATACTGATTTCCTACAACTACTAGGATACGAACATTCCTACAAACAACTATTTAGAAACATATTTGGTTTCACGAACTATACTTTTGGGTGACATTCCCAACGATTCAATATAAACAACAGTGGTTTATCACAACTGAACTTGTAAACATAAAACCTGTGAATTCACTCAACCTAGTTGTTGACTTTTACTATGTTTTTCAGGGAATTAGCTGCGCATGTAAGAATCGCCAACACATGGAGAATTAGGCGACCCGTGAAGCTTTAGGATGCCAACATTTTTGGAAAAACATATGGATTTCTCCAGTATAACTGAAACTATTTTGTCATATTCTAGAAATCCACTTTTGTATACTTATTACTTTTAACTTGTACGATTCGATGAATCGTAAACTTTGTAACTAACACTTTTGGCATCTTAATATATTATGTTCTGTTGTAATCATATACTCTGATACGTATGCATGCTTTTTTTTTTTTTTGTGACACCCCAGTACTTAAAATAAATGCTTCCGCTCAACGAATTTGGGGGTGTTACAGATTGGTATCAGAGCCAATGGTTATAGCGAACTAGGAAACTTTAGGTGACTTAGCGACCTAGAGACCTAGACTATAGCCTTGGCTAGAACGCACATGCATACATACATTTGCATACATTTAAACTATCGTTACGATACCTCGATACGCGTGAACTGTTCACCACATTCGACTCGTTCATTGTACTCTGATCTCATATGAACCTGATCGTGATTTAACGGTTGATGAAACGAAGTATGTATTTGGCATCATATAATGACGCCTGGCCAACTTGATTATATTATACTGAGTACATATGGGTGTTTCATAGTCGTAAGATACGTGATGGGGATTCGACAATTTCTCTTGATACTTGAAAACTTGAAATATGTGAAACTCTATTCCTCACATATTTTTCATTGGCATTGACTTCTGCACCTTTTCATCGCAGAACGTCAGCATGCCGCCTAAACAAAGAAATACTCGAAACAGTCGACGAAATATTCCTCCTCCACCACCGCCTCCAGAAACAACCGAACAGATTATCGAACGCCGCGTGGCTGAAGCCATCGCACAATACGAGGCTAGCCGCAATCGTGAAAACCTGACCAACAATAGTGGAGCCACTCCCATCAACAGCGAAACCCCAAACAATGCACAGCAGGGGTGTTCCTACAAAACCTTCCAGTCTTGTAAACCCAGCACCTTCACCGGGACCGAAGGGGCCATCGGCCTAGTCCACTGGATTGAGAAAACGGAATCAGTCATCGACATCAGCGACTGCGCCACCGATAAAATTGTGAAATACGCCACCTGCACTCTAGCCGACAAAGCGCTAACATGGTGGAACGCGCAGGTGCAAATCATGGGACGCCCAGCTGCTTACTCCATCTCATGGGAGACACTGAAACGAATGCTGATGGAGGAATTTTGCCCTCCCAACGAGATGCAGAAACTTAAAACCGAATTCTGGAACATCCAAATGATCGGCGCTGATATTTCCGGTTATACAACTAGATTTCAGGAGCTTGCACGTCTTGTGCCTCACATGGTAACCCCCGAGAGCAAACGCATTGAGCGTTACAACATTGTTTGGCACCACAAATCCGAGGCATGGTTATGTCCTCCAAACCCGCCACTTTTAGGAGCGCAGTGGATCTGGCTCACAGCTTAACCGACGACGCGGTCGAGATTGGAACCCTAAAAGCTATCACAGGGAAAACTGAACCTACACGTACTGATGCGGGCGAATCTGGAACCCACAAACGCAAATGGAACAGCGAGGGTAACGACCGTCAGGGTCAACAAAACAGAAACCCGGGAAACACCCGAGCCTTTGCTGCGATCACCAACACTGAACAGAAACCCTACCTTGGTAACAGGCCCAAGTGTGGGAAGTGCGGAAAGCATCATGAAGGAGATTGCTTCTTCTGTGATAAATGCAACCGATTTGGACACAGAACCGAAGCTTGTAGAACTCACCCCACGAACAACGAACAACGAAACACTGGATGTTTCCGATGTGGCGACCCGGGACACTACCGAAATCAGTGCCCCCAACTCAACAACAATCAAAATAACAACAACCAGAACAACCCCGGGAACAACAATCAAAACAACAACCGCATCGCAACCATACCACCGGGGCGTAGCCGCGCATATATCCTCCGTGCACCAGAAACGGTTGCGGATCTCAACTAGCACGGTATGTCCTAACAGCTGTTGCTACGATTTAACATACGTTTTTATTCGAATGTCGATTTAAACACAACACTTGGTAAACCCTGAACACGAAACGAAACAAACAACATATTGAACTATGCCGCGAGCATACTTAAACTGATTGAACTTCTATGGCAACAATTGAACGCCACGCAAACTATTACTATTGTTAACAACATGACTTATCGGAGAACGTACGCCGCGGGCGATCCGACTTGATTTTAAATCTCGGGACGAGATTTCTCTAACGAGGGGAGAATGTAACACCCCGCAAATTTAAACACGATTAATTAAGTTAATCACTTGCATTATTAGGCTAATTCCCTACTTGAGTGAATTCACAACACATTTTAGAGGTAGGTCTAGCATAGCCCAACTAGATAATATGCGTAGTATTACGTATTCGTAATTAGTTGTAATTACGCACTGAACAAATTGAAAACAAACACGACAAAAACATACGACTGTTGGTAAACAAAAATTATTAAATAAAACGAAATTATTAAATAACGTAGAAAACAATTAAATATTATGTCAATAATATTTACATATCATTTCATAAATCAAAACGTCAACTCGTATAATTAAAATGAAACAAAGTTTGAAATTTATAAAATTTATTAATTTGGTTTCATAAAAAGATCCTAATTAAAAATAATAAAAAATGTAATTAAAAACATAATAGTTAAAATAACATAACATTTAACGATTGGGTAAACAAACACGGAACGCAAACACGGAGGCGAGAAAGTGGAACAAAACCACCTCCCACCTCCCAACTTTCTTTCATTCTCATTTCATCTCTCTCTCTCTCTTCTTTTCTCTTTTCTCCTCCTTCTCTCTAAACTCTCCCAAATTTCGCACAAATCACCACAAAACTACACTAAAACGACGCCGAATCACATAGCTCCTTTGGAATAAAACGACCACGGCATCCCGATCTACACTTCTACCTTTTCGGATTTCAAATCCGACACTCGTAAGTTTCCGACAAATCCCGCAAATCTTTAGATTTCAAAGTTATAATAGCTATTTAGTGTTTAATATACTTAGATTTACATGTTTTAGTGTTTCATATAACCGAAAACGTCCGAAATCGACCAAAAACTCGTTTTTCCCGAATTGTTCGTCGAACAGTCCGCTACGTCGCATCTGGCTTGGGCTAAATGCGACGTCAGGCCCTACGTCGCAGAACATCTCACAACATCGCATACTGCGACGTAACCCGTCCCGTCGCATTAAATTGCGAACGTCGCCTATGCGACGCAACCCATGACGTCGCAAAACCTGAATGCGACGTAGACCCGTACGTCGCACCCTACGTCGCATCACAACCCAGCGTCGCACCTTGCGTCGCTAAAAACAGGAAGTTTAAAAACTAGTTTTCACTAAGTGTCGAACTAACCGGAAACGCTTATCTTTATACGATACGATTCACGAGCTTTACAAACGATACAAACACACTTATTTTACCGAAATTAGGATTTCAAACTATCACCAACGAATCATATACATTTTCACAAATACGAAATCCAAGCATAAACATTAAACAAACGATTTGGACGTGACTTGGTTGTACAAACACTAGCATGGATGATTAGTTTAGACATCCACATACTTATTACATCTCGTACGTTTAGGACGTTAGGAGATTTCAGACTATACTTGGGCTTAGGTTTGCTAGCACTCGCACAACTACTTAAACTCAACAGGTGAGTTCACAGCCCCTACTTTTACTGTTTTAACTGCTTGAACAGGGGTGGAAAACATAGTCAAACTCTTTTATATACACACCTGATTGTATACCATTCTTACTCAAACAAGTAGAGTACCTTGAACTAGTAAACTGATAAACAAAATGAACGATTTCAATCTAATATGTAATACTGCCCGTCCGTGGTCCAGATTCGGGTCTTAGGGGAAGTGTTACATATTACTTTCATACTACCAACGCTGTAAACACATGAACATGTTTTGAGAACGCTGGAGGATAACCAGCAACACTTTATATAACGGACTGGGTAACAAAAAGTCCCTACTGACATGGGCACTAGATCCCACTAACACGGATCTACTATCGTTATTAAACTATTGAAAAGTCCCTACTGACATGGGCAACATTACTGAGAAGTCCCTACTGACATGGGCAACAGACTACTAAAAAGTCCCTTCTGACATGGGCACAAACTATTGAAAAGTCCCTTCGGACATGGGCACTAGATCCTGCGAACATGGGTCTACTATTGTTATTAAACTGATGGAAAGTTCCTTCTGACATGGGCACCGGGTTCCTACTGACATGGTCCCACTAAACGATTAGGATTGTAATACTGCCGTACGTGGTCCAGATACGGGTCTTAGGGGAGTGTTACACCTACGAACAACTAATAGGATACTTACATTCCTACTATAACTTGAACTATATTTTGGGCAACATCCCAACGAAACATATACACGATTAGGATACGTATAATCCTACAGAACATATTTAAAAACAGGATACTGATTTCCTACAACTACTAGGATACGAACATTCCTACAAACAACTATTTAGAAACATATTTGGTTTCACGAACAATAGTTTTGGGTGACATTCCCAACGATTCAATATAAACAACAGTGGTTTATCACAACTGAACTTGTAAACGTAAAACCTGTGAATTCACTCAACCTAGTTGCTGACTTTTACTATGTTTTTCAGGGAATTAGCTGCGCATGTAAGAATCGCCAACACATGGAGAATTAGGCGACCCGTGAAGCTTTAGGATGCCAACATTTTTGGAAAAACATATGGATTTCTCCAGTATAACTGAAACTATTTTGTCATATTCTAGAAATCCACTTTTGTATACTTATTACTTTTAACTTGTACGATTCGATGAATCGTAAACTTTGTAACTAACACTTTTGACATCTTAATATATTATGTTCTGTTGTAATCATATGCTCTGATACGTATGCATGCTTTTTTTTTATTGTGACACCCCAGTACTTAAAATAAATGCTTCCGCTCAACGAATTTGGGGGTGTTACAATCGGGGAGCCCAAAACAGGCAAAACTGGGGAGTTGGGCGGACCCACTCGATATTTTTATTCTTTTTCCTTATTTCTTTTTTGTTTTTCATTTTTTTTCTTGTTTTCTTTGTTTTTGGTTGCTATCATCAGAATGAAATTAGAGAAGAAGAAAAAAAAAGATGCCGGAAGAAGAAGAATGCGATAGATGAGATTTAGGTTTAAAAATTTGGGCTTTTGGGCTATTTAATGTTTTTGGGCTATTTAAATATGTGTAAACAAAATTAAATGAAAAATGTATTATATTTTCTTAATTAAGTACTTTTAATTTTATTAAATGTATTTTGTTTTATTATTGTATTATATTTTAATTAATTAAACGTATTTGTTTTTTGTTAAATAAAAGAAAACTAAAATTAGTTAGTGGGACCTAGGGGAAAAAGGGCGTTCTGATTTCTGGTGTTATCATTGCTAGTGCTAAAAATGATGTTGTGGTGTTATACTGACATGGCGCCTGAAAAATAAGTGTTCTGGTGTTACAACTGCAGGTGGTCTAACATGGTGTGGTGGGATAACCTCATGGAGTGGAGAATCCAACCAAGCTATATGATGGTATGTATAGCCCACCCTTGACCTCACATTTTAATTAAGATTTCGAGAAAGAAATTGATAAAGTTTTTTTTTATTATCTAAGAAATTGGAAAAGAAAAGAAAAAAAATCGTTAGGCCCCACTTTCCCCCTCCCCCACCCTGCCCCGTTGAAACCACCACACCGCCGCCTGAGCGTTGCTGACGCTATGGTGTCTGGATGCACTGCACCGGCCATCAAGCCCCACTTCAAGTGGTCTTACACTCTTACAAAATATATATTTTAAAATACATTGTTTACGTTATAATGACTTCAACTTATATTTTCATAACTCTGTTGTTATGTTATGTTTGTATTTCTATGTTACTTTTAACCGAAAATTTGATTTAATATTTATAAAAAACACTTACATATTTAACAAATTATCAACTCTAAAGAACATCTTAAGTCTTAACAGAAACATCATTATCTCCATTCTTTTTTGTAAATAAGCGTCTTTACCATTCGTGTGGGTAGGGGCGGAGCTAAGAAATTTCAATGGAGGGGGCGAATCTTCTATAGTTTTTTGGGGAAATAATTAAAGTGTCATTAATACCTTAAAAAAATTTTTTTACACAATTTAAAATTTCTTGTGGGGGCGACTGCCTACGCTGCCTCAGCTCTCTCCGTTCCTGCGTGTATATCCACTTTGTATATTGCGATATTATGACATTTTGTAATTAACTAGGTTTGCCATCAAAGTGAAATCACTAAATGGGCTCGGCCAAGAACAGCCCAAAAAGAGTAATGATATATGGACCTAAATATGAACCTACAAATGTGATTGATTGATTTTTTTCTCTCTCTGAATCTCATCCAATCATTTTTTTACATCCACCAATCAAATCTTTAGGCTTATTTTTAGTCCTACAACTTTAGGCTTACCAATCATTTTCCGCCCCAAAAGGCAGGGTTACCTCAAATCCCGGTTACAGGCTTTGTTAAGTCCAAAATCAGCATTTGGTAATTATCATTTTATCAAAAGCCTAATCCAATGCTTAATTACCAATCATTGTGTAGGAATAACATCGACTATCATCCTCTAATTGCTTGGATGCGAACTCTCTTTGATCAAAGATTGGCCACAAACTTTATAGAAAAATAATACATCATGAATGTTATAACAAAGTAAACCTCTATGAAACATCATATAACAAAATCAAACAATTGTCCAAATACGAATCTTGCAACCCACCCACAATTGATATCAAAAGCATGAGATTGATAGCCGGATCAATGTTTAATGACAACGAATAACACCCTTCTCCAAAACATCCGTGCCATGTTCTTCTTGCATCGACAATAAAGGAACAAGCACACGTAGCAAAGACAACAAACACTAACGTATCTAATAACCACCACCATACAAAATATACATCCTCTTCAAACCCTTTAACCGTCTGGAAACCGATTAAAATGACAAACATCAATCAAACAATAACCTTGTGACTTGTCTATTGATCCTCAATTGTTCCAAGAAAATAAGCAGCCAAAAGTTGAGTCTAACACCTCATTTACTACATATTTTATTACAATGAATGTGGACGATCTATTTAATCCTAATTTGGCACCTCTATCAAACATTGCAGAATCGAAAGGTGTTTGTCTACATTCATTAGGCAACCTAATTAACAAAAACCTTGTGATTCCACAACTTTTGATAGAGGTGCAGAATTGGGATTGAATAAAACGTTTGCATTCATGTTATGAAAATGTTTTGTGAGGTGATGACTCAACTTTTGATTGCTTATTTTCTGGAATATTCCATTGAGGATAAATATATGAATCATAATATTTTTGTTCGATTGAAGATTATACCATTTTTAGTCGATTTCCCTCCGGTTAAAGGATTCGAAGAGGGTGAATTTCTAATATGGTGGTAGTTGATATAGATGTTAAGGTCTATTCTTTTTCGTATGTGTGCTTGTTTGTTTGTAGTCGATGCAACACGACGAACATAGTACAAATTATTTTGATATATTTTAAATTTCGTAGTTACCCTAATACAAACTATTAATCGTATGGAATGGCATATCATCATCACTTAATATATATATTAATTAATTCATCAATATCTAATTAATTAAATAACTAGTTGCTTGTCAATTAGTTAGTTTTAAAATATCCTGTTGCATTATCGAGAAGGACAGCAGATTAATATATCAAGTTATTACGATTGCGATTACGATTACAATTAGAATTAAGATTACAATTTATTAATATATCATACTAAGTTACTTTATGTTTCAATAAAACTTCAATACTTCTGAACTTCTGTACAATGATGATATAAAATACTACATCCGTTCTAATTTTATTGTCCATATTTTCTTTTTATGATGATTTAAAATAATTGTTCAATTTCAATTTCAGTCAATTAGAAAGTTTTTAAGTAAGAGAATTGTGAATAATTATATTCATCAATAGTATAGTCGTAACCACGAGCTTCTAGCTGAAGTGGTTACCCGGGCCCCACCTGGGGAGGTTTTACTCTCCTAGGCAAGGTCTCAAGTTCGAGCCTTGTCTGGGGTGATAGAGGTTTCCTCTTGCGTGCATAAAGGGAATGGCGCCATCGCCTAATGGGCTGGGCCTGACCTGGTCGTGTGGGCTCGCTACACCTTCTCAGTTAGGGGTCATGTAACCACAATTAGACATGCACAAGAAAACCGGTTTCCCCGACCCGACCCGATTCCAACCCGAAACCGACCCGGTCAAAACCGGTTTTGACCAAAACCGGTTCGGGTTCTCCCCAAACCGCCGGTTCCAAACCGGTTTCCCATTCCGACCGTTGAACCCGGTTCCAAACCGGTTTGGCCGACCCGGTTTGGAAAAACCGGTTTGAAAACCGGTTTTAAACCGGTTTTGAATTTTTGAAAAAATTATATCCGTTATAGCCTTGATCTAGCCGTTTTTTTTGTATTTTTTTTACCATTTTGCCATTGTTTTTCAACTATATAAAGAACCATTGAGTTACTTTCAATCACACACAATTACACACTCATATTTACATACAAAACTAAAAAACGCAAACTATATTCTCATGGCAACTCAATCTTCTTCGGCTTCCCATGGTGTTGGTTCTTCAAATGCACCAACGATTGTGAAACAATTGCCCAACAAAAGAAATCCGGAGATTTGGAGTGCTTACGACAAAGTGTTGTTGTCGGATGGTTCGATTAAAGCGCATTGTAAACGTTGTAAGTTGTTCTTCAAACCCGACTCCAACACCACCTTGAAAAATCATACCGAGAAGCATTGTGCGGGACTCAAAGGTAATCCGGAAGCAAGTGGGCAATCATCGATGGCACGAGATGGTTCTATATTTACATACGATGTGGAACGGTGTCGACAAGCTTTTGCGGGTTATGTAATTCAAGAAGCTTTGCCTTTCAACCACTTCGACAACCCTCGGCTTACTAGGGTGATTCAAACCACTCTTCAACCGCGATATAACAATGTAAGTCGTACTACTCTTAAACGCGATGCCCTTAAATTGTGGAAAGATGCTAAAAAACAACTAAAAATCGGTTTTGAAAATTTAAATACATGTGTATCATTAACAACCGATGTTTGGTCGGCTCCTCATGGTTTGCCCGGTTCGTACCTTTGTGTAACCGCACATTGGGTTGATCCCGCAACTTGGCAAATGATGAAACGTACCATTGCTTTTGAAGACTTTGAGTATCCTCACACGGGTCAAAACTTATTTTACATGTTACGAAGTGTGATTAAAATGTTTAAATTGGAAGAAAAGGTTTTTTCAATATCTTTTGACAACGCTAGTAATAATACACTTGCCGTTTCAAAATTAATACTAAAATACGCACCACCATTGAAGGGCATTTTTTATCATAGTCGATGTGTTGCACACATCATTAACTTGGTTGTGCAAGCCGGACTAGCGGTTGAAGATGTAGACGAAGTAAAAACGAGATTTAAATCTATGTTGCAAGACGTTTTTCAAAAGGGTAAAGCTAGATACAAATCTTATATGAAATTGTGCAAGGATACGAATTCTATTTTTTTAACCCCTAATTGGGACATGCCCGTTAGATGGAATTCGACCTACCATATGTTTGTATGTGGTTTACGCCAACGCGATACTTTACAAATTTTCCATGATCATCTTGTTACAAAAGGCCATGCAACACCATTTCCAATCATATATTGAGAGTATATTAAAAAGATTGTCGAATTGCTCAAACTTTTCAAAACCGCGACTACTTTATTATCGGGTGTTTATTATCCAACTAGCCATTTGGTGCTTAATCAAATTTGGTTAATGACTACAAAATTAAACGACTACGTGTATGAAGGTCCTATATTTGAAGAAATGGTGGCTCCCATGAAAGAAAAACTAAAAAAATATTTTCAAGAAATGCCACCGGTAATTACTTGTTCCGCCGCAATGAACCCTTGTTTAAACGTTACCGGGGTAGAAATGCTTATCGATAACATTTGTCACAATTTGGATTTGAATGAGGCCGACCCATTGTTTTCACATAATGCAAAAACGGATTTTAACAAATGTTTGGGAGATTTATTTGGCGTATATTTTCAAAAATATAGTTCAACCACACATGTGTCTGGTAGTACGGCTAACCCAATGTTTTCTTCATCTTCTTCTAGCAATCCAATGCTAAACTTTTATAATAGTTTAAGACAAGAAAACAATAAACGGGCAAGGGGTGATGGTAACCAAAATACCACTAACGAATATGGGAGATATACGACCACGGATTTTTTGGCCACTATTCTACCCAATGAGTTCGAACAATTTGATATTTTGGCTTGGTGGAAAGAGAGGGAATCTCAATTTCCCATTCTAGCCATCATGGCCCGAGATTTACTAACCGTCCAAGCTTCTACGGTAGCTTCGGAATCCGCTTTTTCTCTTAGTGGCAGGGTATTATCTATACGAAGAACAAGACTCACACCGGCCTCCTTAGAGATGTGCATTTGCTTGAAGGATCACTTGGACGCCGCGGAACGCATACAAAATGTATCAAGTCTTGAAGGTGAAATGGAATACGAAGAAGACATACACAATATCGAGGTGGAAGAAGGTGTAACAATATCACTTTCCGACGAAGAAATTGCTCTTGATCAAGCTTCGCGCGAGGCTACCTCCGAAGAAGATTTCGACTTTTGAAGATTAATACAAGTTGAAGATTACTACACGATTACATTTTCGGGTGATGGCCATTCCGAAGCTCGAAATGTATTCGTTGGTATATTTTATATTGTTAGTTGTAATTGTATTATGAAGACTTAGAAGACTTTTGTTTAAGTTATTGTTCAATTACGTTTGTATTACTAATGTTCTACCAATTCAATAAAAAAAAATTTGCTCCAAACATTGTTTATCCTTAAAAAGCCTAACGCTAAAACGTGTTTGATAAATGCAAGGAAGTTTTTACTAAACACACGGAAATGTACAACTCTTTATGCATACAGTATCACTTTTTATGCACATGTTTCCTTGCATTTAGTAAAACATTCCTTGAAAGTATCAACTCACTTTGAATTATATAGAATTTTCGGATTCAATAATATTTTTAAGGAGATTTAGAAGCCTTTTGGTTATGTTATTGATCAATTATGTTTCCATTACTAATGTTCTACAAAGTTAATGAAAAAAATTTGGCCCAAACGTTGCTTTTCCTTAAAACGCTTAACGCCCTAACGTTTATGAATTATATAGAATTTTCGGATTCAATAATATTTTTAAGGAGATTTAGAAGCCTTTTGGTTATGTTATTGATCAATTATGTTTCCATTACTAATGTTCTACAAAGTTAATGAAAAAAATTTGGCCCAAACGTTGTTTTTCCTTAAAACGAAGACGTGCGAGCGAAAATACGATTTTTATAAAAAAAACCGGTTTGAAACCGGTTTTGAACCCGAACCGGTTTGGACCCTACCCAAACCGGTTTGGGTCGGGTTGGGGTTTTGGGGTGCCCAAATCGGGTTGAACCCGAACCGGTTTTGGGCCAAACCGGTTTTGACCAAGTTTGACAAAAACCGGTTTCGGGTCGGGTCGGGTCGGGTTTTCCAAAAACTGGGTTTTGCGCATCTCTAACCACAATTGCCGTTCCAAAAAAAAAAATAAAATAAAAATAGTATAGTCATTATATATTTCTAAAACTGTATTAGTGTTCAATTATATTGTGACATAAAAAATCGGCACTTTTAGTTCTTTGAATGAATTAGAACAAGGATTATTGCTTGCGCTCCGCTGCAATATAATTTGAAAAAAAAGAATGCGATATAAATTGAAAAAAAGAATTCATCGATCGTTTAACATATTTAATATGAATAACAAAATATTTTATTACAATGATATACATATAGTAATTTAGTAATTACTAATTATGATAAGAGTTAGCAAAGTTAAAAAATTATTGATATGTAACATGTTGAAAGATGAGTGTTTGAATTAAATATTAATTCAATATGTAGGAGGTAAAATATGTAATATGATTAAAGATGAGGGTTTAAATTAAATATTAGTTGAATATGTTAGGGTAGAAGCTATAACTAAAGATAAGGGTTTAAATTAACATTAGATGAATATATAAGGGGCGGAAGCGAAAATACTGTTATGAACAGTGTTTTTGCTTCGCCTGAAACGCCCTGAAAATCTGAACAGTTTTTTTTTTTTTTTTTTTTTTTTTTTTTTTACATCCTTATGTAACTATTACTAACTTATAACGGTCCCAATACTCTAATTATTATCTACTATTGCATTGTCAAACAAATAAGCTCAAACAAAATTTTGATTTTTTCTGAAATACTGGGAATACGATCGTATTCTTGGGAATACGATCGTATTCTTGGGAATACGATCGTATTCAGTGGAATACGATCGTATTCTGAAGAATACGACCGTATTCATCGACCCTTTTTGCACAGATTTGGGATAGAACCAATTTAAGGGAATACGGTCTCGGAATACGCCGTATTCCCGGGAATCCGATCGTATTCATGGGATTACGATCGTATTCCCATGACCTGCAGACTAAACCTGAACCTGCACTATTTCATACCAAAAACCAAACTTTGAACACGCATATCTTGTAAACGACTAAGAGTTAAGACATGAAACTTTGCAGGCACTTTACTATGGTCAAAATGAAACTTTCTATTTTCGCACTTTTTCAAATTTCTCATTTTATCGGGATTTGGGCTTATGGGTCATTTTCGGCTAAATTTCAACATTTTTCTAACATACCAAGTCTCAAACCATTGAGACTTAAGAGCTAAGACTTTAAGCACACATTTTTACTATCAAAACAAACTTGTGAGACTAATTACTATACTTCCAATCTTTATCTATGTAACAACCGGCAAATTAGGACTAGAATTAGTGCCTAAGTCTTTGTAAATACATGTAATTAGTTCTGTGTTAGGCTAATTTATGTATCGGATTATATGTTGGTAAATATATGCAACTTTGCGATTTGGCTTAAATCGTACGCAACTTAAATAGAATGAAATTCTATTCGGTTAACACGGACGTTGGTGAACAAATGTTTATAAACTAAAATAACGCAATTATGACCGAAACGCTAATTTATAATAATTAATAATTATCTCGTATCGCTCGATCAAAGTTTACACGATTTAAAAATAAAAGTATTCAAACTTATTTGTAAAATATTTAAATAGAAATGTCACGTAATTATTTGTATTTTAAACCTACCATTTAAAATGTAAAATAATTATTTAACGTTTAAACGACGGAGAAAACGAACACCGCACGGGACACGAAGACGGAGACTGAAAATGGGATATAAACCCCACCTCCACCTCCCATTTCTTTTCATTTCATTTCTTCTTTCTCTCTCTCTTCCCTCTTTTCTCTCTTTCTCTCTAATCACCACCATCCACCACCAACTTCACTAATTCGCAAAATACTACTATCAAACGGCCTCGGATTACGTGACTACTTTGGAAGAAAACGTTCACCTATTCCCGATCTACAACACTATCTTTTCGGATTTTCAATCCGACACTTTGTAAGTTTCCGACAAATCCCGACATCTCTCGTTTTTGATCATTTTTACTAGTTTATGGTTTAAATAGGCTTAATATGTTCATATGAGGGTTGGGTAAAAGAATCGGACCAAACGGAAACCCGAAAACATGTTTTTGGCTCGAAATCCGTCGATCAGCCGATAGTGTCGCATAGACGAACCCAGATATGCGACACTTCGTGCGACACTTGCTGAGTGTCGCATAAGACTTATACCGACACTTCATTAGTGACGCAGAACCTTTACCGACACTACAATTACGACACTTCAGTAGTGACACCTTACTATTTTACCCGACACTCCCTTAGTGTCGCTATACTACACGTCACTCCCTAAGTGACGCCCAAAACCTGGAAATATCTACTTTATACGACACTGCTTGAGTGCCGCTATTGTTACGGAACCCGTCACTTCTTAAGTGACGCATACTATGATTCACGACACTTCGTTAGTGACGCATGATCTGGCTACCCGACACTTCACCCGACACTGTCTCAGTGTCGCATGACCAACCTAAGTGACGCTATGAAGTGTCGCATAAAACAGCAGCTCTCCAACTATTTTTACACTAAGTGTTGAACTTATACCACTTCCAATACTCATACCATACGACTTAACAAACGTCATAGAACATACTTTCTATTACAATTGCACTGAATTGCGTTATAAATGATAAACTTTAATTATAACAAATCACCAACGGGCCGTATATCTTTTGATACAAATTCGAACAAACCAACATTCAAACACAACGGGTTGTATGAACAACTAGCCTGGATGGTCTTGCGAGACATCTACTTACTTAACCTTACGTGTTTAGGCACTAGAAGGTTACGGGTTCGGAGAACCTACTTGCTTTACTACTACTTGCTATTTACTACTGCTCGACTCAGGTGAGTCTTACAGCCCCACTTTTACTGTTTTATACTTTGGGGTGAGATACTTAGCAACTGTTTTACGTATGAACACAATGTACTGAACTGAAAACATTACTGATTACAAACAAACGCATGAGTTACTTTTATCCACTGAAAGCCTCCTAATCGTAAGTTGTTAGTTATGGACTTAAGCGCGAGTACTAGTAGATGGATCCATTTGGGACTGACAATCCCTGTCTAGGGTGGTAGCGCCACCACGTACTGATTTACACGTAGAAACAGACATATTAGTATTTGTTACATATGAGTGTGCGGATAGCACTCACGGGGGTACGTGATTTATTCACACTACACGGTTAAGCTTCAACTTATGAGCTCATGGCACTGTACTGATTTACTGATTTACTTACTTTGCTTGATAGCAATACGGGTACATACTTGTGGTTCATAACACCTACTTATTACTAAACCTGTGAGATTCACCAACCTTTTTGGTTGACACTTTTTAGCTTTGTATCTCAGGTACACTTACGGAGTAGGATCACTCCAGGATTACTAGCTAGAGTCGCATGATTTACAAACTGCATTTAACGGAGATTCTTTGGCATTATCTTTTGTAACTATGGTTATGTAATAGAATCTCCCGCTATACGCGTGGGCTCTAGGGAATTACCTTTTGTATACGAAAACCTAAGGTTTTCAAACGATTCAAACTATGAAATGTAACTATTTTACAAACGTCTCATTTAGAGGTCGTTTGCTATATATCTTGTGCTTTGTATATTGATTAGTAACACCCAAAGTATGCTTCCGCAAATCGTTAAATTTGAGGGTGTTACAGATTGGTATCAGAGCCTAAGGTTATAGTGAACTAGGTTGCATTTAGTGAGCCTAGACTATGACCATTAGGCAGTATCCCTCATTAGGTATAACCGGTTCAGTGATTACATCATACGAGTTTAATTTAACATTGCCTGATCAACTATGTACAATTAAGCAAAGACGATGTAAGATCTGAAAGGGGTTATGGCTGAACAGGGTACAATAGAAGACTCTGACTTCGAGAGAACCGAGACTTACACATGTTTATGCTAGACACTCAATAGGCTATATTATATAGGGACTATATGAATATAGGCCTCAATCTTACTAACGCTTTGTCTCAGAAATGGCAAACATTCCATCCGATTCATCTCGTTCTCAATCCGGGTCGCAGAACCCAAGGGTAGCAAGGAGGAACAACAGGTTGCCTCGAGCTGGCCCGTACTCCACTCAGTTCACCTTGCCGGCCTTAGCTGCTAGGGTGGACCAACACGAGCAACGACTTCGCACCATGGATGTCGTGTTGCAAGAAACCAACGAAAACTGGCGAATTACATCTCTGGAACGCATCGAACAAGTCTCTGAGGATCACGAAACCACCGTTAATAATGTAGACGTTCTTTTCAACAAGGTGGTGGAGATAAGCGTGGAAACCGCTCTTCTGAAACACAGACTTGATGAGTGTGAACAACGCTCACGGGAAACGGAAGAATATACCCGCGGATTGGTACATCGACTAGCATTAGCTGAAGACAATGCTCGACAAGCCAGCAGACTTGCAAATACTGTGGATCGTCTCATCGAAATGATGGAGCAGATTAACCTACGTTAAGACTAGCTTAGTCTTTGTTTTGTAAACTATCCTGTAATCTAGTAACTATCTAAGCACTACTCTATAATTCAGTCGGATGTAACAATTCCCGATGCCTTTTGTAATACATCCGTAGGATGTAACCTTTGAACTCGTATCATCTATCAAATATTACTTACTGCTTCGACTCATATTAATTGCCATAATTCTTTTCATAATGATGTTATGTATTACCACCTTTATACATGTACATCTGAAATAAATACAACTTTCTTACAAAATCTCATGTATCTTCATTTCTTTTATTGAAGAGTCATTCCGCCAAAGTCAAGACCTTATACTGATGCTCAGATCACGTCACTCATAACCCAGGCTGTTACTGAAGTCTTGGCTCGAAATACTCCACCAGGTTCCACGAGAAACAGCGATGCCGCTGAAACCTCTGCTGCTAAACCTTGTTCATACAAGGATTTTCAAAACTGCAAACCCTTGAGCTTCAAGGGGACCGAGGGAGCCATCGGACTTATCAGATGGTTCGAAAAGATGGAATCCGTTTTCCGCATCAGCAAATGTGCGGAGGACGACAAAGTCAAATTCTCCACCTGCACCCTCGAAGATGGTGCCCTCTCGTGGTGGAATTCCTATACCCAGTCCGTGGGGATTGACACCGCTTACCTACTCCCTTGGGAGGATCTGAAGAAAATGCTCACTGATGAGTATTGCCCGGCCGAACAACTTCACAAGCTGGACGAAGAGTTCTGGAACTTAAAAGTGCAAGGAACTGATATCGTTGGATACACCACCAGATTCCAACAACTCACCGTCCTTCGCCCAGCTATGGCAGGTACTGGGCCCGACAAGATTAAGAAATACATCCGCGGCCTTTCGGAACCCGTCCGGGGAAATGTCGCCTCATCAAACCAAACCACTCTTCACGGTGCCATTCGGTTGGCCCATGAACTTTTAGCCATGAACGAGGACCCAGAACCACCCACTCCATCCTCCAACAGCAATAAACGAAAATGGTCCGACAACCCCAACAACCACCAAACCAAGAAACCTGAGACCATTAAAGCCTACACCTCCAGTTCCGATGACAAGGGAGCGTACAAGGGAACCAAGCCCTATTGCTCAAAGTGCCAACGACACCACCATGGTTCGTGTCCCTGTAGCAAGTGTAAGAGATTTGGACACTTGGCTAAGGATTGTAGATCAAACACCACTGACACCAACACCTCGGAACCAAAGACTTGTTATGGGTGCAACGGTACGGGGAATTTCAAGAAAGACTGCCCAAAGCTGAACAACAACAACAACAAGAACAACAACAATGCTCGAGGAAGAGCTTTTGTGCTGAAATCTGGGGAAGCCCGTCAAGACCCGAATGTGATCACGGGTACGTTTCTTCTCAACAACTTGACTGCATCTGTATTATTTGATACTGGTGCTGATAAGAGCTTTATTTCTGATGAGTTTTATCCACTACTAGACACCACACCTATTGCCTTAGATTCTAAGTACACAGTAGAATTGGCAAACGGAAAACTTATTGAGGCCGACAGTGTGATACCTAATTGCACTTTGAACCTAGCTAACGAGCTCTTTTCCATTGACTTGATACCTGTCGAAATCGGCAGCTTTGACATCATCGTCGGTATGGATTGGTTGTCCAAGCACCGAGCCGAAATCGTCTGTTTTGAGAAAATTGTACGCATTCCTCTCGTCACCGGTGGAACTTTGAGCATACAAGGGGAGACCGGTGGGACGAGAATAAATATCATTTCTTGCATGAAAACCCGAGAATACTTGAGAAAAGGGTACCAGGCAATCCTCGCACACGTTATGGAGAAAAAGTCGGTGGAGAAGCGACTTGAGGATGTGCCTATTGTTCGAGACTTTCCGGAAGTCTTTCCCGAAGACTTGCCTGGCCTTCCGCCACCTAGACAAGTCGAATTTTCTATTGATCTTGTGCCCGGTGCAGCACCCGTGGCACGAGCCCCTTACCGACTAGCCCCATCCGAACTTCAGGAGTTGTCTACTCAGTTTCAGGAACTCCTGGACAAGGGATTTATTCGACCAAGTTCCTCACCTTGGGGAGCTCCGGTCCTGTTTGTAAAAAAGAAAGACGGTTCTTTCCGTATGTGCATCGACTACCGTGAACTCAACAAATTAACTGTCAAGAACCGTTACCCACTTCCTCGCATCGATGACCTGTTTGACCAACTTCAGGGGTCGAGTTTTTATTCAAAAATCGATCTACGGTCGGGTTATCACCAACTCCGAGTTCGTGATGAAGACATTCCTAAAACAGCTTTCCGAACTCGCTACGGGCATTATGAATTCCAAGTGATGCCATTCGGCTTAACCAACGCACCGGCTGTATTCATGGACCTTATGAATCGGGTGTGCAAACCTTACCTTGACAAGTTTGTTATCGTTTTCATTGATGACATTCTGATTTACTCGCGCAACGAACAAGAGCACGCGCAACACCTGAAAACCATCCTAGAGCTGCTCAAACACGAAGAGTTATACGCCAAATTCTCTAAGTGTGAGTTCTGGATGCAAACCGTTCAATTCCTTGGACACGTCATTGACAATCAAGGGATTCATGTCGATCCTTCAAAAATCGAGGCTATCAAGTGTTGGCAAGCACCTACTACACCGACCGAGGTACGCCAATTCTTAGGACTCGCCGGATACTACAGGCGATTCATTGAGAATTTTTCGAAAATAGCCCTACCTCTCACTGCACTGACTCAAAAAGAAAAGAAGTTCAATTGGACTGACAAACAGGAGTCAGCTTTCCAGCTACTAAAACGGAAACTCTGCAGTGCACCTATCTTATCTTTACCCGAAGGCAACGATGACTTCGTGGTATACTGTGATGCTTCACACCAAGGTCTTGGTTGCGTGTTGATGCAACGAGACAAGGTCATCGCTTACGCCTCTCGACAACTCAAGGTCCACGAAAAGAATTACACAACTCATGACCTAGAGTTGGGGGCTGTTGTTTTCGCTCTAAAAATCTGGAGACACTACTTATACGGTACCAAGTGTACAATCTTTACTGACCATAAAAGTCTCCAACATATCTTCGATCAAAAGGATCTCAACATGAGGCAACGTCGATGGGTCGAGTTGCTCACTGATTACGATTGCGAAATTCGCTATCATCCAGGCAAGGCGAATGTTGTCGCCGATGCCTTAAGCCGAAAAGAATGAGTGAAACCACTTCGAGTTCGAGCTCTCGGCATGACCATTCACAACGACCTCATCAATCAAACTCTCACCGCTCAACTCGAAGCACTCAAACCAGAAAACTTGATAAACGAGGCCTTGCGGGGCATGGACAAACAATTTGAAACCAAACCTAACGGGGCCAAATACTTCTCGAATCGAATCTGGTTACCAAGTTTTGGGAACCTGCGAGACTTGGTGATGGATGAAGCTCACAAGTCTAAATACTCTATACACCCCGGTGCCGACAAAATGTATCACGGCATCAAGGAAATGTATTGGTGGCCCAACATGAAATCTGACATTGCAACCTATGTTGGCAAGTGTCTTACTTGTTCCAAAGTTAAAGCTGAACACCAGAAACCTTCCGGTTTGCTACAACAACCCGAGATACCACAATGGAAATGGGAGCAGATCACCATGGATTTCATTACTAAACTCCCGAAAACTTCTAACGGTTGCGATACCATTTAGGTGATTGTTGACCGACTCACTAAATCTGCTCATTTCCTAGCCATCAAGGAAACTGATAAGATGGAACGTTTGACACGGATCTACCTGAAAGAAATTGTGTCAAGACACGGCGTGCCCATCTCAATCATCTCCGACCGAGATGCTCGATTTACTTCTCGCTTCTGGCAGTCACTGCAAAAATCTCTTGGTACTCGTTTGCAAAAATCTCCCGAAAACTTCTAACGGTTGCGATACCATTTGGGTGATTGTTGACCGACTCACTAAATCTGCTCATTTCCTAGCCATCAAGGAAACTGATAAGATAGAACGTTTGACACGGATCTACCTTAAAGAAATCGTGTCAAGACACGGCGTGCCCATCTCAATCATCTCCGACCGAGATGCTCGATTTACTTCTCGCTTCTGGCAGTCACTGCAAAAATCTCTTGGTACTCGTTTGGATATGAGTACGGCTTACCATCCTCAAACCGACGGCCAGAGCGAACGAACCATACAAACACTGGAAGACATGCTACGAGCCTGCGTAGTTGACTTCGGTAAAAACTGGGAAAATCACTTACCGTTGTGCGAATTCTCGTACAACAACAGTTATCACACCAGCATAAAGGCTGCACCCTTCGAGGCACTGTACGGTCGTAAGTGCCGGTCACCTATCTGTTGGACTGAGGTGGGGGATACACAACTCACCGGTCCAGAAATCATACATGAAACAACTGAAAAGTTCGTCGGCATACAAAACCGACTAAAAGCCGCGCGTGATCGTCAGAAAAGCTATGCTGACGTGAGACGCAAACACCTTGAGTTCCAAGTAGGGGACAAGGTACTTCTCAAAGTGGCACCGTGGAAAGGTGTCATTCGATTCGGAAAACGAGGCAAACTAAATCCTAGATACATCGGACCATTCGAAATCCTTGAAAAGATTGGTCCAGTGGCATACCGCTTGCAACTTCCTGCTGAGCTTAGCAGCGTTCACAACACATTCCACATTTCTAATCTAAAGAAATGTCTGTCTGACGAGACACTGATTATACCGCTCGACGAAATTCAGATCGATGATAAACTTCATTTTGTCGAGGAACCTATGGAAATCCTGGACCGCGAGGTCAAACAACTAAAACAGAGTCGTATTCCCATCGTAAAGGTCAGGTGGAATTCTAGACATGGTCCTGAATTCACCTGGGAACGGGAAGACCAAATGCGACAGAAATATCCACATCTCTTCCCAGACAACGCACCGACCGTGCAATCGAACTAATTTCGGGACGAAATTCTTTTAACAAGGGGAGAATGTAACAACCGGCAAATTAGGACTAGAATTAGTGCCTAATTCTTTGTAAATACATGTAATTAGTTATGTGTTAGGCTAATTTATGTATCGGATTATATGTTGGTAAATATATGCAACTTTGCGATTTGGCTTAAATCGTACGCAACTTAAATAGAATGAAATTCTATTCGGTTAACACGGACGTTGGTGAACAAATGTTTATAAACTAAAATAAACCAATTATGACCGAAACGCTAATTTATAATAATTAATAATTATCTCTTATCGCTCGATCAAAGTTTACACGATTTAAAAACAAAAGTATTCAAACTTATTTGTAAAATATTTAAATAGAAATGTCGCGTAATTATTTGTATTTAAAACCTACCATTTAAAATGTAAAATAATTATTTAACGTTTAAACGACGGAGAAAATGAACACCGCACGGGATACGAAGACGGAGACTGAAAATGGGATATAAACCCCACCTCCACCTCCCATTTCTTTTCATTTCATTTCTTCTTTCTCTCTCTCTTCCCTCTTTTCTCTCTTTCTCTCTAATCACCACCATCCACCACCAACTTCACTAATTCGTAAAATACTACTATCAAACGGCCTCGGATTTCGTGACTACTTTGGAAGAAAACGTTCACCTATTCCCGATCTACAACACTATCTTTTCGGATTTTCAATCCGACACTTTGTAAGTTTCCGACAAATCCCGACATCTCTCGTTTTTGATCATTTTTACTAGTTTATGGTTTAAATAGGCTTAATATGTTCATATGAGGGTTGGGTAAAAGAATCGGACCAAACGGAAACCCGAAAACATGTTTTTGGCTCGAAATCCGTCGATCAGCCGATAGTGTCGCATAAACGAACCCAGATATGCGACACTTCGTGCGACACTTGCTGAGTGTCGCATAAGACTTATACCGACACTTCATTAGTGACGCAGAACCTTTACCGACACTACAATTACGACACTTCAGTAGTGACGCCTTACTATTTTACCCGACACTCCCTTAGTGTCGCTATACTACACGTCACTCCCTAAGTGACGCCCAAAACCTGGAAATATCTACTTTATACGACACTGCTTGAGTGCCGCTATTGTTACGGAACCCGTCACTTCTTAAGTGACGCATACTATGATTCACGACACTTCGTTAGTGACGCATGATCTGGCTACCCGACACTTCACCCGACACTGTCTCAGTGTCGCATGACCAACCTAAGTGACGCTATGAAGTGTCGCATAAAACAGCAGCTCTCCAACTATTTTTACACTAAGTGTTGAACTTATACCACTTCCAATACTCATACCATACGACTTAACAAACGTCATAGAACATACTTTCTATTACAATTGCACTGAATTGCGTTATAAATGATAAACTTTAATTATAACAAATCACCAACGGGCCGTATATCTTTTGATACAAACGCGAACAAACCAACATTCAAACACAACGGGTTGTATGAACAACTAGCCTGGATGGTCTTGCGAGACATCTACTTACTTAACCTTACGTGTTTAGGCACTAGAAGGTTACGGGTTCGGAGAACCTACTTGCTTTACTACTACTTGCTATTTACTACTGCTCGACTCAGGTGAGTCTTACAGCCCCACTTTTACTGTTTTATACTTTGGGGTGAGATACTTAGCAACTGTTTTACGTATGAACACAATGTACTGAACTGAAAACATTACTGATTACAAACAAACGCATGAGTTACTTTTATCCACTGAAAGCCTCCTAATCGTAAGTTGTTAGTTATGGACTTAAGCGCGAGTACTAGTAGATGGATCCATTTGGGACTGACAATCCCTGTCTGGGGTGGTAGCGCCACCACGTACTGATTTACACGTAGAAACAGACATATTAGTATTTGTTACATATGAGTGTGCGGATAGCACTCACGGGGGTACGTGATTTATTCACACTACACGGTTAAGCTTCAACTTATGAGCTCACGGCACTGTACTGATTTACTGATTTACTTACTTTACTTGATAGCAATACGGGTACATACTTGTGGTTCATAACACCTACTTATTACTAAACCTGTGAGATTCACCAACCTTTTTGGTTGACACTTTTTAGCTTTGTATCTCAGGTACACTTACGGAGTAGGATCACTCCAGGATTACTAGCTAGAGTCGCATGATTTACAAACTGCATTTAACGGAGATTCTTTGGCATTATCTTTTGTAACTATGGTTATGTAATAGAATCTCCCGCTATACGCGTGGGCTCTAGGGAATTACCTTTTGTATACGAAAACCTACGGTTTTCAAACGATTCAAACTATGAAATGTAACTATTTTACAAACGTCTCATTTAGAGGTCGTTTGCTATATATCTTGTGCTTTGTATATTGATTAGTAACACCCAAAGTATGCTTCCGCAAATCGTTAAATTTGAGGGTGTTACAATCTAACTCTGATTTGTTCACAAGCATTATTAGGACCCATTTGGACCCATTATGACCCGCTGATCCAAAAGAGCTAATTTGACCCATTCAATAGCTAAACACACTTCAGAATTGACTAATAACATCATTGACTTTCTTTGAAACTTTCAAATATGCACATAATCAAAATGTCACTTCTATTACAACTTATAACTTAACACTTTCCAACATTATCTACTAATCTTACACAACTTTACACTATTACACATAATTGATCTAATCGTTACTTTCATAACCAAAACATGTCAAAACATTGTTTGGGCGATCTTCCAAGGTTTCAAAACGATAATTTAAAGAGAAAGCTTGTGTAACTTACAACAAGCTAGCAACTCCACTTCTAGCCTTTTGCAATATCTTTACCTCATCCGCTTTCACTTGTACCTACAACATAACTAAACTAATTAAGCAAATTGCTTAGTGAGAATATGAAATCTAATCAATACAATGCATTATTAACATAAAGCAATTAATGGACAAAGTAAAGAACTACTTCCCTTTTTCTTGCAACTCCACTTTCACAATTCTAAACATATGTGCACATAGCTAATCAATATTTGGCTAACAAAAGTTAACCACTAATCGAACAAAGCTAACCTTGGTTAGCTATTCTAATCAAATATGGCTAATAACCATTAACCATTCTAATCACAAACTTTCATCATAATCATGAAATAATCATAAACTAATCACAACAAATTACATGATCATGATCTATTCAATTCATAAACTCACCTTGTATGATTGAATAATTGATAACAAGATGCTCAATAGATGATAAGTCTTCTTGTACACCTAGTAAACATACATATAGCACATGTATTAACAACTAATCATACTTTCAATTATAATTCATCTAATCCTTTCTCCCCCACTTAAGATTTACTAATTTCACTTTAACTAAACTAACTAACTTACTTATCATGATCATAATCATAGCTTTATCATGAATTTAACTACTTTCTAATCACTACTTCAATCTACTAACATATCAAAATCATGCTATAAACTAAAACATATGATTCATGAGAAATTTCATAAACCATAATCATAACCTATCACTTGTAATATGAAATTAGGATTCTAATCATTGTTTATAGGTTATACTAACACTAACTAATCAATTACAAACCCTAATTTCGGATTAATTCATACTAATTAGCTAAAACCCATGAAAACCCAATTTCTAGGGTTCTTAAGGAGAAAGAACAACTTACAAAGATCTAAAGATGATGGAGGATGATTCTCTTGATGATTTGAGCTTGAATTTGAGATTGAAAAACTGATTTCTTGTTGGATTTTAGCCTCCTGCGATTTTTGGTTCTTCACGTAAGGTTCTGGAACTATTTGAAGTCTATCTTCAAGTTACAGAGGAAAGGCACGTATTAATGCCTAAATTCTTTTAAATTTCTATACTACACAGTCTGGAACTAGACAACTAGCTCGCGTTTTCTATCATATCTCATTATTTAGAGATCTAAAATTAAAAAGATGTATATTTTATTGTACACTAAAATAATACTGTAAAACTGAACTATAAAAACTTATTTTTTTATTTACTAAAGAAATACCTTGAAAACTGGGGTGTTACAACTCTCCCCCACTTATTCTGTTCGTGTCCTCACGAACCATTCTTGGTGCACCGCAGGGTAGTATATCATCATCCACTCCTTCGGTTCCCAAGTAAATTCTGAACCCTTCCTATGTCGCCACTGAACTTTAACTATTGAAACTAATTTATTTCTGAGCTGCTTTACTTTCTGATCAAGAATTTTAACTAGCTCTTCTATATAACTCAACTTATCATTTATTTCTATTTCTGTCAGTGGCACATAAGAAGCCTCATCAACTAAACACTTTCTGAGTTGAGACACATGAAATGTATCATGAATACTACCAAGTTCTTCTGGTAATTGCAATCGATACGCAACCTTGCCAACTCTATCAATAATTTTAAAAGGTCCAATATACCTTGGACTCAACTTTCCCCGCTTTCTAAAACGTATAATCCCTTTCCACGGTGAAACTTTAAGCATCACCTTATCACCTACTTGAAATTCAATAGGCCTTCTCCGCTTATCTGCATATGACTTTTGTCGATCTTGCGCCATCTTTAATCTTTCTCTAATCTGATCAATCTTTTCAGTAGTTAATTGTACTATATCTGTACTTCCAAGCTCTCTCTGACCAATCTCACCCCAACAGATTGGAGTTCGACATTTTCTACCATATAACATTTCGTAAGGTGGCATTTTAATCGAAGAATGATAACTGTTATTATAAGAAAACTCGACCAATGGAAGGTGAGTATCCCAACTGCCACTAAAGTCAATGGCGCAAGCTCTAAGCATATCCTCAAGAGTCTGAATGGTACGTTCACTCTGACCATCAGTTTGAGGATGAAAAGCTGTACTAATATGCAATCGAGTTCCCAAGTCTTCTTGAAATTTATTCCAGAATCGAGAAGTAAAACGAGTATCACGATCTGAAACTATAGAAAGTGGAACTCCATGTCTAGCAACAACTTCTTTAACATAAAGATTGGCTAACTTTTCTGAAGAAGAAGCTTCTTGAATAGGAAGGAAGATAGCACTTTTTGTCAATCGGTCCACGATCACCCAAATAGTGTCATGTTGCCTAGGGGTCTTTGGCAACTTGGTAACAAAATCCATGGTGATGTGTTCCCATTTCCATACCGGTATATCTAAAGGCTAAAGTTTACCGTATGGTTGCTGGTGCTCTGTTTTAACTTGCAGACAAGTGAGACAATTCTGAACATGTTTAACTATATCACGTTTCATACCCGGCCACCAATAATCACGTTTCAGGTCACGATACATCTTGGTAGCACCAGGATGAATTGAATACTTGGATTTGTGCGCCTCATCTAGTAACACTTTCTTTACTTCACTCGTTCTTGGTATCCAGATTCTACCATAACGAGTCTTTAAACCTCTAGAATCATCTACTAATTCAGAGAGTTGACCCGTTAAACGTTGTTTATTTGAGTCATTAGAGGCTAAAACTTCAATCTGAGCAGCTTTAATAGAATCAAATAACTGAAGAAGCACAGTCATTTGAAGAGATTTCACTGAAAGAACAGAATGGCTAACCTTTTTGCTAAGAGCATCGGCTACAACATTCGCTTTTCCAGGATGGTAAAGTATGTCGTAGTCATAATCTTTAACTAAATCTAGCCATCTTCTCTGACGATTGTTCAAATCCCGCTGATCAAAAAAATATTTAAGACTTTTGTGGTCTGTATAGATAGTGAATTTAACACCATAGAGATAATGGCGCCAAATTTTAAGAGCGAATACCACTGCTGCTAACTCAAGATCATAAGTGGGATAGTTTTGCTCATGTGATTTTAACTGACGTGAAGCATAAGCAATGACCTTCCCACGCTGCATAAGAACGCAGCCTAATCCGAGTTTTGAAGCATCACAAAACACCACCATATCTTCGTTGCCCTCGGGTAGAACAAGAATAGGGGCTTGACTAAGTTTTTCTTTCAACATCTGAAATGCTTTGGATTGCTCCTCTCCCCACTTCCACTGAACACTCTTTCTAGTCAACTGGGTCAAAGGAGTAGCAATCCTTGAAAAATCTTGAATAAAACGACGATAATAGCCAGCTAGACCAAGAAAACTCCTGATTTCAGTAGGACTTGTAGGGGGGTCCCACTTCATTACTGCTGCTATCTTTGAAGGATCAACTTGAATGCCGTGAATATTGATCACGTGTCCAAGAAATTGGACTTCTCGTAACCAAAATTCACATTTAGAAAATTTGGCAAATAACTTTTCACAACGAAGTGTTTCAAGAACTTGCCTGAGATGTGCTGCATGCTCAGCTTCACTTTTAGAATAGATAAAAATATCATCAATGAAAACTATAACAAAGATATCAAGCATGGGCCGACAAATTCTGTTCATCAAGTCCATGAATGCAGCTGGAGCATTAGTTAAGCCAAATGGCATAACTGTAAACTCGAAGTGGCCATGACGAGTACGAAAAGCAGTCTTTGAAATATCTTCTTCCCTTACCTTTAACTGATGGTAACCAGAACGAAGATCAATCTTTGAAAAGAAACTGGCACCCTGTAACTGATCAAATAAGTCATCTATTCGAGGCAAGGGATATCTATTCTTAATGGTCACTTTATTTAGTTCCCGGTAATCTATACACATTCTTAAGGAACCATCTTTCTTCTTGACAAACAATACTGGGGCTCCCCAAGGTAAACTACTAGGACGGATGAAACCTTTATCTAAAAGTTCTTGCAATTGTTTCATCATTTCTTGCATTTCAGTTGGAGCTAACCGATAAGGGGTTTTAGCAATTGGAATAGCTCCAGGAATAAGATCAATTCGGAATTCCACTTGTCTATCAGGTGGAATACCTGGAAGTTCATCAGGGAACACTTCAGGAAATTCTTTCACCACTGGAATACTGGAAAGTTCTGGTACATCTTTAGAATTATCAACCACGTGTGCCAAAAAGGCTTGACACCCGTGCGACAAGAATCTTTTAGCTCGAGCAAAAGTACAAACAGGAATGGATCTACTAGAACGCTCACCATAAACAATAATCTCCCTTCCGCTAGGTGCTTTCAGGAGAACTATCTTTTCATGACAATTAATCATACCCTTATTCTTTCCCATCCAATCCATTCCTATAACTACGTGAAATTCCCCCATTTGCATGGGAATCAAATCTATTTTGAATACTTCACCTCCTATTTCAATAGTACACCCTCTATAAACATCACTAACAATAACTAATTTGCTATCAGCAATTTCAACTTCTAAAGGGCGTTCTAATTTAACAATAGGAGTATTCAACTTTTCACAAAATGATAATGATACAAAAGACTTGGTGGCTCCAGAGTCAAATAAAACATGGGCAGGTATAGTGTTAATTATGAAGGTACCTGTCACCACGTCATGAGACTCCTTTGCCTCATCTGCTGTAATCTGAAAAGAACGACCCTTAGCTTTCTGTCCACTAGCTTCTCTTTTCTTCTCTGCTTCTTTCTTCTGTTCATTTCTTTTCATATCTTCTAGTTTAACAGGACAGTTAGCTTGTAAGTGGTCATCCTTGTAGCAATAAAAGCACATTCTATATGGATTAGGGCAATTAGCAGCGATATGCCCTTGCTGACGACATTTGTAACAAGCTGTACTCCCTAACTGACATTCTCCTGGATGCTTTCTGCCACAATTACTACACTTGGGAAATTCCCGAGCTGGAGCTTGAGATTGACGGTTAGATTGTTGAGATTGTGACTTCTGTTGTTGTGGTTGCAATGACTGCTGCTTTCCGAAATTTCTGAATTTCTTAGATTGCTGTGATTGAGAAGAAGATTGTTCTGCTTTTCTCTTATTGGCTCTATCCTCTGCTTTCACTTGCAACTCCTTCTCTCGAGTTAACCCTTTATTCATCATCTTAGGAATAGAATCATAAATAGTCGGGTCAACTGCTTCTTTGATATCAATGTTTAAATGTCGGTAATAATGATCCTTCATTAACCCTGGATTCGAGGTATATTCGGGACAAAACTGAGATTTATCATAAAACATGTTAGTGTACTCAGTCACCGACATTTTTCCTTGATTAATGGCTAAGAACTCTCCTTTCAATCTTTCTACTTCCGCCATTGGAGCGAATTCCGCTATAAACTTTTCTCTAAACATACTCCAAGAAAACTTTGCAGCTTCCACAGCACCATGTGTTTTAACTTGTGTACCCCACCAATCCTGAGCACTATCTTTCAATTGATGAGCAGCAAATAATACACGTAACCTTTCTGGACAGTCACAGAGTAGAAAAGTTTCTTCTATCTTACTAATCCACCTATGACTACTAATCGGGTCTCTTTCACCATGAAATTATGGGGGACTACAGTTTGCGAAGTTTTTATATTCAAAACGTTCTTTTTCTTTGTTAATTTGCTGTTGAGCACTTAACATTTCACTATTCAACTGAGGGTTAACTAAGACAGGATGCTTCTGTTCAAATTCTACTAATCGTGTATTAATAATTTGCTCCATTCGGGTATATACCTTAGGAGCAAATTCTTGTAGGGCTTGCCCAATCACATCTTTTAATAGCATCCGGTCCTCGGGATCTAAACTTCTTTCTGAAACATTCTCCTCTTGAGTGGGAGAACGTACATTTGAACCCTCAACTTCTTTATTTGGTGTAGATTCCATTTACTAAACAATATAGAAACACAATTAATAACATAGAAAATCTCTACTTCAACTATTACATAATGATTGCCTTTATCTTCACATATTTAACAACTTTGGATCTCCCACATGTTTTAGCAAAATATAACCTCGTTGGCCAGACGTAGTTATATTAAACTAAATACATGTTTCTATTCAAAATTCTTAAATATATTCCAAGTCCAAACAATCATTCTTACTCTAATCATAATCTACTAATCATATGCAAAACGTTGCAAAAACATAACTATAATTAACTACTGCACATTTATAAGTGGTCTAAGTTTAGGCAATCCTACTGTGGATTGCTTAAATCTCTTAAACCATCGCTCTGATACCAACTTGAAACGCCCTGAAAATCTGAACAGTTTTTTTTTTTTTTTACATCCTTATGTAACTATTACTAACTTATAACGGTCCCAATACTCTAATTATTATCTACTATTGCATTGTCAAACAAATAAGCTCAAACAAAATTTTGATTTTTTCTGAAATACTGGGAATACGATCGTATTCTTGGGAATACGATCGTATTCAGTGGAATACGATCGTATTCTGAAGAATACGACCGTATTCATCGACCCTTTTTGCATAGATTTGGGACAGAACCAATTTAAGGGAATACGGTCTCGGAATACGCCGTATTCCCGGGAATCCGATCATATTCATGGGAATACGATCGTATTCCCATGACCTGCAGACTAAACCTGAACCTGCACTATTTCATACCAAAAACCGAACTTTGAACACGCATATCTTGTAAACGACTAAGAGTTAAGACATGAAACTTTGCAGGCACTTTACTATGGTCAAAATGAAACTTTCTATTTTCGCACTTTTTCAAATTTCTCATTTTATCGGGATTTGGGCTTATGGGTCATTTTCGGCTAAATTTCAACATTTTTCTAACATACCAAGTCTCAAACCATTGAGACTTAAGAGCTAAGACTTTAAGCACACATTTTTACAATCAAAACAAACTTGTGAGACTAATTACTATACTTCCAATCTTTATCTAACTCAGATTTGTTCACAAGCATTATTAGGACCCATTTGGACCCATTATGACCCGCTGATCCAAAAGAGCTAATTTGACCCATTCAATAGCTAAACACACTTCAGAATTGACTAATAACATCATTGACTTTCTTTGAAACTTTCAAATATGCACATAATCAAAATGTCACTTCTATTACAACTTATAACTTAACACTTTCCAACATTATCTACTAATCTTACACAACTTTACACTATTACACATAATTGATCTAATCGTTACTTTCATAACCAAAACATGTCAAAACATTGTTTGGGCGATCTTCCAAGGTTTCAAAACGATAATTTAAAGAGAAAGCTTGTGTAACTTACAACAAGCTAGCAACTCCACTTCTAGCCTTTTGCAATATCTTTACCTCTTCCACTTTCACTTGTACCTACAACATAACTAAACTAATTAAGCAAATTGCTTAGTGAGAATATGAAATCTAATCAATACAATGCATTATTAACATAAAGCAATTAATGGACAAAGTAAAGAACTACTTCCCTTTTTCTTGCAACTCCACTTTCACAATTCTAAACATATGTGCACATAGCTAATCAATATTTGGCTAACAAAAGTTAACCACTAATCGAACAAAGCTAACCTTGGTTAGCTATTCTAATCAAATATGGCTAATAACCATTAACCATTCTAATCACAAACTTTCATCATAATCATGAAATAATCATAAACTAATCACAACAAATTACATGATCATGATCTATTCAATTCATAAACTCACCTTGTATGATTGAATAATTGATAACAAGATGCTCAATAGATGATAAGTCTTCTTGTACACCTAGTAAACATACATATAGCACATGTATTAACAACTAATCATACTTTCAATTATAATTCATCTAATCCTTTCTCCCCCACTTAAGATTTACTAATTTCACTTTAACTAAACTAACTAACTTACTTATCATGATCATAATCATAGCTTTATCATGAATTTAACTACTTTCTAATCACTACTTCAATCTACTAACATATCAAAATCATGCTATAAACTAAAACATATGATTCATGAGAAATTTCATAAACCATAATCATAACCTATCACTTGTAATATGAAATTAGGATTCTAATCATTGTTTATAGGTTATACTAACACTAACTAATCAATTACAAACCCTAATTTCGGATTAATTCATACTAATTAGCTAAAACCCATGAAAACCCAATTTCTAGGGTTCTTAAGGAGAAAGAACAACTTACAAAGATCTAAAGATGATGGAGGATGATTCTCTTGATGATTTGAGCTTGAATTTGAGATTGAAAAACTGATTTCTTGTTGGATTTTAGCCTCCTGCGATTTTTGGTTCTTCACGTAAGGTTCTGGAAATATTTGAAGTCTATCTTCAAGTTACAGAGGAAAGGCACGTATTAATGCCTAAATTCTTTTAAATTTCTATACTACACAGTCTGGAACTAGACAACTAGCTTGCGTTTTCTATCATATCTCATTATTTAGAGATCTAAAATTAAAAAGATGTATATTTTATTGTACACTAAAATAATACTGTAAAACTGAACTATAAAAACTTATTTTTTTATTTACTAAAGAAATACCTTGAAAGCTGGGGTGTTACATCGCCCATTGATATTATACAAGGATTATTGCTTGCGCTCCGCTGCAATATAATTTGAAAAAAAAATGCGATATAATTTGAAAAAAAGAATTCATCGATCGTTTAACATATTTAATATGAATAACAAAATATTTTATTACAATGATATACATATAGTAATTTAGTAATTACTAATTATGATAAGAGTTAGCAAAGTTAAAAAATT
This sequence comes from Helichrysum umbraculigerum, assembly GCA_949592205.1. NCBI lineage: Eukaryota > Viridiplantae > Streptophyta > Magnoliopsida > Asterales > Asteraceae > Helichrysum > Helichrysum umbraculigerum. Next base: position 124,675,441 of record CATIUR010000002.1, on the reverse strand, counting down.
ATTGATATGTAACATGTTGAAAGATGAGTGTTTGAATTAAACATTAATTCAACATGTAGGATGTAAAATATGTAATATGATTAAAAATGGGAGTTTAAATTAAATATTAGTTGAATATGTAAGGGTAGAAGCTATAACTAAAGATAAGGGTTTAAATTAACATTAATTGAATATATAAGGGGCGGAAGGGAAAATACTGTTATGAACAGTGTTTTTGCCTCGCCCATTGATATTATACAAGGATTATTGCTTGCGCTCCGCTGCAATATAATTTGAAAAAAAGAATGAAAAAAAGAATGCGATATAATTTGAAAAAAAGAATTCGTCGATCGTTTAACATATTTAATATGAATAACAAAATATTTGATTACAATGATATACATATAGTAATTTAGTAATTACTAATTATAATAAGAGTTAGCAAAGTTAAAAAATTATTGATATGTAACATGTTGAAAGATGAGTGTTTGAATTAAACATTAATTCAATATGTAGGAGGTAAAATATGTAATATGATTAAAGATGGGGGTTTAAATTAAATATTAGCTGAATATGTAAGGGTAGAAGCTATAACTAAAGATAAGGGTTTAAATTAACATTAATTGAATATATAAGGGGCGGAAGCGAAAATACTGTTATGAACAGTGTTTTTGCCTCGCCCATTGATATTATACAAGGTATTAAGGCCGCGCTATGCTGCGGAGCTATTAATATGATCGGGTATCAATATTTAGTATTACCTTACGATACAAATTTATATGCTTTTAGTCATTACACAACCATCTACATTTATGTTGACCAAATATCATAATATATTACATAATCTATTATAAGTATACAAAACTAAAATACAACCAAAATTTAATAAAATCTCGCTAATGAAAAGAAAAAAATCATTCGTCAATGAGTATATTTTAAATATTTGACAATACAGTAATATAACAAAAGGATTAATTTAGCTACTTTGTTAATTTGAAAAACCTAAACTTAATAATAGTTTTATGTGATTTGAGTTGATCCAAAAAATATATTTTTTACTTAAAAATTGTTAACGTAATAAAAGAATCTACTTAAAGCATTAGTTATAAGAATTATAAGTATTTTTCTATCTAATATATTGCTAATTATTATAAAAGTTTGCAAAGTAAAAAAAATTCTTGATATGTAATATGATTAAAGATGAGGGTTGAAATTAAACATTAACCGAACATGGAGGGGGCAATAAAAGTTAGCAAAGTAAAAAATGTTCTTGATATTTAATATGATTAAAGATGAAGGTTTATATTAAACATTAACTAAACATGGAGGGGGCATAACAAAAATCGTTATGAACACTAAATAGGCCTCGCCTATTGAGGTTTTGTATAATGTAATTCCACAAATGGGCCCGGGGCCAAGAGCAGCCCAAAAAGGCCGGGTGATTTAGATAACAGAACCAAATAAGTGAATAACCAATAGCGGAGCCAACAAGGGATGCTGGACTCCCCTCAACAAGCCCAACAAGCCCAATATGTTGTTCTGTTGATTTAGCCCATAACGCACTCACAATAAGAAGAGGTTTCGAACTAGCCCCCTTTAAACCCACCGACCGTGTTCCGTTTTTATTTGGTATCGATATTTTCTTTTCAAATTCTATTATGATGATAATATTATGATTTCATTATCTATTAACGAGGGAGTACATTTTATAAAATTGTCTTGTGTAACCAATATTGATGAGTTTGTTGTGAAAATAAAGAGAACTATAAACAAAGAAGGAAAATAGAGAGTTGTTTTATTCATATCACCAGGGATATATAATTAACTTGATTCACATGTGAACATTGATTTAGGTTAGATTGGGAAAAAAAAATTCAAAAATTATGTCTTAAAACACGTTTTACCTTATTTGTTCATATTATCGTTCATATGTGAACATAAATTTGATTTTTTGTGTTTTTCGCTATAATTTAAGGATTTTTCGAATTTTTTTTCCTAATCTAACCTAAATCAATGTTCACATGTAAATCAAGTTAATTACATGTGAACAAGCATGCAATCTAGTGGTTCTCACGGTTCTCGCAATTTTTTAGTTCTCAATTGAACCGGATCATATATATATATATATATATATATATATATATATATATATATATATATATATATATATATCATATTTCATCATCATATTATTATAAGGAGACATGGTTACTTATAATTTTGACACATAAGTTTCTTAAATGATGACACATGTCAATATTAAAAATCAATACAAATAAATTAACACTAATAAAATATGTAAAAAAAATCTACTTAGCATGATCCTTATCCTTATAATTATAAAAAAATCAAATACATTTGTAGCATGACATATCATGGTCATGGTTACTTAAAATTTTGACACATAAGTGTCTTAAATGATGACACATGTCAATATTAAAAATCAATACAAATAAATTAACACTAATAAAATAAATAAATAAAATATGTAAAAAAATCTACTTAGCATGATCCTTATCATTATAAAAAAATCAAATACATTTGTAGCATGACATATCATGGTCTAAAAAAACACATCATCAAAAAATTTCTTCCCTTTTTTAAAAAATATGTTACACACACACACACACACACACACACACACACACACACACACACACACACACACACACACACACACACACATATTTACATTCTCAAATATTTGTCATGTTCATACCTACACTTTGACACATTCAAATTTTACAGTTCATTTTCTATTGAACATTTTCGCTTTTCAAATATATATTTATGCATTTTATTTAGTAATTTTTGTGTAACTTACTTTAATATTTGTTATGTTCATGTGTACTATTTCAAAACGTACACATTTTATTTTACATCTTTTAAACAAACATTTTCGCTCTCACAATCTATATTTTCACACTTTTTTTGCAAATGTTGTTTAACGTACTGTAACATTTGTCACATTCTTGTCTACTCTTTCAAAACGTGTATATCTTATTTTGTAATTGTTTTCTTGTCAATCGTTTACGCTTTCTCAATCTCTATTTCTCTTTAAATTGCAAAAAGTAAGAATATCTTAAAGCATTACAATTTGAGGTTTCTAAATTTAAAAGGTTCTTGTTGGAATTAAAGGATCTTTATAAGATCTTTTCTCATTGGAGACAAGGGTTTTATAATATTGGAGTTCATTCGCTTTTTATAAACACATTTTAAACAAAAATGAGAAGTCAATAAAAAAAATCATTGATAGATGTTTTTATAATAGGAATATTGTTGCATGTGCATTCGAATTAGTTGACAATTGACAGGAATTCGATTACTTAGTAAGAACATGTTAACTCTATAAAAAAGGATGTGTAAACTTTTTTTTTCTTGAAAAAGAACAATATTCATTTTCTAAGAAAACGAAATAATTTGTATTCAGATATTTAGTTGGTATTATCTTGGGTGGTGATGAGAAACAAAATATTCACATATCGTATTTTTTGAGATATCCAGGAAATTTTCAAAAACTGTAGTTTTAGTCGGTCTTCATCTACATAGGTGCTAAAGAGTTAGATAAATCATTGTGATCATACTTTGTATTTCTGTTGATACATGTTTGTGTGTCTGTCAGTTGGTCTATTGAGTTGTAAGTGTCGTTAGTTAGTTTTATTAGAAAAGTCATTTTCTGTATTTGCGACACTTAAGTTTAGCATTAGGCGACACTTGCCTTAGTGACGCATAGCGACACTTAGGTAAGTGACGCATGAGGGCGGCGACATGCGACACTTCCCAAGTGACGCATGTCTGCCGATTTTGTTTTAGTATAAATTGAAACCTACGGGTTTTCGGCTAGGGTTGACGAAACCCTAGCACCATTTGTCGACTAAGCACTTCTGTAAACAGTTCCAATACGATTTACAAGCTAATATACTCGTTTACTTTGATTAATCATTGTTTTCGTTTTGAGTTTATTACTTGTTTGTGTAATTGATTGATTCCGCCAATCTATTACTATCGATCAACACTTAGATCCATATCCAGGGGGCACTTTCAACTGGTATCAGAGCCTCGGAGTTGATTTGATCGACGTGTGTACGTGTATTGAAGTGTTTTCGGTTCGATTTTGTGAAGATCAAAGACATTCTAGCAAGATTAGGATCGATTTGGTGCTATTACTGTGTTTTGAGTAAAGATTTACAGGTTTCGTACGATTGGGACTCAAGAATTTTCGTTAGGTTTACGAAAATTCGATTTTTAGGGTTTTTGGGTGTTCACAGCCGTTTCTGCGTCACTCAGAGCATCACTTCGACACGTTGTGCGGCACTTCGAGCGACACTTCTGTAAGGAACAATTAGGGTTTTTACGACACTCAAGTGCGTCACTTAGTAACGTCACTTGAGTATTATACGTCACTTACATTAGTGACACCTACTGTTCAATCCGACACTCTACTGTGTCATTTGATACGACACTTGTGTATCATCCGTCACTTACTATGAGTGACGCGTTACTTCTGTCAGTCACTTAAAGCGTCACTTACCTTAGTGACGCCTGCTATTGCTAAGCGACACTCAAGTCCGTCACTTGAGTACGTCACTTACGTGTTTATAAGACACTCATCTCTAGTGTCGTTCTGTTTGTTTATCCGTCACTCGATAGCGTCACTTATCAAGTGCCGCTACTCTTTGCGACACTAAGGTGCGTCACTTACCAAGTGACGCCTTTGTTACTAATCAGCTTCCAAGTTTTTTTTTTTTTTTTAAGTTGATTTTACAGGTACGCTTCAATGTCTGATAAGGAAGATATTAGAGGAATCAGAGAGATGCTCAGACAGAGCAATGATATTGGCTCCAGTAATAAACCTCCGTTCTTTGGACCAGATTTAGATTATGTGTATTGGAGAGATAGATATGAACAGTATATAGATTTCCACTGTCCTGAACTGTGGGGACCTTTAAAAGAACGATATGTTGCTCCAGTGGCTGAAGGAAATTATCGTGGTGTTCCTCCAGCTAAAACATATAATGCTATGTCACCTCAAGAGAAAAAGGAGTATGAAACAGAAAGAAAGGCTCATTCTTCTATCTGTATGTGTTTGCCAAAGGATGTTATGAGACTCTTTAAATCTCATGACACAACTTATGATCTGTGGAAGGCAATTGAGACAAGATGCGGAGGAAATGAAAAGTACAAGGAGGCTAAGCTAGAATTAATCAAAAAGCAGTATGATCTATTTGACATGATTCCTAATGAGCTGACTTCCAGTCTATTCACTCGATACTCACATCTGGTTAGTGAGTTAAATGAAGGAGGATACAATCTCCCTGCACTTGAGGTAAACAAGAAGTTGCTGGACGTGTTGCCAAGTGCTTGGGATGTGAAAGTCCAATTTTTAAAAGAAAATCCAGAATTACAGAGGATGACTTTGGATCAATTGATAGGTATTCTACAAGCTCATGCGATGGAATTGAAGAAGAAAGAATGTAAGTCAGGTGGATCTGTACAGAATGCCACAACTGGTGGAGTTGGACTAGTCAATTCTGGCAAGAGTTACGGTGGAGTAGCATTTATAACGGATACCAATTCATCTTCTGCTTCTTCTGGAGGTCATCATACAGCTTATCTTTCTGGTACATCTCAAGGAAATCAACAACAGGCTCCAGTTTCATCAGCAATACAAGAGCAAGCTGCAATTTATACAGCTTTTCTGAGCTCTTACAAAGATTTGGTTACTCAACCAAATACAACTTTGGAACTGATCAAGGAGGATTACGGACAATTGGATGAAGATGATCTAGAACAGATGGACTTGAATTGGAACATTGCTATGATAACAAGAAGGGTTCAAAAATTCTTGCAACGAACTGGACGCAAGAGTTTAGAAGGCAATGGGAAGTCAGGATTTGGTTTTGATAAAAGCAAGGTCCGTTGTTATAACTGCCAGAATTTGGGTCATTTCGCTAGGGAATGCGAGAAACCCAAGATGCCACCGTCGGGCCTTACTAAACCTGATCCTCCAAAAACGAAAGAAGAGGGCAAGACGTTAGCTGTGGACAATGCTTTGGTGGTTTTTGAGCCAACTACTCATGACTGGAATGCGGAGGCTACAAAGTTTCAACAGTGTCTCATGGCTCATATTACACCTGAGGTACAAAATGAATCACCTGAACCTTTAAACTGTATCTCATGCATTAATCTAACTGAATCTCTAGAGGCTTTTCAAAAGGATAACCAAGAGTTGCGAGATAAAGTTGCAAAACTTAATGAGTCAAATAAGTTTTTGAAAGAAAATGAAAAACTCTATGAAAAACATATTGAAGCTCATAAGTTAGATACTCAAACTTATAAAGCTAAAGTTTTTAGTCAACAGGATGCAATTAAAAGTTATCTTACTGAAATTGAACTGTTAAACAAAGAGCTTTCAGACTTAAAAAGTGAGTATGGTAATTATCAAGATAAAGTCTTAGGGTCAACTTCTGCGACAATGATCTTTAATGAAATTATTAGCAATCATAAGCAGGATAGGAAAAGTAAGGGAGGAAAAGGAATAGGTTTTGTTGAAATAGCACCTCCTACTACTTATACTCCTTTACCTGTTAAGGAAGGCCTTGATGAAATTCCAGTTGATTATGCTAAGTTGTTGGGTATCAAGGGTAAAGTGGCTAAATCTAACAAACAGGAGAAGGAGAAAACCACGAGGCCAGAGTATCCCACTCCTAAGTTTGTTAAGCCACTGAATAAATCTCCTGTTAGTGCTGAGGAGATTGTTGAGCAAAAGGATATATCTCCAGTTTGTTTTGAGGAGATCGTTGAGATTGAGGATATTACGGATCAGGAGTATCCTGAAGTTAAGAGAGTTGAAGTTAAACCTGAAAAGGTGGTTTCAAAAGTTGAACCTGAAATTAAGGTTCAAACAAATAAGGGTAAAGCCAAGGTTTTAAACTCAAAACAACAAACTTTACAGTCACCTGTAAAGATTTTGCAACGAAAATTAGTAAATGAAAAAGTTTTGTCTGATAAACCTTCAACTTCGACCTCTCAACCAAAGCAAACATTTTCTAAGACATGTACTCAATGTTCATGTTCTAGAAATGTTTCTCCACCTCCTGTGGTAATGCCTCAGCCTCAACCGTTAGTTGAGACTCGTTCTTGTTTCTACTGCAAGAGACAAGGACATTTGATCCGTGACTGTCCCAAGCTGTCAAATCAGCGCTATGGGAGAGAGATGCCTAGGACATCAGTTTATAGAAATTCTTTTTCAAAATCTCCACCTAGGCGTTACTCAAAATCTCCCAAGCCTGTTCTGAAACTAAGTAATGTTGAGCAAAAACCTTTGCCAATTCAAAAGCCCAACATTATTTCTGATATCAATTCCGAACCTTCAAAAGTTTGGAAACGAAAAGAGTCTGATGCTGACTCTTCAGTCGTCAACAATAACACTTCAGATAAAAATTCTAATTTGTTTAAAGATAAAGTCCTATCTGACGTGCTTATTGTTGATGACCATGGAAGACCTAAGTCTGTAAAGGCTTGGGTCTCCGTTTCTCACTAATCTCTTTCTTTGATGTGTTGCAGCAGTCGGAACGTGTGAAGGATAGTTTATGGTATATGGATAGTGGCTGCTCGCGACACATGACTGGCGATGTGTCTCTTCTGACGGATATTAAACCATACTCGGGAGGATACGTTGCTTTCGCGGGAGATTCAGGAGGAACGATTTCGGGAAAGGGAACGCTAACAAATGGAAAAGTTAGCTTTGAAAATGTGAATTATGTGGCTGAGCTGACTCACAACTTGCTGAGCGTTTCACAAGTTTGTGACAAGGACTACACCACGTTATTCACAAAGACGGAATGTGTAATATTGAAGCCGGGGTATGTCATTCCTGAGGATTGGGTATTGATGCGGGCACCTAGAAAGAATGACACCTATGTGATGAATATGCGAACTGTGGAGACTACAAGTGACTATACTTGTCTTCTTTCAAAGGCTTCAGAAAAGGAATCACTCCTTTGGCACAGACGGATGGGACATATTCATTTCCGTAAAATGAATTTTCTGATTAATAATGATTTAGTGAGGGGAGTTCCAAAACAGTCATTTGCTCTAAAAGATGACTGCGTTTCTTGTCACAAAGGAAAACTCCACAAGAAGTCCCACAAGTCTAAGGTTGTGAATTCTATTGCAGCTCCGTTGGAACTACTGCATATGGATCTGTTCGGTCCAGTTTCAACAAAGAGCATTGGTGGTCGGTCTTACTGCTTGGTAGTTACTGATGACTACTCAAGGTTTTCGTGGGTATATTTCTTGACTACAAAGGGGGAGACTCCTGATATTCTGGTGTATTTGTTGGATAAGTTGGCAAATCTATGCAACTTAAAGGTGAAAAGGATTCGAAGTGACAATGGAACTGAATTCAAGAACTCAACTCTCGAATTGTTTTGTGCTACAAGAGGAATTGAGCATCAATTCCGTGCTCCAAGGACTCCACAACAGAATGGAGTTGCAGAAAGAAAGAACAGGACAATTATAGAGACAGCTCAGACTATGTTAGCTGACTCCAAATTACCAATCATCTTCTGGGCTGAGGCAGTTAACACTGCCTGTTATGTTCTCAACAGAGTGCTCACGGTTAAGAAAAAGAACAAGACGTGTTATGAAATTTTCAATAACCGTAAGCCAAACCTTCAGTTCTTAGAACCATTTGGGTGTCCATGCATGATCATGATTACAAAAGATAAGGTCTCTAAGTTTGGTGACAAAGCTGTTGAAGGGATTTTTCTTGGATATTCAGTCAATTCTCCGAACAAAAGAGTCTTTAACAAATCAACGAATCAGATTGAGGAACAGTTTGAAGTAAAATGTTTAAGGTATACGGAGCCTCCTTAAGGAACAGGTCCGGATTGGTTCTTCAACTATGGAAATCTCTTTGACTCTTTCAACATTCCTGATGATGATGAAACGGAAGAGTTAGTTTCTATGCTACATGGACTTGATTTTTCTCAAGATACACCAGTTAATAAACCATCCGACCCATCTCCTAATGCAACACCCGAACCACCACCAACTGATACTACACCAATACCAACACCCACACCACCATCAACAACACCTATTCCAACATCTACTTCTCGAGTTACACCTTCGAAAGATGCTCCTTCTACCTCTAAAACAGTGTATAACTACACCAAGGAGCTTCCTTATGATCCAAACATGCCGTCATTAGAGGAAGGAGGAGAGGATGAGGTAAGTGATGAGGGAGAGGAAGCAGAAAATATGAATTATTCTCATTTATTTTCTCAAAGAGATGAAGATGGTGATGCTTCTCCGAATATTTCTGCAAATGAGGGAGATCTGAGTAACCTGGAACAGAATCTTGTGCCAGATCAAATTCTAGTGACTCGGATACATAAGGATCACCCCATTGATAATATCATTGGTGATCCTCATGCAAAGGTTCAAACAAGACATCAAGCGAAACAGACTGATACTGAACAACTTTCGGGTCTGGTGGCTAATGTTAATTCATGTTATCTTTCGCAGAATGAACCTAAGAAAGTTGAAGAGGCCTTAAAAGATCCATCCTGGATCGAGGCCATGCAAGAGGAACTACAACAATTTGAAAAGTTGCAAGTCTGGGAAGTAGTTCCATTACCCAAGGGTGCCCACTTGACTGGCACTCGTTGGGTTTTTCGTAATAAGATGGATGATAGGGGCGTTGTAATTCGTAATAAAGCACGTCTAGTAGTTCAAGGCTTTAGCCAAATTGAGGGGTTGGACTATGATGATATATTTTCCCCTGTTGCTCGATTGGAATCCATACGCATTTTTCTGGCATACGCGTCCTTCAAGGGATTTCGCGTCAATCAACTTGATGTGAAAAGTGCGTTTCTGTATGGAAAGGTTGACAACGATGTGTACGTTAAGCAGCCTCCTGGTTTTGAAGACCCTGCGCATCCTGAATACGTCTGTAAATTGAACAAGGCGTTGTATGGTCTTCACCAAGCACCAAGACTTTGGTACGAGAGGCTAACTACACATCTGATTAAGCATGGTTTTGTGAGAGGGAACATCGATAGCACGCTATTTATTCTTCGTGAACAGTCAGAGGATAGGGAAGATATGCTACTTGTGCAGGTTTACGTGGACGATATTATCTTCGGGTCTACCAATGAGGCAATGTGTAAGAACTTTGAGAAAATCATGAAGTCTGAGTTTGAGATGAGCGCAATGGGGGAGCTCACTTTCTTTTTAGGTGTACAAGTTGAGCAGCTTGCAAAAGGTATTTATATACATCAGTCAAAATATGTCAATGACATGTTGACTAGGTATGACCTGCTCACTTGTAAAACCTATGGGACTCCCATCGAGCTTAATCACAATCTCAAACTTGCTGAGGAAGATGAAGATTGCAAGGAGAGGGACTATCGTTCAATGATAGGTTCTCTTATGTATTTGACTGCCTCAAGACCGGATATTGTATTTGCCGTGTCGATTTGCTCACGTTATCAGGCTAAACCAAAGGTGTCACATATGAAGGCAGTAAAGCGAATTTTTGGTTATCTCAGAGCTAGACCTACCCTTGGTCTTTGGTATTCAAATGAGAAGACTTTCGCTCTCACAGCCTATTCAGATTCGGATCATGGAGGTTGCAGTATCGATAAGAAGTCTACAACGGGTGGATGTCAGTTTCTGGGATCGCGTTTGGTCTCGTGGCAGTGCAAGAAGCAAACTACAGTCTCTCTTTCTACAGCAGAGGCTGAGTATGTTGCTGCCGCTAGTTGCTGTGCCCAAGTTCTCTGGATTCAGCACCAATTACGCGATTACGGGTTACTTCTTACTATGACTCCCATTCACATAGATAACACTGCTGCTATTTCTATCACACGCAATCCCGTACAGCACTCTAAGACAAAACATATTGAACTTAGGTTCCACTTCATACGGGATTGCTATGAAAAACACTTGATAGACCTGGTCCACATAGACACCCTTAAACAAAATGCTGACCTATTCACCAAAGCCTTTTCACGTGCTCGATTTGATGAACTGGTCAACATGATCGGTTTAAGATTCTTTGGGTCTAAAAAGTAATGTGTGACTTGGATAGTTAACGTTATTTGCTTTTATGTGTGTTTAATTTAAAAAAAAAAAAAAAAAAAAAAAAAAAAAAATTGCATCAGCCACTCTTTGTACTCTTTAGTATTAAAGAAAACGCAAGGTTGCTACATTTTTAAAATAGACGTTGAAGTTGTGTCTGTAAACAACTTGGGATATGATAGTACATCGGGTGACATGCACAAAATGGAATTTTAAGGTTTATCTTGGATGTGTCAGTAGGTTTATCTGACACACTTAAAACAGTTTTTATCTAAATTATCTTCATCATACGATGTATTGGTAGGCATGGTACACACCGGTCTCTGAGGTATTAAGAAGTAATTTACATACATGTCTATGATCATGTGGTAAACACCTTGTGATGTACGACTCTAAGTCTTAATTCCTTAGCATAGCTTGACATACTTCTATTTTTGGATCGTATATCTGAGATCTTTTGGGGGAGTATGCTGATTGTTTCCTCTGTTGTACGTAAGTGCAGACCTGGTCTCATTTCAGCTTACTCTCAAAACTAAGCAAACGTGAGTCAATGCACTTGCAAAGTCTTAAATTTAAGATACTACACAAGGTCGCCACAAATTTGGTTTGACTGCGTTTAGTTTTGCTTATACCTGAATCAAGTTATGTTGCTCTGTTGTACGCAAGTACAGACCTGTCACCGCTGGCTTGATTCTTAAAATTGATTCTCTTATATTCTTTCTAAATTTGGAAACTATGTTAATGTCTAAGTTATAGGGGTATATCTATGGTGGGAACCATGGTGAAATATTCATTTTAACAATAAAAGGTTAACTCACAGACACGGATGTAACATGTTTAGGTGGACAAACAATACCAATAATTGTCTTGAAATAATTTTTATAAAAGGTGTTTTAAATGTGCCAAGTAAATTTAAGGTGGACAAATATACTGATGATCGAAATAACACTTACTATTCCTAATAATTGCATGTTATTCCGATATGATCCCTAACCAGACTTAATCAACTCCGTCACCAAAAAGAATGTATTTAGTTTGGTTTTTATTGTTGTAATTTTGTTAAATTATATTTTATTCTTACTTTTAATTTTAATTTTATTTTTTACCAAGTCACATTTACTGTCAAATTGAGTACTACGCAAAAGATCGATAAAATTTTAAAATTTCGTTAAAAACTGTCGATATGCGTCACTTCATAAGTGACGCTCATAGTGACGCATAAAAGTGACGCTTTAAGAGTCGTTCTAAGTGACGCTGATTAGGGTTTTGGTATAAATAGTCCGTATCCGGCACTTATTTCTACCACCAACACTATTCACTACGCGTCACTTCCACTACCCTTGCGTCACTTCTCTCGTCGCTGCGTCACTTCGACTGTTCGTGCTTTCCGATCGATCTACGGCTTTTTGTGTATTTTGCGTGCAATCGGCCTCCGTTACCTTGTTCATCTCACTTATACGCATCATTAGGTACCATTTTTATCTATTATAATTGCGTATTCATGATTTAATCGTCGATTGAAGCTTCGGGTTTTTAGGGTTTATGAAATCATGATTATTGGGGATCGTTTTGTTATTGTTTTGTGTTAACAAACGGTGTGTTTTACTCGTCTTCACTTGCCGCACCGTTTGGTTAACTCGTTTTCAGAAAACCCCAAATTTGGTTTGTCGTGATTTCTGGGCTTGAACAGTGACACGATGATCTTCATCGTTGCGTCACTTCAAGCGTCACTTCCTTAAGTGACGCTTAATGGTAATTTCACAGGATAAGTGTCACTTCCACAAGTGCCGCCTTTAAACGTCACTTTGCTGAGTGACGCCTTTATGCGTCACTCTCACATCATACTTACCGAGTGACGCTTTGATCCGTCACTTCCTTAACTGACGCTGTCAGTGCCGCTTTAACTGACCGTCACTTTTTAAATGACGCATACCCGTCACTTGTTAAGTACCGCTTGAATGATACATGTTGCGGCAACGTCACTTACACCAGTGACGCTTTCAATGCGTCACTTACCTTAAGTGATGCATTCTTCTGATTTCTGATTTTCATACGGCACTCCTTAAGTGTCGGATGTGTTACGTGCGTCACTTCTTCAGTGACGCTATAAAATCAGATTTTTCAATTATGATTTTGAGCTTATTCTGTAACGATTTTTCGTGTTCTTGTCTGGTTTATAGTTACAGATGGAGAATCTTCAGGATTATTATCGTCGCACAAACACCAGGCACAACATTGTTGCATTTTTGGAATCTACGCATAAGAACTCGTTGCCTTTTCGGCCGATGATCGAGTTTCTTAGACGTTCGAGGATTCATTACGCTATTACAGCTTCAGTACCAGTGTATATGAATCAAATCGAGGAGTTTTATGACCACGCATTTATCAGAACAGAGAACGACACTCCGAGGATTGTGTCCACTATGTTTGGTCGTGAGATTCAGATTACACAGGATTCAGTTCGCCGTGTTTTGCAGTTTGATGATGCAAACAATATGCCGACCGTTTTTGAGACTACTTTTATCTACGGGGGTCTTCAGAGATTGGGTTATCCGGCTGATCAGCTTACTGATTTTCGTAAACAGTATCTCTGTAGAGTTTGGAGATACTTAGCTCACATTGTAATTGTGTGTTTATCTCCGCGAAAAGGAGGATACGATGCTGCAAGTCACATGACGTTATCTCTGATGCTGGCATTAGTTTATAACAAGCCGTATAACTTCAGTGGTTATATTTTCGGGAATATGGTTGATAATGTTCGAGCTGGAAAAGAAAAATGGCTGTTATATCCTCGTTTTGTTCAGCTGTTGTTAAATGATTTGAATTTGGGAATAGCTCCGGATCTAAGATCGTTACTATTTCCAACGCCCATGATGTTACGTGTTTTCAATGATTATAAGCTGCCACCAAAAGATTCTCAGATCTTACCTGATCGTGAGTTATTTGGGCACATAGTAAACGAAAACTATGTTGCGCCGCCTGGGGATGGTTATGAGGATGTTGTTGCTCCTCCGGTCAATGATGCAGATTTAGTTGATGCTGCTGTAGCTCAAGATTTGGAGGATATTGAGCAAGTTGAAGAGGTTCCAGCTGAGGAATCTGATGGTGGTCTTACACCACCTGATTCTCCAGGTGATGTACCACCTCAGGATGCATTGGATGGAATACAGTTGGCTGATCCTCGACGCTTTAAGCGTATTTTGAGTAGGATTTCTGCGGGGCGTGTTCATGTACTGCCTAATCTTGGAAAGCGACCAGCTGGGTCTTCTCCGTCTTATGCTAATTTACCATTGAGAAGACGCCAGCGAACAGGAATTACTATTCAGGAACCTGGTCACCAAGATCAACAACAACCGCCGACTGCGATGCTTCAGCAGTTACTTGATCAGATAACTCAGATGAACAAGCGTTTTGATGATCAGGCTGCCGTGATTGAAGCTCAAGCTGCTCAAATAAAAGATTTGGAGATAAAAGCAGCTCATGTGCAGGAGTTGCAGCTAGAATTGAAAGATGTGCAGTCTAGGTTGTTAGAATTGGAAGCGGTTACTGTTGTTTCGGGGGAGGAAGGTCAGAGAACCTTAGAAACAAATGTAACCCCTCCCCCAGAATCCGAAAATGTAAATCCAGATTCTATTAATGAAAACATTGCTTTGGATTATTTTGTTGATGTTCCAGGACAACCGAGACCCATTTCGGTTGATTATTCGAATGTTAATCTCACATACATTCAGAGTTTGATAAATCCGGATGGTGAAGAAGATAGATCAGTTGATCCGGATGATATAGAGATGGATGCTGAGGTTCCAGGGTCAGACGAAGAATATTTGGTTAATCCTCATCAGGAACCGGCACCTGAGCGAGAATCGGAACCAGTTCAGAAACAACCGGCTCAACCGTATGATTTTGAAGCACCGATCATTGAGTCCGATGATTCTGATGATGACCAAGAGCCTCAAACAGATACTACTCAGGAACAACCAACTGCTGAATCTGTTCCTGAACAAGCGCAACCGTCTACATCTTCAGAGCGCCCAATGTTTCGAAAGCTCAAGCCTGAATTGAAGATTTGCAAAACATATCAGGTTCGAGGTGATTTGACTGGATTAATCAGAAGTTGGAAGTTTGATGAAGTCAACTTTCTGATTCTTATTAAGCGAAGAGATGGAGTACAGTATTTTCGGCCAAGATTTAACTGTATCAGCACATTGCCGAAGGAGGAATTAAATCGTCTTGCTCAGCTGAACATCGTTAACCACACTGATGATTTTCGTGGTAATATGTTTCAGAAGATTCTCAGAAGAGATATTAACAGCAAGAAGTATTTGTGGATTAGACCAGAGTTGGGAGTTCGTTATTCATACAAGAAAAAGTTGGATTCAAGAACTCAGCAACCGATTGTGAAGTATCATTATCCTCCAGCTGCTAGTCAGAAAACTGTGCCTTTGCAGTCATTACCACTTGATTTTCTGAAAAGATTACGATATTGGTGGTTTGACTCTGTTACTCAAGAAGCAGTCATTGAATATCTTTCGGGTGAAGATCCAGTGATTGAGAAGGGTAATTGGAGTTTATCTGCAAAGTATGGAAGAACTCTTTGTGTTTTTGATCCGATCAGCCTTATCAATTTGACGAAGAAAGATTTGAAAGCTCTTCACAAAAGTAAGATGGAGTATCATCGTTATGATCAAGAAGAAGCTTCAAAGTTCGAGAAGGTGGTCGAGATTTGTGTTCGAGTGGGTATTCATGCTGGTGGAGTATTTCCACCAGGTTGGGTTTAAACTGAAGATGTTTTTGAAGACCAAGCTGAAGACACGGGGGAGTTTGTTGATACATGTTTGTGTGTCTGTCAGTTGGTCTATTGAGTTGTAAGTGTCGTTAGTTAGTTTTATTAGAAAAGTCATTTTCTGTATTTGCGACACTTAAGTTTAGCATTAGGCGACACTTGCCTTAGTGACGCATAGCGACACTTAGGTAAGTGACGCATGAGGGCGGTGACATGCGACACTTCCCAAGTGACGCATGTCTGCCGATTTTGTTTTAGTATAAATTGAAACCTACGGGTTTTCGGCTAGGGTTGACGAAACCCTAGCACCATTTGTCGACTAAGCACTTCTGTAAACAGTTCCAATACGATTTACAAGCTAATATACTCGTTTACTTTGATTAATCATTGTTTTCGTTTTGAGTTTATTACTTGTTTGTGTAATTGATTGATTCCGCCAATCTATTACTATCGATCAACACTTAGATCCATATCCAGGGGGCACTTTCAATTTCAACAATCAAGAGTAAAGGTGAGTATTATATGGATTAATCAAGTAATGATTGTATGTGTTTCCGGATTGCTTCCGAGCAAGAGGATCATACAATCATGTGAAAGTTAATTGTTATTCCTTGTTTATAATTGTGTTAAATATATGAATTGGTTGTATGTGTTTCCGGATTGCTTCGGAGCAAGAGGATCATACAATCAAGTGGAAGTAACTTGTTTCTAGTGATTTATTATGTGGATGGGCAATAATGTAGAGATTAGCCAGCGTTGCTAGCATAGTGTTGTTGATTTGGTATCCATTTCGACGTGATTTGGTACCTTATGTCTTGTTTCTTATGGCTGAGGATCCGCATAGTGTTAAATCTCTACATATTGTGCTGGTAGTTATTTGTGTAAGAGTTTATGTGTTATAGTGTATAATGTTGTGAATTACTTGGTTGATTGCTTATATGCTCACTAAGCATTCATGCTTAGTCTTTCAAGTGTTTAATGTTTCAGGTAGTGGTGGAACAAGGGAAGGAAAAGATATCATGAAGTGATAGAGTGGATTACTCGTTAGTGAGTGAAAGTTTCTTCCCTTTAATTATCGTTTTGTGATAAACTTGTGTAATACGCCCACATGTTGTTTTGGAAGTTAAACAAGTCGTTATGGGTTGGTTTTAATATGTATGTTGACTTGAGAGTCAACTATGATGTAAATTATGTTCATGTTTCGTAAAACCTTGAATTTAAGTGGTTAAAGATGGAATGGGCTTCATATAAGTAGTTTGTGATTGGTTGGTCAAAGTGAGAGTTGACATATAGTCAACTATGTTAGAAATGGTCAAATATGTGTGAAATGAGTGGTGATATGGGTCAAAGTGTTGTTACTCCCTCCGTCCCAATTTTATTGTCCCCAGACAAAAAACACGCACTTTAAGAAAAGTGTACTGGTTGTACTCTACAACCAATAAGATTTAATCTCTCACCACATATAAATATTTTGATTGGTTGAAAAGTACAAGTGGACAATAAATTTAGGACATCCCAAAATGGAAAGATGGACAATAGATTTGGGACGGAGGGAGTATTTGTTAAACGGGTCAGAGGGTGTCGATATGGGTCAAGAAGTGATTTTATGCTATGTATAAATGAGGTATAGTTATGGCACATCGGTATAGTGTCTTAAGTTTGTTTTGGCATGATAAAGGAGTATGCAAAAGGTTTTGGTCAGATTCATTGTGATTTGAGTTTTGATATGTCAAGTAAAAGTGGTCAAAATAGTCGAAAACAACCCATACGTCCAGATTTAGTGTTTTCGAGAAATATGAAAAAGTCCAAAAAGGAAAACCTTTAATATGGTCAAACAAAGGTGCCTGCAAATTTTTATAGTCTAATTCCTTGCAGTTTAAAAACTATGCGTGTTTGAATTTAGTTCTAAAACCTTAGTTTGTGTTACCACTAGAACAAGCTTGTTCTAGCCTAAAACAAGGTTGTTTTACCGCTTTATACTACATGGCTGGAAATTTACATACCCCGTTATCATATTTTGGGTCAAAATCTAAAGATGAATATACGGTATTAAATGTACGAGATGTGGGACCGAGGTGTGGGACCCGGAAAAAAAAAAAAAAAACTAGGGCGTTTCATGAGACTTCATCATTATCAGTTGTAAATGAACATATAGATTGTTTAAGAACATAAAGCTTCATCTTTATCAATTTTAAATTCTTCATTGGGTCTTACAATTATTTTGAGTTTTTATGCACACGATCTATGATTCAAGGTGTATGAGACAATGCTCTAATATATTAAAGTAATGGTGTTTGACATTAGTTGAGGAAAAGATATAGGGAAAAAGTTTTTATTATTTCAATCAACGATTAGTATTTAAGATAATACATATCTAACATTCTAAAAAATTACGTTAAGTTTTTTGGGCTGGGCCATGCATCGCACGGCCGATATACGTACTAGTATAAGTTATATATAAAGCAAACTATATGCATTATCTATTTGATATATCATCAAATATTTTTTTCATTTTTGTAATATCAAACTTATAATAATAATAATAATAATAATAATAATAATAATAATAATAATAATAATAATAATAATAATAATAATAATAATAATATTATTATTATTATTATTATTATTATTATTATTATTATTATTATTATTATTATTATTATTATTATTATTATTATTATTATTATAACAAATAAATAATTTACCTACTAAAAAATTTATCACATACATGTTTACACTTTCGACACATCTACATCTTTGCATTTTTTATCAAACACTTCCGTTTCTTAATTTATATACTTTTGCAACTTTAGCAAACTTTGTTTAACAAACTTTAAAATTAATTTTTCCTATTCATGTCTTCTCCATTTAAAATTATATTTCTTATTAAACACTTTCACTTTTTGAATATATATATTGATTTTACGTTTTTTTAGCAACGCTTTTTTAACGTGACTAAAGTTCCCTAGCAACTCTAATCAAAGATGTTAAACTAATCATATGGGACGAGGCCCCCATGGCGAAAAAAAAAAAAAACAGTTGTAGATTCATTGAACGATCTATTACAAGATCTTTTGGACTCTATAGAGTTCTTTGGGGGAAAGGTAGTAGTACTCGGAGGAGATTTCAGAGACAAACACTGTTAGTCCCTGTTTAACTTAATAAACAATCTTACGTAATAAGCCTTGAATATATTATTGAGAAGTTGCGGAATCACACTCAATAATATTAAGAAGATCAACAAATATTAATTAATATGATGAACACAATAATTATACCGAAAGCTTCAATCTTATTAATGATATAAGACGAATACACTTGATGTATTAGGGTTACAGAAAACCTTGAAGCTGCGCAAAAATCATTAACCTATCTAGGTCTAAAGGATCTCTATTTATAACATATAGAGCCCTATACAATCTCCTACAAATATGGAATAAACTAACTTCCATAACCGACTCATACTTATCACAAAATCATAAACAGTTTTAACTACCATTCTGATGTAAACAGTTGTAACTGTTACACATTCAGTTGTAACTGCTTCAATTGTAATATACGACTAAGTACAAATAAACAATCAGTGTTAACTGTTTCATATATAACTAACAGTTACTAATACATAAGCAGTTTTAACTACTTACAGACACATAGCTATCAGTTGTAATCTATCTTCAATCAGTTGTAACACTTGTCTTCTCATCAGTTTTCTTCTATCAGTTGTAACTTCATAAAAACAGTTTTAACCTTCAAAGCAAACAGTTTTAATCACTTATACTCTGTCTTCTCATCAGAACTTCAACTCAGACCTGAAACAGTTTTGACCCAACAATCTCCCCCTAAACTTAATCTGTCCTTCACAGCATTAAGTTTCTTCTAATCCTCCATTATAAGCTTCACAAAATTCTTTCAAAACTGTTAGTCTTTTCTTCTCTTCCTCCTATCAATCTCCTCCTTCTTATGAATCTGATTTAACACCATATATACCAGTTCTAGAGCTACATCATCTAACACTGCAGCTTGTAGCCTTGCATTTCTCAAACCCATCAAAAATCTCAGATTGATATCATAAAATCTATCTGTCAATAACCACATAAACACTGCATCCTCCATAACAATCTGATGTACTCCAGGTTTAGCATGATAAATCCAATTTCTGACCTTGCTAAAAGTAGCAAATTGAAATGGAAACTCTTCTAGTTCAAACATAGCCTTAATCCAATGCCATGTAACTTTCTCAACCAGATTATCAAATCTTTTCAAATCTAAATTCTTTTCCATCCCAATCTCATACATTCTCACCAAATCAGTCCTACTAATTCTCTTTATCAAATCCCTAAAAGATCTCCACCAAGATATATTTCCATCTGCTCTTTCAACTTTAATCTTGTGAATCTTAACAGGATTGACAAATTGCTCTATAGACCAATCAATTATACCAGGTAATTCAACATTAATTACCTCAGATTCCATAGGCTGTAATAGAATAAACTCCTTCAATTCATCAATATTCCTTTCTCTATCAGGAATTTCATCTAACTCTCTCTTCTTTTGCTCAAGTTCATCTTTCCTCCTCTTCTCAGCTTCTATCTTTTCTCTTTTTTCTTTTTCTTCCTTTTCCTTCAATTTTCTTTCTTTTTCAGCCTTTTTCCTTTCCTTTTCAACTTCCTGCTTTTTCTTCTCAGCTTCTTTCTTTTCTGTTTCTTTCTTTTCAATCACATCAGGATTCAACTCATCTTTATCCCATAACTCCTGCAATCTCTCTAAACTCATCTGTTTCAAAGCATTCAAAGGAATATACCCACCTTTTAGCTTTGCAATTAAATTCTTCTTCATTTGAGCTTTTGTTGGTGGTTTTGCAGCCTTCTTCTTTCTTGCTTCTTCTGCTTTCTTCTTCTTAAGCTGATCAACTAGATATTCAATATCATCCTGTCTCTGCTCTTTCAACAAATACTCATCCCATTCTGCCACTTGCTCTTTTGTCATTTTTACAAATTTTCCTTCCTCAACCTCAACATCAATCAAGCCCTCTGCATTTAGCTCAGCCTGTAATCTTTCTGCATATTCAGTATCATGAGCAGTTACTTCTGGTGGCACTGGTTTTTGCTTCTTCTTCTTTGGTTCTTCTACCAGTTTTTCCTTGCCCTTAGCTTTTGGATCTATCTTTGGCAACTCTTTCTTCTGTTGAACATGAACAGCAACAGGTTCTCTAATCTGAAATCCAGGCAAAGATGGTTGTTGTGTAGATTTCTTCTTTGGAGTTTCAACCTTCTTTCCTGTACCAGTCATTTTAGCAGTTTTAACTGGAATGCTCTTCTTCCTAGTCTTTTCAACTTGTTGAGCATCAGTTTTAACTTCTTTTTCCACTGCTATCTCTGGTTTACTCACCTCTTCACCATCATCCTCATCAATCTTTAACTCCTCAGTCTTATCATCCAGATTCACCTCTACAGTCTGCTCCACTGACCCAACAACCTCAGTATGTTCAGAATTATTTTCATCTGCCACTGGGTCATTCATCTCTGTTTCCACTGTTTCAAACACTGACTCATTAACCTCTGGCTCAGTAGGTGGTGTTGGAGGTGTATGCACAAATTCATCTTCCACTGGTTGTTCCATTTCAATCTCTTCATCAACTTTTTCATCATCAGACACAACCTTATCATTCTCATTCCTCTTATCACCCAAATTTGTCCAAACCTTCTCCCCCTTTTTGAAAGCATTTTGTTTAAAATTATAAGTCTCCTCAGGTTCTGAAGTATCATGAACCACATATTTCCTCCCTTTCTTCAAACATTGAATAACAATCCTCTCTAACTGCTTCACTTTCCTCTGCAACTGAGTAATAACTTCATCCTTAGCCTTATTCTTCTTCCTCTCTTGTACAAACTCAGCCCATACATAATCAACCATTTTCATCAATTCCAAGTTAGTTCTAGCCTCAACACCTTCAGGATGTGAATCCTTTGGTGAATCATGGACATCATTAAACTCTGACTCATGCCTAGCATGATCATCAAAGTCCCCTTGGTTCTTGGTACTGGGACCACTAGGATCATCTACAGGTGTAGAATCATGTCCATGTGTTGCCTCTGATTGGGTCTTATTAATGTTACTTCTGTCCTGCTCTGCCAGTGGGCTAGAAGCAGTAGAAGCAGCCCTCTCAGAATGATCATCCTCCTCCTCATTGATCATCTGCTGTGATGAATCATTTGTCTGAGACATCTGAGCAGCAGCAGCCTCAGATGCCTGTTTTTTAGCCTTTTTGGCTTTAGTAGGTTTAGCTATTGTGGTCCCTTGTTTTCTCTTAGTACCCCCAACTACTGTGGGTTGAGAAGTGGTGGGTGAAACCATTCTCTCAGTAGTTGGTTCAGCTTCAGTTGGTAGTACTGATGCTGTGGTGGAAGGTGCAGGAAGTATTGTAGAAAATAATGCTGTAACCTTCCCAGAAAATTTAGTATCTCTCTTCATATTTACAAAAACTTTTGGTTTAAAAGAGACAATACCAATAATCTTTTCAAGTGCAGTTATATTAGGAATTTGTTCATTTAAGAACAACTGCACAAAACGTGGATACATCAAAAACTTAATCTTTGGCTGCTCAATGTTTCTAAGCATACCAGAAAATATCAGATTTGAAAAATTAAACGTTTGACCAGTTGCAAGACAAGCAATTGCATAAGCAATGTTGCTTCCAAACTGCTCAAAAGATGACCTCTTAGATGATAAGCAGTGTAAAATTGTATGTATTAAAAATCTCCACTGATGAGAAAATAAGGTTTTCTGAAAAGTAAAAATTTCAAAAGAACCCTCATAACCCATCAATCGTAAAGTATCATACATAACAGTATCCTCTAAAGAAGATATACCTGCCTCATCATCTAGTTGTAATGAAGCTCTAACAGTAGCTTCTGTGATTACAACACGTGTATCCATAACTTCTGAAACGATTCTTTTAATCCCCTGTTCCTCTTCTATTGATGCATTCACCCAGAAATTGTTGATATGATCGTGAGATATTCTGGGTGCTACAGTGAGAGCATGACGAATATGTGAAGCACGAAGGAAATCAATGATTTCCACATACTCGTTTGCCTCTGCAGGTTTCATTAGGAATGCAATCATATTGTGATCTTTTCCAATCGGTAGTTGAACAGTAGACGAAGTCGATGCCATGATAAGAAATCAAGTAATCGAGAAGAATCGAAGATGATTTTACAGAATCGAAAATCAATGTGACTTATCACAGTTGTTTGTATGTGAAATTTTGAAAGCGTAATGAGAAACCCTAAGTGTTGAGAGTTAAATACTGAAATTAAATCAGTTGTAAGCCCTAATTTGATCAGATCCCCAATTATAACTAAAACAGTGTTAATTAAATAAAATAACACGTTCAGTGATAACTGTGAAAGTAACCATCAGTGGTAATCAACACTTGGTTTCTCAAATGCATCATTTACATAATTAAGCTAGCAGTGCTAACTTGTACAAGCAGTACCAACCGACCAAGGCAGTGCTAATTTAATACAAGTAGTACTTCAGTTCTAGCAAAATCATATAAACAAAGCAGTGGTTGAATTTTTATTTTTATTTTTTTTTTTTTTTTTATTTTTTTTTTTTTTTACCGAAAGCAAACTCCACAAGCAGTGACACTTCAGAAACACCTGCATAAGTTAGACTCCAAAACCTAGCAATATAACGTGCAGTGGTAATTCCAAACAAAAATACAAGTATACAGTGTTAACTATACACCAACAGTGGTGAAGTGATTATTACCACTGTTTATAATAAAAGTAAGAAACAGTGATAACGATACACATTACACACAATCAGTGTTTAATTAACAAATCAGTATTAACCCAAATTGAAATCACAGTAGATATTATTCATAGAAAGCAGTAACAAGAGAAATAACTTATGACAAATTGATCATTCCTATACTAGTAACCAAGAATGTGAATCTGCCTACATCAAAAGCTTTTGTAAACAGATCAGCAAACTGATTATCAGTATGAACTTTCAAAATTTGAATAAGTCTTTTCTCATTACAATCTCTAATGAAATGATATCTGATTTCAATATGCTTTGTTTTAGAATGTTTAACTGGGTTATTAATAATACTGATTGCAGAGCTATTATCAATAAAAATAGGAGTATTAAGAAAGGTAAAACCATAATCTAGCATCTGATTCTGAATCCATAGCACTTGAGCACAGCAACTTGCAGCTGCTACATATTCTGCTTCTGCTGTAGATGTAGATACAGTGGTTTGTTTCTTGCATTGCCATGAAACCAATCTTTCTCCCAAAAATTGACAACCTCCTGATGTAGATTTCCTGTCCAAATTAGCTCCTTCATAATCACTATCTGTGTAAGCTATCAGATCAAAAGAATTAAACTTTGGATACCAAAGGCCCAATTTTGATTGACCCTTCAAATATCTAAAAATTCTTTTGACTGCTAGAAGATGTGATAGCTTTGGATTAGCTTGAAATCTTGCACATAAACACACTGCAAACATGATGTCAGGCCTTGATGAAGTGAGATACATAAGAGACCCAATCATTGATCTGTAAAGATGTTCATCCACACTCTCCCCCTCAAGATCTGCATGTAATTTCTTGTTTGTCTCAACTGGTGTGCTTGCAACTTTAGCATCTTTGTACCCAAACCGATCCAGTATATCATTCACATACTTACTTTGATGAATAAAGATTCCTTCTTTCTGTTGCTTTACTTGTAGCCCCAAGAAAAATGTTAATTCCCCCATGGAGCTCATCTTGAACTTTTCATGCATCAATGATTCAAACTCCTTGCAAAGACTATCCTTTGTTGAACCAAAAATGATATCATCTACATAAACTTGAACCAGTAGTATATCATTCTTAATTCTTTTAGTAAACAAAGTTTTATCTATTGCACCCCTTTTGAATCCATTCTGCAACAGATAATCTGAAAAAGTATCATACCAGGCTCTAGGTGCTTGATGTAAGCCATAAAGAGCTTTATCCAGTTTGAAAACTTTATCAGGAAATTTAGAATCTTCAAACCCTGGTGGTTGACATACATAGACCTCTTCCTGTATAGTGCCATACAGAAAAGCACTCTTAACATCCATCTGATACACAATGAATCCCTTGAATGAAGCATAAGCCAAAAACAATGTAATTGCCTCTATCCTTGCAACAGGTGCAAAAACCTCATCATAATCAATCCCCTCTTCTTGTGAATACCCCTGTGCAACCAATCTAGCCTTGTTTTTGATCACTATACCTCTTTCATCCTTCTTGTTCTTGAAAATCCATTTAGTACCAATTGCCCTCTTCTCTTTAGGCAAATCAACCAATGTCCAAACTTCTTGAATCTTAAACTGAAGCAACTCCTCTTGCATAGCTTCAATCCAACTAGGATCTCTCAAAGCTTCAGTAACCTTCTTTGGTTCTGTTTGAGACAGAAAACAGGCAAACAAAGAAGTATTAACAGCTTCTGTATCAAGATTTACTTCTTCCTCATTTGCTGAAGCTTCAAACACCTGACTTTGATTTCTTGTTTTAACAGCTGATTCAATATCTCCTATTACATTCTCAAGTGGATGATCTTTATGAGTAATGTATTTAGATGCTGCTGTTTCTTGAATACTCTCCTCTAAGTTGGTAAAATTTCCTTCTTGACCAGACTCACTACTTGACACTTCTCTTGCAATTCTCTTTGACAAAGGAGTAGAACTCATCAAATGTAGATAATTCAAATGTTCCTGCTCTGTGTCAAGATGCTTTGTAGGTGTCTGATCAACATTCACACCTGCCTTTGTATTCTTCTGTACTGGACTCACATCACTGTCTTCTGTACTATCTTCAATAACAGGTCTATCAGAATTATCAACATGAGAAAATGATGTTTCATCTGATTTTCCTGTTTCCACATCCTGTGATGTCGTTGGTTGATCAGTATCAAACACTTCTGGGGGATCAGGAGACCAAATTGGAAATAATATATATTCCAATGAATCATTCTTCTTTCCAACTGATATTCCTGATTTTGCTCTACCTTCTTCATCACTTGTTCCTGCATTTGTACCTGCACTTGTACCTGCACTAGTATCCACATTTGTATATCTAAAAGCAGTATTAAGTGCATCAATATCAAATAGTGATTCAGGACCTTTTCCCTCAGGATTAACAGTGTTTTCATTAAAAGTAATGTGCACGGTTTCTTCTATGATTCTGGTCCTTTGATTGAATACCTTATAAGATTTACTTTGAATAGAATAACCAACAAATATCCCCTCATCAGCCTTACTCTGAAACTTACCTAAGTGATCTTTGGTATTTAAGATTGTACAAGGACACCCAAAAGATTTTAAGAAACTAACCAAAGGCTTTCTCTTAAACAACAGTTCATATGGTGTCTTGTTATGAGGCTTAACAACTAATACTCTATTCTGAACATAACAAGCTGTGCTAACTGCCTCTGCCCAAAAAGACATAGGTAGCTTTGCATCAGATAGCATGGTTCTAGCAGCCTCAATCAGTGTCCTATTCCTCCTTTCAGCTACTCCATTTTGTTGAGGAGTTCTAGGTGCACTAAATTCTCTCTTAATACCTTTAACTTCACAGAATTTATCCATCTCATGATTTTTAAATTCTGTTCCATTATCACTTCTGATGATCTTTACTCTTTTATCCAATTGATTCTCCATCTTAGTTATAAATGATCTAAGTATTTCACATGTCTCATCCTTTGTCCTAAGAAAGAAAACCCATGTAAATCTAGAATAATCATCAATAATCACAAGACAGTAAGACTTTTTCCCCATACTACTTATACTGGTTGGTCCAAATAAGTCCATATGCAATAAGTGTAAGGGTGTGATATTTGTGTTCACAGATTTGGACTTAAATGAGGATTTGTGTTGCTTTCCCTTTTGACAAGAAACACAATGATCATCACATGAATAGACCTTTTCAGGCAAACCTCTAACAAGCTTGTTTTTGACAAGTTTATTAATGGTTTTGAAATTCATGTGACACATCCTCCTATGCCACAGTTCAGATTCATTCACACTTGCTTTAGAAATAAAACAGTTTAAATCAGGTTGAGGTGTCATATTTACTAAGTCACACTTGTATACATTATCTTGTCTTGGAATTCTCATCAAAATCATGTTTTCAGGTATTTTGAATTCTTTGGACAAGATAAGGCATTCAGTGTCAGTAAAAAGAACTGGGTTCTTTTTATCTGTGATTTGACTCACACTTAGTAAATTATACCTCAGTTGTTCCACAAAATAAACATTATCAAAACTTAGCTTTTCACTCTGAACTGTTCCTTTCCCTGTGATCCTTCCTCCTTTTGGATTGCTTCCAAAAGCTACATATCCTCCATCAAAAGATTTAAAGTCCTGCAGCTTTTCTTTGTCTCCAGTCATGTGCCGTGAGCATCCACTATCAATATGCCATAAGCTCTTAGGCTTGCCCTGCACAAATAGTCAAAAAAGAGAATTAATTTCTCTTGGGAACCCAAACCAATTTGGCTTTGGGTTTCCCATGTGCATTCACATAATCAACTTTCTTAAAGATTATTGATTGTGAAGCACTGTTGGTATTTGGATCTGTTAATGTATCAGACTTAATAGGTGTCCAAATCCAACTAATTTCAGACTTAACAGTGTTCTTTGGCTTAACAGTTTTAACTGTTTTACCAATTGAAGATTCAGTGTTAATTTTGTTAACACTGTTTTTGAAATCAGTTACCACTGTTTTAGTCTTTGAGCTTTTGGCTAATTTTGTTATTACTGCTGCAGTAGATTTACCTGTAACAGTGTTTAACATGGTAGCCTTTGAGTTTATCTTCTGAACTCTGGCAGTGTGATCAACTTTTGATTGAAAATTTTGTTTGTTAATCATATTTGCTTTTGTCCATGACTGTTTTCTAATCCTTTGAACATTCTCAGGATTATGATAGCAGTCATATTGAAGATGACCCATTTTTCCACATATAAAGCAAGACATTTCTTTAATCACAGTAACATTATTACCCAGTTTTTGTGAAATCATTTGATTCCAATTTCTTTGATTACCTCTGGGATTTTTATTTTGAAAACTCTGTGAAGAAGAAGCACTTGCTTTACATTTACAATTCACACAGTTATTCACAACAGATGCAACAACAGGTTTAGTAACTGAGTTAACTGTATTACTAACATATCCTAACCCATATTTAGATTTGTTAGTATTCAAGCTCACCTTCTCTAAGTCCAGTTTAACCTTTTCCTTAAACATTTTCTTACCCTCTTCTAGTTTATCAGTTTTAAGATTAACAACTAGATCAGTAATTACCCTCTTCACATCCTCACATGTTGACTCAGACTTAGATGATTCAGATTTCACACTCTTCTCACTATCAGATGTCCTATCACTCTGATCATCTTCTTCAGTCCAGTCACTAACTTCACCTTCTACAAACAGATCATCATCAGATAAACTTTTAATTGGATCAGCCTTTTTAACCCCATCTACCATTTCTCTTTTAAGTGAATTGATATCAATTTCACTTTTGGGAGGAAAGTAGGTGTGATTATAAGGTGGAGGTACATTATTGTATCCTAATCCAGTCTTAAGTTTATCATGAATCTGTGAATTAATAAGTTTATTTACACTCTTTGAAGCATGTTCTAATTTACTTACATCAAGCCTTATACTATCTCTTTCACATGTGACCTCAGTAAGTTTCTTAGATAACAAATCAACTTTATCTTTAAAAGAGTCTCTCTCCCACCTAGCATATTCAATGTCATACTTAAACTGTGTTGCATTGACTTCATATGCCTTTATTTGATTTTCCAGATTTTCAATGACAGCTATGGTGTGTTTACTTTTGATTTCCCATTGTTTTAGTTCCTCACACACTTTTATATTATGATCTCTGTAGTGTTTAACAGTTTGTTTACAAACAGCAGAACATAATTTATTTTGTACCTCAGTAGGAACTTCTGACTTTTTGTCAGATTCTGCAATGGCCATGAGACATTGATTCTTCACAACATGCTCTTCTTGATCACTCCAATCCCATCCACAGCCATCCATAGACACCAAAGCATTTGCTGAAGCCCCCTGAATTGGAATGTTTCTTGTCTGTGTTCCAGTGCTTCCAGATCTCTGACCATTACCATTCTGCTCTTGCCCAGGGTTTCTGCATTCTCTGGCAAAGTGTCCCATCTTGTGACAGTTGAAACACTCAATCTTGCTCTTATCAAACCAATTTGCATCATTCCTCTTGTATGCAAAGTTATTTCTACCAGTCCTCTGCATGAACCTTTTTGCTCTCTGAGTAATCAATGCAATTTGCCACTTGATGTCCATCTCCTCTAGATCATCACCATCAAATTGTTCCAGATCTTCATTAGTAAGTGAAGAATTCACATTACTTGCAAAGAAAGATTCTAATATTTGATCATTAGAACTATTTGATGATGATCCTGCTCCTCCTGAAACATGAGTAGAACCCATTTGACTTGATTCTGCTTTTGTTCCAGCCATAGACATAAAAGCAGCATTATGACTGTATCCAGTTGCTTGTTTCTTACTTTCCACCTCAGACTCAAAGTTCCTCAGATCATTGTATATATCTTCTAGTTCCTTAACTTCAATGTCTGAACTCTGCCTCAATCCAACAGTATAGATTGTCCATTCATCACCTAATGATCTCAAGAACTTTCTGTTAAGATTTTCTTTGTCAATATTAACCTTGTGATTTTCCAATTCTCCAACTAATTTAGTAAACCTATCAAAGGTTTGAGTTAGAGTTTCAGATTTCACATGGCTAAAATTTTCAAATTGTTGTTTTAACAGAGATCTTTTATTCTTTTTGGTGTTATCATTACCACCAAACCTCTTCTCAATTGCCTCCATCAGTACCTTGGGATCTTCACAATTATCAAATCTGCTCTGATGCTCATTCGGAATGGAAAGCAATAGAGTACTAAGTGCTTTGTACTCAGTAGATCTGATTTTCCTCTCTGCTTCAGATGTTGGTGGTGCTCTTGGTTGCTTTACTCCATCTCCATCAAGCGTTACTGGTATACCATTAACAACAACTTCCCACATCTGATAATCCGTGAGAAGCATATATTGCCTGATTCTGACCTTCCATAGGTCAAACTCATCAGGTTTAAGCATTGGTATCTTTGTTGCTTGAATTCTTTCATTGCCTTCAGACGCCATTGAAATCAAAACTTAATATCTGAACTAAACTCAAATACTGTTACTAATAATCCCAGATCTTCCTGTCTTCAAAGCTTCACAAGCTCTGATACCACTTTGTTAGTCCCTGTTTAACTTAATAAACAATCTTACGTAATAAGCCTTGAATATATTATTGAGAAGTTGCGGAATCACACTCAATAATATTAAGAAGATCAACAAATATTAATTAATATGATGAACACAATAATTATACCGAAAGCTTCAATCTTATTAATGATATAAGACGAATACACTTGATGTATTAGGGTTACAGAAAACCTTGAAGCTGCGCAAAAATCATTAACCTATCTAGGTCTAAAGGATCTCTATTTATAACATATAGAGCCCTATACAATCTCCTACAAATATGGAATAAACTAACTTCCATACCCGACTCATACTTATGCTTTTCTTCATTGGTCATCACCATCCTAACTGGCTCTGACTCATACTTATGCTTTTCTGATGTAAGCAGTTGTAACTGTTACACATTCAGTTGTAACTGCTTCAATTGTAATATACGACTAAGTACAAATAAACAATCAGTGTTAACTGTTTCATATATAACTAACAGTTACTAATACATAAGCAGTTTTAACTACTTACAGACACATAGCTATCAGTTGTAATCTATCTTCAATCAGTTGTAACACTTGTCTTCTCATCGGTTTTCTTCTATCAGTTGTAACTTCATAAAAACAGTTTTAACCTTCAAAGCAAACAGTTTTAATCACTTATACTCTGTCTTCTCATCAGAACTTCAACTCAGACCTGAAACAGTTTTGACCCAACAAACACTTCCAGTAGTGCGTAAAGGAACCAAAACAGATTCAATAGCGACGTGTCTAAGTAACTCCTCGTAATGGCCACTACTTCACAAACTACATTTACACGAAAATATGAGAGCTTTGTTAGATCTTGCATTCATCGAATTCCTTCTCAAAATTGGTAAAAACTACGACGACCTTGTTAACATTCCTACTTCCATGCTAATTCAAACAGATCCAAAATTCAACCCTTTAGAAACACTCAAAGACTCCGTTTACCCAATCAGTCAACTAGAGATGATAAGCACCTCTCACGCATTAAATCATGCCATCTTGACAACAAAAGATAACTACGTCGACGAGATCAATGACATAATGATAGCAAGATTCCCGGGGGATGTAATACCCGGTCAAAAAGGTCAAATTTCGCGCCCAATTTGAACTTCAAACTATCGTACTTAGTACGCACTCAAAAATCAAAGTTATATTTTTATAACTCGGATGAAGTATTTTTATAAAATACTATAATTGAAAATATATATACGAATTTGTATTAACAAAATTGTGAATTAAAAATAATTTAATTATATTACGATCGGGTACAAAATACGGGTATTTTGTACTGCAAATGGGGACAACCAACCCCCACAAAAAGTGAGGGCCGGCCTCCCTCCTCTCCCCATTTTCTTCTTCTCATTTCTTTCTCACCAAATACACAACTCCATCTATCTATCTCTCTCCCTCTCTACCTCACGGATCCACCACCACCACCATCATCATTTTCGGAATCATCAACAACAACGAGACCAGCAACAGTCGGACATCATCACCATCATCTTCATCATCCCGATCCGCCATTTTTGAGCTCGAAATCGACACTTGGTAAGAACACCCGATTTCACACCTTTAAAACACTTGATTTATGTTTATTAACATGTTATTGAGTCCACACAACAAGAATATGTCCAAGAAATCGGTTAAAAACGATTTAAAACTCGAAACCCACTTAAAAAATCGCAGCAGTTCGTCGAGCGAGCCGAGTCGAGCAGCGAACCGAGCCGAGATGCGAGTCGAACCGAGCAGCAAACCGAGCTTAGCTGCGAGTCGAACCGAGCCTAGCTGCGAGTCGAACCGAGCAGCGAACCGAGCCGAATGAGCGAGCCGAACTAACCTGCTCTGCGAAATGAGTTTTTGCCCAACGATTCAATATTTGCATAACAACAACTACACTTTTTACAACGATGACTTACATACAAAACTATATTTTGGAAAGTAGACAACGAAACGACTTTAATAATGATTTAACTGAGAATTATCATTACTACAAAACCGTCACAAACGGGCCATACATCATTCTAAAACTAAACAACAGAAGTGTACTTTCATGACACGTTTAGTTAAACTGATTAACATCTTACTCATATGATCTCACGTGTTTAGGACACTAGAAGGTTACCATTCGGACGACGCGCGTATCATCGTATCGCTAACAACTCACAGGTGAGTTCATAGCCCCACTCTTTCATCTGTTTTACTGTTTTCGGGGTGAGAAGCATGCTTAAATTACTGTTTTCGGATTATAATGATAAACTTTTATAATTCACACGTAACTATATTACTGTTATGTAATACAAATGTGTAACAATTAAGAATTACACCCAATATATTGTTGTAGGACAATATCACTACTTAACCTAGATAGGTTGCCATTGTACATTACTAGATTGTTGGAAAACAATCACCATCACATAACTTGACTAAGTTATCATTATGCATTGACCATATTGTCGCGGGACAATACTATCAAACACACTAGAACTAGTTAGTTCTACCTACACTAGACGACATCTAGACTCTTACAGGATTAGTTTTCCTTTTTAGGAACTAAGGCTGCCTGTACATTCCAGGTCTTCTATATTGAATTGTACATAAGTAAACATTATTCACGAACCTCAATATACTTGCTAGGCTGAGGTTAGGAGTATACGTTAGTATAGTACGCTAGTACCGTTCCTTATACTAATACGAAACCACTAGGTAATGACTTCTCATACCTAGGCTCATTGTCCTACAACTAATATCTAAACATCGTATATACGTGTTTAGATAAAATATATCACTATTGTGTGTTACATGATATTTATTAGATGTGTTTGTTGATTCGACTTATATATATATATATATATATATATATATATATATATATATATATATATATATTAATACATACTGTACCCCATCTCGAGCACTTAGTGCCACCTACAACATACCTATGTATATAGATATACATACGCTTATACAAACACGATAACTTTAGTCAGGCAAGTCGTAGTACTGTCGGCTCAATTACTCAAGTCGGGCATGTCGTAGTACAGCCGGCTTAATTACATACTTTGCTTACGAGCAATGCGGACGATGTCCAGATTGGACACACAACGATGCCACGATAAAGTGGGCACAAAACGATGCCACGGTATTGCAGTGGGCACAAGGATGTATTCGCGATAAAGCGATACACTCAAGGATGGGCGGGCTTATGCTCATGATCCACAATAGTTAACGGGTCGGTGAGATTTCACGCGAGGTCATTAGCTCAGTATTTGATTAAATACTCTATCGTAGTTCTACGGGACTGCACGGTTACTCATACTCAGCAATGGGTCGGCGAGCTTATACCCGAGATCGTTGGCTCAGCATTTGGATAAATGCTCTATATTAGTTCTGCAGGACTACAACTTACGTTGCCGGAGGCAACACTACATGCCAGGTAGGCATGCCGATTATTACTCAACATCATATGACGTAGTCATACATTTACCTGGACCATACATCAGGCAGGTTTTGCCTCGCATTGGTTTATTTCACTTATACCAGATAGGTATCTAGGCATGGTATGCCTCATTCCTTACGTACTTAGGTACACACCGCTACTTTTAGGGTAGGAAATACCTAGTGAAATGTATACACATTGGTGTTACATCTGTAATACAATACAAATCAAAATACAGGGATTTCGAACTACTTTTCAGAACATACAAGATTTACACTTTATGTTTTCAACTAACAACCCTATGAACTCACCAGCTTTATAGCTGACTCGTTTTAGCATGTGTTCTCAGGTGCCCAACAGGATCAGGATTGCTACAAGATTATGCTAGCTCGAGTCGCATATTTTCAAACAACGGGATTTCTCTGCATAACTCTTGTATTACAAACTATGTATTGAAATTATTTTGCGAAATCGCAACTTGTATACACTTTTATTTTAGATATGTAATAACTATTTCTAAACATCTCATTTAGAGGTCGTTTGCTATGTATCTTATGCTATGATATTTGATTTGGTAACACCCGACCCGACCGCTTCCGCAACCCAAAATTTAGGGGTGTTACAGATTGGTATCAGAGCCTAAGGTTATAGTGAACTAGGTTGCATTTAGTGGGCCTAGACTATGATCGTTAGGCAGTATTCCTCATTAGGTATAACTGGTTCAGGGATTACATCATACGAGTTTAATTTAACATAGCGTAGCTAACTATGTACAATTAAACAAAGATGATGTGAGATATGAAAGGGGTTATACTGGATCAGGAATGCACTAGTTGACTCTGATTGTTATGTGCTAGACACCCTAGGCTATTATATGTACTATAGGTATATATGAATAGGCCTTACGTGTGTACTATCTTTACATATCGGTATATATAAATATGTGTTGAAAATATATATATAACACAATTCCGCTGTACCATCATATACTTACGAAGAGGCACATCGCCGTCTTCCTCACCATCGTGACTCAACACTTTCTCCATATGTACGCATAGGAGAATATCACACTTATCACTGAACCTCGGGAAGGAGGTATAAACGTTAACTAAGGGGATGGAAACCCACACATGCTAATCGTCCACGAAATTTAAAACAAACTGACAACTGTTCGATCTTGACTATAAGGGTCACCATGGGATTAGTGACTACTAAGTCCACAAAATCACCTCAATCACAGCTTGATCATTTAGATTATCACAAATCGATACCTCGGTGTTAGCCTTTGTGCTACAATTGGAAAGCTTCAAAACATCAACGCATCCTTCGCCTTAGGGCTACACTTGAACAACGCACCGTACGTTGTTACTGCAATTCCGGTGCGTTGGGCACTACATTTCAGCACTAGGTGCTACTTTCAATATACGTGTAGACTTGATATAGTTACATGTACGATCTATACATATATACACACATACACTTACTTAATTGGGCACGAGGTGCCACACCTGACTCTTACTACGCGCGTATACTTGTATAGTTATGTGTACACCATATATGTATATACGACTACACTACTGGACACGAAGTGTCACACTCATCGGCATAAAATGACCACATAGAATTTCGGTACTAGAGTACTACACTATTGTCCATTGGACTACACACAACAACATAGTCTTGACTGACTACTCTAGGTACACAATTTGGTCTTCATTACGACTACACATTGAAACTACAACCAAATTGGTCATAACACTCGGAAAAACGTGAAATTCATGACAACTTAACTAAGTTTAACTCGACAACAGTTACTTAAACTGTTGTATCAACACCACAAAAGGGCAGAAATATGTCTGTCACTCACGATATCAAAACTTCAACATCAAGCATCATAGGATCCCGTGTCCCACAATTTAAAACTCAAGTGAACAATTCATGTCACTGTAATAATTATCATCTTTCAATAAAGATCTTACATCTTTTCGTTTCGTTCTTGTTTAAGAATCATGCCGCCTAAACGACAAACATACACTCAAGCTGAACGAGACCAATTTGCTGATCAAAGAGTGTCTGAAGCTCTAGCTACGCGAAACCGAGCACGACCATGCACCTATAAGGAATTCCTTAACTGTAACCCACCAAACTTCGTTGGAACTGAAGGGGCTGTCGGATTAATCCGATGGATCGAGAGAATGGAATATGTATTCCACATTTGCAACTGCCCCAATGACTGCAAAGTTAAATACTCTACCTACACCCTCCAAGATAATGCCCTTACCTGGTGGAATTCCTACGCCCAAACCGTAGGGATCAACACCGCTCACGAACTTCCTTGGGAGGAACTGAAACGATTAATGAGGGACGAGTATTGTCCCAGTGAGGAACTACACAAACTCGAGAACGAACTTTGGCACCTCACCGTAAAGGACAACGATATCATAACATACACCAATCGCTTTCAACAACTGGCACTTCTTTGCCCAACCTTGGTGAACCCTGAACACCAACGAATCGAAAGGTACATCGGAGGACTTCCGTTACAAATTGAGGGAATGGTCACCGCCTCTAAACCCGCCACTATTCACGATGCTGTTCGCATGGCCTACAAACTCATGGCACGGGTGGTTCGACGCGGGACACCTGCAACTGAAAACAACCAAGGAAAATGGAATGGAGATTCTAGCACTAGTTATAACCCAACAAATCAACCCGAACCCTTGAGGTCCTACACCACTGAGCTTAAAGAAAAACGAGGCTATGCGGGGAACAAACCATTTTGCCACGGCTGTAAACGTCATCATGATGATTCATGTGGTTTACCCTGTGAAAAATGCTAACGATTTGGACACAAAATCTGGGATTGCAGAGTTCCCGCCAATCCCGACTCTCGAAGGATATGCTTCAAATGTAAAGAACCCAGTCATTACAAGAAGGATTGCCCAAAACGGAAATGCAAAATTCACCTGATCGGCTCTGAATGAACTGAATAAATCTCCTACAATAACGTAAGTACACCTTTCCTTGAAAATATAACCCTTCGATTTTAGTTACGCTAAGCACGTACTTTTATCCCTAGATACCACTTTCGTCGACTTATTGCCGAGTGCATCATAGGGCTAGTTAGCCTAGGTCCACGTAAAACTCAAAGTTTGCTTTCAGCAGACTGATAGGACTACTCTTTAAACTGTCACTTTGCGACAACTGTCTAGTCCCGAATGGACTACAATGTAAACGGTTACCTAGTGACCACGACTTAATCATACCTTGAACAAACAATATAGTCAGAACGTGACTACAAAGATAAACCGCGACACAGTCATCCTTGAATTGGGCTTGGTAGAAATACGGTAATTCCTTTATTTATTCCGTATTTAAATTGTATTTAGAAATACTTGGTGTATTTTGATAACTTAAATAAATAGGTCAAATGGTCAATAGACCTATTGTGATAAATAAATTATTAATTGTTTTAAATTAAATTAGTTGACGGTATAATAAGACTTATTTCTCGCAAATGTTTTTTTTAGGTTCCAGACAATAGATTTAGGACGGGTATAATATTACAATACTTTGAGTTGGGTTAAATGAGTTAGTCGACTCTTATTTCCCCATTTCCTGACTTGATCAAAAACCACCAAGAACACACACACACACCCTAAATTAAAAATCAAATTGAAATCATTCATCATCTTGTTGAAGCTGTGATTGTTGTGTTAAAACTGAATCCACCATCATCTCTTTCATCTTGTTCATCTACTTTCTCTTCTAGTTGTAAGTTTGAGTTATTTAGGGCTCTTGAGGTTACTTGATGAATTAGGTTACAAATTGATGCATGAATGAAATGTAATGTGACACCCCGCAAATTTAAACGTAATCATTAACGCCAAACATTTGCACTTTAGGCTAATTCCCTACTTTGAGTGAATTCACAACTACTTTTAGAGGTAAGTCTAGGAAAGCCCAACTAGTTAATACGCGTAGTATTACATTTCGTAATATGTTGTAATTAGGTACTTAAACAATTGGAACAAACGCGACAAAAACATACGACTGTTGGTGAACAAAATTATTTAATAAAACAAAATTATTAAATAACATTAACGCTTATTAAATATTATATCGATAATATTTACAAGTATTTCGTAACAAATAACGTTTGTTTCGTACAATTAAAATAAAACAAAGTTTGAAATTTTATAACTTAACTAAATTAGTTTCATAAAATTCCTCAATTACAAATATAAACGAATACGCATTTAAAAATTTATAATTTAAAAACAAATTAATAATTAACGATCGTGTAAACGAACACCACACGGAACGCAACCACGGGGGACGAAAAAGGGAGACAAAACCCCCTCCTCATCCCCTCATTTCTTTCATTTTCACCATCTCATTTCTCTCTCTTTACTCTCTTTTCTCTCAACTCTCTCTCTCTCTCTAAAAATCACTAAAAACAACCACAAAATCAACAAAAACAACAACAAATCGGATACATAACATCATCAAACTCGTCATCATCATCATCTACACAAGGATTCAAGCTCAAAATCACCATTTTCATCATCATCTTCATCATCCACCTAATTTTCGGATCTACCACTATTTGGGTAAGAAAACACTAAACTTTTCACTTTTACTTCATTATAATAGTTTACAAACATGTTACAAGTCATCATATGAAAGATCTAAGCGTTTTTGAGTTAAAAATCTCGATTTTTGGATGAACAGACCGTAATGTCGCATTAGTCCCAGGCGATTTGCGACGTCCCACGCGACGTCCCATACGACGTCCCATACGACGTCCCACACGACGTCCCACACAACGTCCCACACAACGTCCCACGCGACGTCCCATACAACGTCCCATACGACGTCCCATACGACGTCCCACGCGACGTCCCACACAACGTCCCACGCGACGTCCCACACAACGTCCCATACGACGTGCCACGCGACGTCCCACACAACGTCCCACGCGACGTCCCACACAACGTCCCATACGACGTCCCACGCGACGTCCCACACAACGTCCCATACGACGTCCCACACAACGTCGCAAGTTTCAGAACCTTATAACAATACTTTGAATATTTTTTTTTTTTAACAAAACCATCACCAACGAGTCATACGAATTTACAAATAAACAATGATCTTTCATGGATGAACGAGTAACATGGTTTGGATTGTTATCCAACCACTTATACGACTATTTCCTACGTTTAGGACATGAGTGACTTACCAGGACTACGCTTTGCTAGCGCTTACACATTTCTAATTAACTCAACAGGTGAGTTCACAGCCCCTACTTTTACGGTTTTAACTGCTTTTGAACAGGGGTGGAAAACATAGTCAACTGTTTTACTTATTGCCATAACTGCTTTTACTTATATGATTGTTTATCATACTTGTTTACTCGAACGATTGGAGTACTTTGAACTATTAAACTATTGAACAAACTGGTGTTTATGAAATAACATTTTCATACTGCAAACGACTGTAAACCTTTAAACTTGTTTGGTATACCGGAGAACGACCGGTACTTTTATATAAACGCTGGAGAACGACCAGCTACGTATTTTAGTGCCAGAGAACGACTGGCCAAGGGAAGGGAGAACGACCCGTGCGTCTTGGATGGGAGAACGACCCATGCGTTTGTTGGACGGGAGAACGACCCGTGTGTAACTAGACCGGAGAACGACCTGTAAACTGTTTTATTTGGACGGGAGAACGACCCGTGCATATTTGGCCGGAGAACGACCGGTACTATTTGTAAACCGCTGGAAAACGACCAGCACGTGTTTTAAACTGACATTTTGGGTAATATCCCACGTATCTTTTTTGGGTAACATCCCACGTAAACTAAATTTTGGGCGAACAACCCACTAAACTTGTATTTGGATAACATTCCACAAAGCATTACGTGACTATTATGGCAATTACTATTTGTGAACGTATTTGAATTGAAAACTGTGCTTACAAACTTGTTACAACTATTGCAAACATAAAACCTGTGAATTCACTCAACCTAGTTGTTGACTTTTACTATGTTTTTCAGGGAATTAGCTGCACATGTAAGAATCGCCAACACACATGGAGAACTAGGCGACCCGTGAAGTTTAGGATGCCAACTTTTGGAAACATATGGATTTCTCTAGTATAACTGAAACTGTTTTAGTCATATTCCAGAAATCTACTTTTGTAAAATTATTACTTTTAACTTGTACGATTCGATTAATCGTAAACTTTGTAATTAATACTTTTGGCATCTTAATATATTATATTTAGTTGTAATCATATGCTCTGATACGTATGCATGCTTTGTTATTGTGGCACCCCCGTACTCAAACTAAATGCTTCCGCTAATCTAAATCAGCGAATTTGGGGGTGTTACATGTAATACTTGAATGATTAAATGTTACTGAAATTGCTTAACTTCATAATCATCAACTTGTGTGTATCTGAATTTAGGGTTAATGGTACTCCATTTTCATGTTTATGAATGAGTTTGATCATTTAGGTTGAACACATGATGCATGCACCTAATTTGAAGCTTGATGATGTTATTTGTTGTTATGCTATGTTTATAGATGTTATTTGAGGTCATTTGGTGAATAAAATCGTGTATTGCAACTGAATTATGTGAAAATTGGGTTTTTGGTTCGAGCTGAAAGTGTTGCAGGTTTGGGTTTTGTTGCTGGAAAACGCATGAACGCGATCCTGGCACTTTGTCCGGATCGCGTTTCATAGCTAAAACTTGTTACATAATGATCTTGTTCTTGGTAACGCGATCCAGCTCCACTTCTTCCGGATCGCGTTGGTCTGTGTAAAATTAAGTCGGATTGATTTTGTTCATGTGAACGCGATCCAGCACCATAACCCGGATCGCGTTCGCAAGTGAAAAATGGTAACAGAATGTTTTGTACTGAGGAACGCGATCCAGCCACTCCTAACCCGGATCGCGTTTGCATGTGATAAATTGACGAATTTGATAACTTGTGATTTGTGTGCTTATGTTATTTAACTATTAATGAAAGTATAATATAAGTAATTATTTGACATTGTGTACATGATTAGATTATAATAAACTTGATACGAGAATCTAATTTGGGTTTTGATTGTGTTCTCAGATAAACCGAAGACTCAATAAGATAAGACCTTTGAGTGGAGACTGCGATCGACAAGGGTGAGTGGATCTTGGACTCTCAGTCTAAGTTAGTTGTAACAATATGGTTACAATGGGTAAATTTAGTACATTGCAATGATTGCTTTAAGATTATATTGCCATGATGATTATCCCTTGTACAGTTTATTGGTGTCTTATATGCTATGATAGTTTGGACTATTTGATTTGGTGAGGGTCAACTAATGTGTTGGGTTTGGGTACTATTACTTTGGACAACGTAATTGATTTGTACATGTGTTGGGCACTGAAATTACGTTGTATGTAGTATTAGTACTAAACTATCGGTCTAACCACTGTTTGGCCTTCAGTTGGTTATAAGTGTTACTTAGGGAACCACCGCGGTATGAAGGTACCTCAAGGACCACCGATCCTTCTATGTTACTTGTGAAATGCTTGATGTAGTCACTTGTTATGCTAAGTTAGATTGTGAGTTCTGGATTTGTTCACTTAGCTTTGTGTTAATCCCTCTCCCTCAACTTCTTCCAGGTTTAGCTTTTGATTGTGGGTACTAGAAGTTGGTTGAAGGAGTGTTTGGCACTGCTCTCTGATGGTGTTTGATACTTTTTGGGTCAAAAACAATTATGTCATGGATTTTTATATGACGCCTAAATTGTGTTAATACTTTTAGTGATGACTTGGTATTAAATATTGTATGTATTTGGGTTGCACTTTTTGAAATGTAATATACACAATATTTGTCGTATTGCTTTTATCTACGCTTTCGTATTATTATTAAAAAAAAATGCCTTGTTATTTTGGAGGGTTTTATAAGTTGGTAACAGAGCAAGGTTTGGGTGAATTGGACAATTGTAAATGTCCAATCCCAAATCTAGTGTGTCAGTCAAACATTCCAGGGTGTGGGATTTAGCAATTATAGGATAATTGTTTAGTAGGTAGGTACTAACAATTAACGAGTTGTGAGATGTGGTTGTGCAGGATATGGCAGACAATGAGAACCCGACTGTTACTATCATCAATGTTCCAGTGTCTGATGTCTCTCCATCTGAAGACCAAAATGTTAGTCAAGGACAAACCGGTACCTCCTTCTCAGCCGAGGATATGACCCAAGAGGATTATCTGTTGCACTTAGAGCGGGAAAATGTTAGACTTAAGGCTATTGAGCAACACTTTTTAGAGCAACAAGCCCGGTTATCTCAGCAGTTTCCTCAGACTTCACCACCAGTTTATAGTACTGTACCACCCACTTTAGTGGCATCTCAGACTCCTACATCATTACCGTATTACCACCAGCAGCCTCATGGAAATATCTTTCAGACATCGGCCCCATTTGCATCTTCTAGGCCATCGGGATTTCAATTTCCGGTATTTTCTCCGCCATTTCACCATAAAGTTTGTTCTTTCAAGACATTTAAATCTAGTGGACCATCAGATTATTATGGAAGTTCAAATCCCTCCATGACCTTGGATTGGTTGAGGGATGTTGAACGAAAATTTGAGGTATGTAGGTGTGAAGAGGAAGTCTGAGTTCCTTATGCAGTACAGCTTCTCAAAGGTCCGGCTATGGGTTGGTGGGACTCGATTACATCACACTTGTCTCCTCAACAAAGGGCTTCCATTAGGTGGACTGATATTTATAATGAGGTTTGCAAAAAGTATTGTTCGGGATATGATATGACCCGTATTAGACGTGAATTTTTGGATATGCAATTGACGGATAAAATGACAATGGATGACCTTATTGCCCAATTCTCTGAAAAATTGAGGTTTGTGCACCAATGGGTGCCGGATGAAAGGACCAAAATCGATCACTTTGTTGGTATGTTGCCCCATGCTTATCGGACGACTGTTACACTTGCGGGTACTCTTAACCAAGCATTTGAGTTAGCTCGTTCGGTGGATGGTGATGTTAGGGCTCAAGGATTAGATGTGAATGACAAGCCTCAAATGAAACCCAAGGGTGAGTCTTCGGGTAGTCTGGGAAAGAAAAAGTGGCATGGTTCTTCCCGTGGTAAAGGGCAAGGTTCGAGTGGTGGTGCTATAGGGGATAAATCGAACTGGTGCACTAATTGTAAATCAAAGCACACGGGTCCTTGTACTCCTCAAACGGCTAGGTGCATTAAGTGTGGACAGTTTGGCCATGATATCAAAGATTGTACTTTCCCTAAGTCGGTGTGTTGGAACTGTCGCAAGGAAGGTCACCGTTCGGGTTTGTGTCCGGAGACGGAGAGACAGAGAACGGGTACGATCGAGGGTTCCTCGTCTTCGGGTCAGAAAAGAAAGAATCCACCTTTGGCAACGGGCAGGGCTTTCCAAATGACAGCTGATGAAGCTGTTAGGACTGAGGACATCATCACTGGTACTTTTCTTGTTAATTCTGTACCGGCATGCGTTCTATTTGATTCTGGAGCTAATTGCTCATTTATATCCATGTCTTTTTGTGATAAACTGAATTTGATCCCCTCTGTTATTATAAATCCTATTGAGGTTGAAGTAGCGGATGGTAAAATGGTTCCGGTTACCACATCGGTGACTGGAGCTAGTATTTTGATCGAGGGCCATAGTTTTCCTGTCTCTTTTCTTTTGATGCCCATTCCGGGATTTGATGTGGTTTTGGGTATGGACTGGTTGAGTCAAAATAAGGCCAACATTGATTGCCATAGAAAGCTAATAAGACTTCCTACCTCGAATGAGTCATATGTCATGGCTCGGGGTGTGCGGGTAAATGGTAGTATTCCCTTGATTTCGATGATGAAAGCTAGAAAATCTCTAGCTAAAGGGTGTGAATCATACTTGGCCTATGTTGTTAACGCTAAATTAGAAAAGAAAAAGGTCACCGACGTCCGGGTGGTTTCGGAGTACTCGGATGTCTTTCCCGATGAATTGCCCGGCTTGCCTCCTATTAAAGATGTAGAGTATAAAATTGAATTGATCCCTGGTTCTTCTCCCGTAGCTAGGGCTCCTTATAGACTAGCTCCTTCTGAAATTCGTGAAATGATGAGTCAAATTCAAGAGTTGCTAGATAAGGGTTTTGTTAGACCTAGTTCCTCTCCTTGGGGTGCGCCTGTGTTGTTTGTGAAAAAGAAGGATGGCACCCTTCGGATGTGTATTGACTATAGGGAGTTGAATAAGAGAACCATAAAGAATAAGTACCCTTTGCCCCGAATTGATGAACTTTTTGACCAATTGCAAGGGTCTTCGTATTTCTCTAAAATTGACTTGAGATCAGGTTATCACCAAGTGCGGGTTTGTGAGGAAGATATTCCTAAGACGGCTTTTTGCACTAGATATGGGCATTATGAATTCCTTGTGATGCCTTTTGGGTTGACTAATGCTCCCGCAATCTTCATAGATTTGATGAATAGAGTTTGTCGACCTTTTCTCGATAAGTTTGTTATAGTGTTCATTGATGATATCTTAGTGTATTCTAAATCCGAGATTGATCATGAAA
Source organism: Helichrysum umbraculigerum (assembly GCA_949592205.1). Taxonomy (NCBI): domain Eukaryota; kingdom Viridiplantae; phylum Streptophyta; class Magnoliopsida; order Asterales; family Asteraceae; genus Helichrysum; species Helichrysum umbraculigerum. Next base: position 124,631,207 of record CATIUR010000002.1, on the reverse strand, counting down.
TGCATTTGTGTTTGGTTCTTGATACTTTAAGAAAGGAGAAATTGTATGCAAAATTTTCCAAGTGCGAGTTTTGGTTGCGTGAGGTGCAGTTTTTGGGTCACATCATTTGTGAGGATGGAGTTAGGGTGGATCCTTCAAAAATTGAAGCAATTATGAATTGGCAAGCGCCTAAATCTCCTTATGAAATTAGGAGTTTCCTTGGATTAGCTGGGTATTAACGAAAGTTCATTAAAGATTTTTCTAAGCTCGTGGGTCCTTTGACTAAGTTAACTCGTAAAGATGTGAAATTTCTATGGGGTGATCAACAAGAATCGGCTTTTCAGAATTTGAAACAGTTGTTGTGTCAGGCTCCGGTTTTAGCATTGCCTGACGGGTCCGATGATTTCATTGTGTATTGTGATGCTTCGTCTGCGGGGTTAGGTTGTGTTTTGAAGCAACGTGACCGTGTTATTGCCTATGCTTCACGACAATTGAAACCTCACGAGACAAATTACCCTACCCACGACTTGGAGTTAGCAGCTGTGGTCTTTGCCTTGAAAATCTGGAGACATTATTTGTACGGTACTAAATGTGTTATTTGCACGGATCACAAGAGCCTTCAATACATGTTTTCTCAAAAGGAGCTTAATATGCGTCAAAGGAGATGGTTGGAATTGATCAAAGATTATGATTGTGAAATTCGCTATCACCTGGGTAAAGCCAATGTTGTGGCGGATGCTTTGAGTGGAAAAGGGAAACCGGAAAAAGTTTGTTTTATGCGATTGGAGGTTTCTTCAGATTTGATTGATAGTTTGAAATCAGCTCAAATGGAAGCATTGTTAGACCATAATTTGAAATCTGAGGTCTTACATAAAAGAAAGGACTTGTTGGTTGATGACTCTCGTGGATTAAAGACTTTCCAAAATCGATTTTGGGTTCCTTTGTTTGGTGGTCTTCGAGATGTGATCTTGTTAGAGTCACACAAATCTAGATTGTCGGTTCATCCCGGGAGTACCAAAATGTATCATGACTTGAAACCGTTGTATTGGCGGCCTACGTTGAAATTGGATGTAGCTCGGTTTGTAGAATCATGCCACATTTGTTCTCAGGTAAAGGCCGAACATCAGAAACCCTATGGAACGTTGAAACAGCTCGAGATTCCCGAGTGGAAATGGGAGCATATTACCATGGATTTTGTGACCAAGTTGCCTCGAACGGTTAAGGGTAACGACATGATTTGGGTGATTGTGGATATATTAACCAAAAGTGCTCATTTCCTTGCGACTTGCGAGTCGGCATCGTTGAGTAAGTTGGCCCAGTTGTACATCAATGAAATTGTGGTTACACATGGTATTCAGTTATCGATTGTTTCCGACAGAGATTCTCGGTTCGTATCGGGTTTTTGGCAGAGTTTGCAGCGTGAATTGGGTACCAGAATTAATTTGAGTACGGCTTATCACCCTCAGACGGATGGTCAGTCGGAGCGCACCATTCAAACCTTGGAAGATATGTTGCGTGCGTGTGTGTTAGAATATGGTGGGTCTTGGGATTCTCAGTTACCGTTGGTCGAATTTGCTTATAATAATTCATATCACTCTAGTATAGGTATGCCACGTTATGAGTTGTTATATGGTCGTAAGTGTAGAACGCCCACATGTTGGTTAGAGGAGGGCGAGAAACAGTTTTCGGGCCCCGATTTAGTGCAAATTACCGTCGATAAGGTAGCCATAGCCCGTAATAGATTGAAAGCGGCTCGTGATAGGCAAAAGCAATATGCCGATCCACGTCGTAGACCCGTTTCTTTTGTAGAAGGTGAGTCGGTTTACTTGAAGGTTTCACCTTGGAAGGGTGTTATCCGGTTTGGAAAATGTGGTAAACTAGCTCCTAGATACATAGGGCCATTTAAAATTCGACAGGTAGTCAATGACCAAACTGTTTCCTTAGATCTTCCTCCGGAATTGGCGGGTATTCATGATACCTTTAATGTGTGCTACTTAAGAAAATGCAATGTGGAGGACCAATCCCAAGTTCTTCCATTGCAAGACCTACGTGTGGACTTGAGCCAGAGACTTGTAGAAGAGCCTGTGGAACTTTTAGATCGTAAAGTGACTAAACTTCGTAAGAAGGATATCCCAATGGTGTTGGTTAAATGGAATCATAGTTTGGGTCCAAACCTTACGTGGGAGACCGAGTCTAGCATGAGGATGCGTTATCCTAGTCTTTTTGGGCGTGATGAGATTTCGGGGACGAAATCTTCTTAAGGAGGGAAGATTTGTAACATCCTCGAATTGAGCTTGGTAGAAATACGGTAATTCCTTTATTTATTTCGTATTTAAATTGTATTTAGAAATACTTGGTGTATTTTGATAACTTAAATAAATAGGTCAATTGTCAAAAGACCTATTGTGATAAATAAATTATTAATTGTTTTAAATTAATTTAGTTGACGGTATAATAAGACTTATTTCTCGCAAATGTTTTTTTAGGTTCCAGACAATAGATTTAGGACGGGTATAATATTACACTACTTTGAGTTGGGTTAAATGAGTTAGTCGACTCTTATTTCCCCATTTCCTGACTTGATCAAAAACCACCAAGAACACACACACACCCTAAATTAAAAATCAAAGTGAAATCATTCATCATCTTGTTGAAGCTGTGATTGTTATGTTAAAACTGAATCCACCATCATCTCTTTCATCTTGTTCATCTACTTTCTCTTCTAGTTGTAAGTTTGAGTTATTTAGGGCTCTTGAGGTTACTTGATGAATTAGGTTACAAATTGATGCATGAATGAAATGTAATACTTGAATGATTAAATGTTACTGAAATTGCTTAACTCTCATCATCATCAACTTGTGTGTATCTGAATTTAGGGTTAATGGTACTCCATTTTCATGTTTATGAATGAGTTTGATCATCTAGGTTGAACACATGATGCATGCACCTAATTTGAAGCTTGATGATGTTATTTGTTGTTATGCTATGTTTATAGATGTTATTTGAGGTCATTTGGTGAATGAAATCGTGTATTGCAACTGAATTATGTGAAAATTGGGTTTTTGGTTCGAGCTGAAAGTGTTGCAGGTTTAGGTTTTGTTGCTGGAAAACGCACGAACGCGATCCTGGCACTTTGTCCGTGTAACACCCCCAAATTTTGTGATTTGCGGAAGCATACTTGGGTGTTACTAATCAATATACAAAGCACAAGATATACAGCAAACGACCTCTAAATGAGACGTTTTGTAAAATAATTACATTTCATAATTAAATCGTTTGAAAACCTATAGTTTTCTTTACAAAAATATGTAAGCCTAGAGTCCGCGTATGTGGCGGGAGATTCTATTACATAACCATAGTTACAAAAGATAATGCCAAAGAATCTCCGTTAAATGCAGTTTGGAAATCATGCGACTCTAGCTAGTAATCCTGGAGTGATCCTACTCCGTAAGTGTACCTGAGAATACACGCTAAAAAGGGTCAACCAAAAGGTTGGTGAATCTCACAGGTTTATCAGTAAATAATCAGTTTGAACACAAGATTTCATCAGTAGTGCCCGTAGGCGTATATCAAGTATTTGCAAATCTCGCAAAAGTAAAGTAATCAAGTTATACCGTTGCCATGAGGCTCATAATCGAAGCTTAACCCGTAAATAATCAGTTGCTCCCGTGACATGCTCGAAATTGAGCAAGCATAAGTAACGAAATAATAGTCACCCGTTTATACGTGTAAATCGGTACGTGGTAGCGCTACTACCCTGGGCAGGGAGGGTCATTTCCCTAATGGATCCATTAACTACTGTTCGCGCTTAAGTCCATAACTAACGATATATGATGGAGAGACTTCAGAAATTAGTAATTAACTCATGCAATTCCGTTTGGTATAGAAATCAGTTTAGTACTTGTGTTCAGGAAAAATAAGTAGCATGTATCTCCCCCAATAAGATAAAACAGTAAAAGTGGGGCCGTAAGACTCACCTGAGTCTTTGCAAGTACGTTTATATCAATAAACGAGTAAGTAATATCAACCGTAGGTTCTCCGAACCCGTAACCTTCAAATGCCTAAACATATAAAGTTAAGTAAGTAGATGTCTCGCAAGACCATCTAGGCTAGTTGTCTACACAACTCATTATGTCCAAGTGTTTGTTTAGTAATCCGTTTATAGTTTGAAAACAAATATGGCCCGTTGGTGACGGTTTGTAATAATGATTCAAAGTGTTATCATTATATGTATCGTTGAATCAGGTTTCGTTATTTGTAAGTGTTCAACACTTAGTGTGAAAAGTATTTACAACATTTAATGACGGGGGTCCGGGGGCAGCGCCCCTGGTAGCGGGGTCCAAGGGGCGGCAGCCCCTGGCGGGGTCTAAGGGGCAGAGCCCCTGGCTGGGGTCGAGCTGCCAGGTCAGCTTGGAAAATTTTTATTTCTACTATATTGCTTTGACGAAAAACGCATCTGGATCCGAATTTGGGTAAAATCAGGTGTTAAAATCTTGGTTCCGACACTTAGTAAAAATCTGAGTTTTCAAGGTTCTGTTTTGTGCGACGTTGGGTGCGACGTCGGGTGCGACGTCGGGTGCGACGTAATAGGCTGCGTCGCTATATGCGACGTTGAGATTTTTGTGCGACGTAGGCCGCGACGTCGCAGAGGCCCCTGGCCAGGTGCGACGTAGCGGTCTGATGGCCGGAAATTTAGTCGAAAACGAGTTTCCCGGTTTCCGTTGGGTCCAAATCTTTTACCCAACCCTTATATGAACATAATAAGCCTATAGAACCCATAATTTAGTAAAAATGATCAAAAACGAGAGATGTCGGGATTTGTCGGAAACTTACAATTTGCCGAAATGAAAATCCGGAAAGGTAGGAATGTAGATCGTGATGTCGTGGTCACTTTCCTCCAAACGAGTGGTATGATTCGGCGAGGTTTGATGGTGTTATTTGATGATTTTTGTGATGAAGGTGGTTTGATGATTGAAAGTAAAAAGAAAGAGAGAGAGAGATAATGAAAAGTGAAAATGGGGGAAAAAGAAAGAAGGTGGGAAGTTTTAACCTCCCATTTTCTGCCTCCGTCCTCTCGTTCCGTGCGGTGTTCGTTTCCTCCGTCGTTTTACGTTAAATTATTTATTCTTAGACGTTAATTATTCTTTTAAAATACGAAAGTTATTAATTAACTTACTTATAATAATTCCTTTAAATTTGTCGTAGTTGAAATATAATATAGCTTAGATTTAAGTATTTTTGTTCTCAAATCGTGTAAATTTTGATCGAGCAATACGAGATAATTACTAATTATTATAAAATAACATTTTGGGCTTAATTGCGTTATTTAGTTTATAAACATTTGTTCACCAACGTCCGTATTAATCGAATAGAATTTCATTCTATTTAAGTTGCGTACGATTTAAGTCAAATCGCAAAGTTGTATATATTTATCAATATATAATCCGATACATAAATTAGCCTAACGCGGCACTAATTACATGTATTAACAGAGAATTAGGCACTAATTCTAGTCCTAATTTGCCGGTTGTTACAGTCCGGATCGCGTTTCATAGCTAAAACTTGTTACATAATGATCTTGTTCTTGGTAACGCGATCCAGCTCCACTTCTTCCGGATCGCGTTGGTCTGTGTAAAATTAAGTCGGATTGATTTTGTTCATGTGAACGCGATCCAGCACCATAACCCAGATCGCGTTCGCAAGTGAAAAATGGTAACAGAATGTTTTGTACTGAGGAACGCGATCCAGCCACTCCTAACCCGGATCGTGTTTGCATGTGATAAATTGACGAATTTGATAACTTGTGACTTGTGTGCTTATGTTATTTAAGTATTAATTAAAGTATAATATAAGCAATTATTTGACATTGTGTACATGATTAGATTGTAATAAACTTGATACGAGAATCTAATTTGGGTTTTGATTGTGTTCTCAGATAAACCGAAGACTCAATAAGATAAGACCTTTGAGTGGAGACTGCGATCGACAAGGGTGAGTGGATTTTGGACTCTCGGTCTAAGTTAGTTGTAACAATATGGTTACAATGGGTAAATTTAGTACATTGCAATGATTGCTTTAAGATTATATTGCCATGATGATTATCCCTTGTACGGTTTATTGGTGTCCTATATGCTATGATAGTTTGGACTATTTGATTTGGTGAGGGTCAACTAATGTGTTGGGTTTGGGTACTATTACTTTGGACAACGTAATTGATTTGTACATGTGTTGGGTACTGAAATTACGTTGTATGTAGTATTAGTACTAAACTATCGGTCTAACCACTGTTTGGCCTTCAGTTGGTTATAAGTGTTACTTAGGGAACTACCGCGGTATGAAGGTACCTCAAGGACCACTGATCCTTCTATGTTACTTGTGAAATGCTTGTTGTAGTCACTTGTTATGCTAAGTTAGATTGTGAGTTCTGGATTTGTTCACTTAGCTTTGTGCTAATCCCTCTCCCCCAACTTCTTGCAGGTTTAGCTTTTGATTGTGGGTACTAGAAGTTGGTTGAAGGAATGTTTGGCACTGCTCTCTGATGGTGTTTAATACTTTTTGGGTCAAAAACAATTATGTCATGGATTTTTATATAACACCTAAATTGTGTTAATACTTTTAGTGATGACTTGGTATTAAATATTGTATGTATTTGGGTTGCACTTTTTGAAATGTAATATACGCAATCTTTGTCGTATTGCTTTATCTACGCTTTCGTATTATTATTAAAAAAAATGCCTTGTTATTTTGGAGGGTGTTATACGAACCGAGCAGCGAACCGAGCCTAGCTGCGAGTCGAACCGAGCAGCGAACCGAGCCGAATGAGCGAGCCGAACTGACCTGCTCTGCGAAATGAGTTTTTGCCCAACGATTCAACATTTGCATAACAACAACTACACTTTTTACAACGATGACTTACATACAAAACTATATTTTGGGAAGTAGACAACGAAACGACTTTAATAATGATTTAACTGAGAATTATCATTATTACAAAACCGTCACAAACGGGCCGTACATCATTCTAAAACTAAACAACAGAAGTGTACTTTCATGACACGTTTAGTTAAACCGATTAACATCTTACTCATATGACCTCACGTGTTTAGGACACTAGAAGGTTACCATTAGGACGACGCGCGTATCATCGTATCGCTAACAACTCACAGGTGAGTTCATAGCCCCACTCATATGACCTCACGTGTTTAGGACACTAGAAGGTTACCATTCGGACGACGCTCGTATCATCGTATCGCTAACAACTCACAGGTGAGTTCATAGCCCCACTTTTTCATCTGTTTACTGTTTTCGGGGTGAGACGCATGCTTAAATTACTGTTTTTGGATTATAATGATAAACTTTTATAATTCACACGTAACTATATTACTGTTGTGTAATACAAATGTGTAATAATTAGGAATTACACCCAATATATTGTTGTAGGACAATATCACTACTTAACCTAGATAGGTTGCCATTGTACATTACTAGATTGTTGGAAAACAATCACCATCACATAACTTGACTAAGTTATCATTATGCATTGACCATATTGTCGCGGGACAATACTATCAAACACACTAGAACTAGTTAGTTCTACCTACACTAGACGACATCTAGACTCTTACAGGATTAGTTTTCCTTTTTAGGAACTAAGGCTGCCTATACATTCCAGGTCTTCTATATTGGATTGTACGTAAGTAAACATTATTCACGAATCTCAATATACTTGCTAGGCTGAGGCTAGGAGTATACGTTAGTATAGTACGCTAGTACCGTTCCTTATACTAATACGAAACCACTAGGTAATGACTTCTCATACCTAGCCTCATTGTGCTACAACTAATATCTAAACATCGTATATACGTGTTTAGATACAATATATCACTATTGTGTGTTACATGATATTTATTAGATGTGTTTGTTGATTCGACTTTTATATATATATATATATATATATATATATATATATATACATATATATATATATATACATACTGTACCCCATCTCGAGCACTTAGTGCCACCTACAACATACCTATGTATATAGATATACATACGCCTATACAAACACGATAACTTTAGTCAGGAAAGTCGTAGTACTGTCGGCTCCATTACTCAAGTCGGGCATGTCGTAGTACAGCCGGCTTAATTACATACTTTGCTTACGAGCAATGAGGACGATGTCCAGATTGGACACACAACGATGCCACGGTAAAGTGGGCACAAAACGATGCCACGGTATTGCAGTGGGCACAAGGATGTATTCGTGGTAAAGCGATACACTCACGGATGGGCGGGCTTATGCTCATGATCCACAACAGTTAACGGGTCGGTGAGATTTCACGCGAGGTCGTTAGCTCAGTATTTGATTAAATACTCTATCGTAGTTCTACGGGACTGCACGGTTACTCATACTCAGCAACGGGTCGGCGAGCTTATACCCGAGATCGTTGGCTCAGCATTTGGATAAATGCTCTATATTAGTTCTGCAGGACTACAACTTACGTTGCCGGAGGCAACACTACATGCCAGGTAGGCATGCCGATTATTACTCAACATCATATGACGTAGTCATACATTTACCTGGACCATACATCAGGCAGGTTTTGCCTAGCATTAGTTTATTTCACTTATACCAGATAGGTATCTAGGCATGGTATGCCTCATTCCTTACGTACTTAGGTACACACCGTTACTTTTAGGGTAGGAAATACCTAGTGAAATTATAACACCCCTCATTTCAGTAAACATTATTATAATATTATTTGACTCGGAAGCGTAGGTCTCAATATTTTAACGTACATTACATCAAAAGTACCACAACTTTTTCAAACTTTCAAAGCTTTATACATAACAGTCTAATATTCTTTAAATCAAAATACTACAAATGAGGTGTTATATAATCACAAACACAACTGATTTAATCAAATCAGATATCATAGTCTACGCATGTTCTTCAAACATTCCATCCAGATCAACAGCTTCTTGCTCAATCAATTATCTAATCATAACCTGCAAGAAGTATTTAAAGTGGTGGGATTAGCACAACTGCTAAGTGAGTAAATCAACAAACAACAGACTGACTTAGCATAACAAACTTGTGTACAACAAATAATTATATGCACACAACTCATCTGTTTATCACTTATCACATCACAGTCACTTTTCATCACAGAGGACCGGTGGTTCTTGAGTATCATCCTCAAAGAACACTTTCAAACCAACTGCAGGCCCATACAGAGGTTTAACCGACTACTTGGTGCTATTACTCATACAACACAGGCTACGACAATAAAACTTGTACTAAGACCCTGTGTTATCCAACCAATAGCAATCCAAGCCCAGCCCCATGCCTGGCCTCCATATCACTTATCACATAATCACAAGGCACTAATCATCAATGCACTATGGCCATATATCACGTGATCACTTATCGACACACTCAACAGGTCATCATATCAGGTCAACAATCTATTCACAGTATTATTACTAATAAACCATAACAATCATGGCAATCAAAACAATAGTAATAATACAATCACCTGTTGTAACAAACCTGTTACAACTAAATCAAACTGAGGGTTATCGATCCACTCAGTAGTCTAATGTCACTGAGTCTCTTGCTTATCTGAAATCACAACAAGTAACGCAAGTCAGTTACTTATCTCAATAACAATAATTTCATGTTATAATAATATAACATATCATATCATCTCAATACATAATATAGATAGCTTATTTGAAGTACATAATATTAACAATAGAATATTACATGTACTTAAGCTAAAACAAGTCTTCCACATTACACCATAATCACTAGCAATCATATAGACTTTCACTATGTATATTAATACATGTATCATTAGCATCACAAGTATTAGTATCATATTAATCATGATAACTAATTATCAAAATGGTAACTAACACTTTTGTCATCTTGTTTATAATTGCAACCTATCTCAAAGCATACCATCAATTAACTATGTTATCAAGTTATTATATTTATCATGACTCATTTGGTCGTATCATATCATAATCATTTACTTCATGATCTACTAACACTAATTTGCTATCACAATTACTAAGCTCATGCCAACATCATCACATCATCAACTAAGTGTCAATCATGTTAAACCACAAGTTAGTTCAAGATCAAGGCTTCGTTTTAATCTATCGTCATTGCTTTTAGTTCACAAGTGTTTATAACGAACAAGTAATTTTTCTTCTGCGTTGGGGCCAAAGTAGTTCCTTGACCGCCGGCCAAGAGGCTTGATCGTCGGCCACAGGGCCTGACCGTCGGCCTCAGACCACAGGTTAAACAGCTTCAATTCAATAACCCCCAAATCCGAATCCCAAATCACAATTTCATCTAGTTCAACTTTTTTAATCAGTTATATATCGTAATTACTAACCTCTAGCAACAAGTAACATCAATTATTATCATATCAAGCATCAATTCCACATATATCATACAACCCTAATAATCGAATGATATGTATATGTATATGAACACTTACTCTTTAATTAGCAAACTTAGGAGGATGATGATGATAGTAATCTGCTGAAGATGATGAGTATGATGAATTACAAGAACAAGATCAATCCTTTCTTTCTCTATTTCGATTTCATAGATATAAGTATGTTTTTAGTTTGTTTTAACAAAATAAAATGGAGGAAAAAGGGATAAAAGAAAATAAGGTCGTTCTTAAAGGTTAGTAGGCGGTAAGTTGGACCTAGAGTCGTTCTTAAAGAGAAATTGAATTGAAACGGAGGTGATCCAATCAATCTTTCTTTCCTAGTAAATGTTTTAAAAGAGTGCGTTGGGGGTTTTGGTTCAGTTAATTAAGTAAACTAAATAAAGCGAATAAAATGTAATAAGATGTCAGATAATGCAAAGTAGTATTTGTTGTGAGTTTGTTAGTTAATAATTATGAGATGATGACTCTTATGGGAAAACGATTAACTAAATTGGGTTGCTTATGAGATTCATTAACTTATGGTATAACCAATAGATTCCTTATTAGTCGGTTATCAACTAATATGTCACGAGGAACTAAGGTATCATGATTCTGACCAGACAGACGATGCTCAACTCTCCACACTCTCCTGTGACGGAGTCAGTGGCCCATATTATTGAACGTATTCGCTCGTGGGCGAAGGAATAGAGTAGCAAGTCCATAACATGTCTAGTCGTTCTTAATACCACAATGATTATGAATCCATTAAACAACTAACTTAGAACTTGTGTCCGGACTTATTTAATCAATTTCTACCAATGAAACATAAGCGTGATAAACGAGGGAAAGCATTTAGGTTTCTTGCATACCGTACTTTGGGTTTCATGGTTTTAGGAAAAAGTATTGGTTTAAGTTGGATTTTAAACTTGCCTTTCTCAATACAATTAACAAATCCCTAGGTTTTCGTAAATGGTCATTTAGCCTTTAGCCTACCTAATCTAATCTAATTTAAACTAAAACAACTAATTAAAATGCTGACGGCTTTTTACAGAAAGTTAAACCCAGACCATGTCGGAAAATACTATGGTAGCTAACAACGTATTGAATTGTTTACCAACGTTTCTGTTGTGAGTTTAATTGCTTCGCGATGTTTACATGATAAGTACATTGTGATTGGAAGTGTACAATACTCATGGCAAGTCCACATAATCACATTGCATTTTATAATGCTTGCATGACGTTACAATTAAAAACATAGCTTTTACACAGATAACTATTGACCGAGTATTGAGGTTCGCGACTCCTCTTTACAAGGTTACAATCACGTTTGTTAATCGAAAGGCGAATATAAGTTTTAAGTTTAAAATCTAAAGATAAGTCCGTTCACAAAGTTTCCAATTTTATAACGTCGATCAATAATACAACTACCTTTGGTCGTTACTGGCTTCCATATATTTGTACTATGCTCAAAAGCATTTCCAATACTATACCGAGTAATCAGTCGAATAGGGGCCGTCATATTATCTCACGACGTATTCAAAGTCATCCCACAATTATATACTAACTACATCACAACAAATACAATAGTAATCTACTCGCTAATCATGGTAATAACGATCGAAAACATAATTAAAGCAAACATGTTTAATTAAGATAGATAAGGATAGAGATAACCGAGATTAATATGCGAGAAGGAATAGACTTGAATTAATGAGCGTAACTCCAAGCGTACACCAAAGATTACAAAATGTTCCTAGCTTTCTTTCTACTCTAAACAAAGTGCTAAACTAATCTAATGCTAAATTTAAAGTAAGAAAGTAGAATGAGAAAGTAAGAAAGTAATATGACTAGTGCATATGGGACATTTTGAAATGAAGCCTAAAGCCTCCTATTTATAGGTGAGCTTTGGCTCACATTAGCACCATGAGGTTCATGTTAGAAAGCTTGCCAAAAATGGTGTGTACAACACGAAAAGTAGGCGCACCGGGTACCGTACAACACGAAAAGTAGGCGCACCGGGTACCAAAAGTTACCAAAAATGGAAACCGAGGCGGGTACAGGCCACCCGCCGGCGGTGGTCAGGTGGCCGGCGGCGGTGGGCCCACCCCCGCCCCGTTGCGTCGTTTGTTGCTTCGTTTCTTGATTCGTGCGTATTTTCTTCGTTATACGTCCGTTTGAGTTGATTCTTTTTTTTTTTTTTGGATTCGTAATTCAAAAATGAAGATTTTGACATAGGATAGGCCCTGAGATGAGGTCCCTAGCTCCAGATATTGCGTACGGATCATTTGGATCTTCCGGCGGGCGCGAAATCTTCATTTTTTACCCGTTTTGGTTGATTCTTGTTTTGTTGGATTCGTATTTTGAAAACGAACATCTTGGAAATAATGGATGTTGGTGGAGGGCATTTTAGTCTTGAAATCTCGTTTTGATACCTTGAATCTTCAAACGTGTGTGGAATCTTTGTTTCACATCCGTTTTACTTGATTTTTATCGTGCAACCTCGTTTTGACCTTCTTGGCATAATGTTACTGATTTGTGCTATATTGGAGTTAATATGCCAAGAATCGTTCCAGAATGAGAGAGATATCGGTAGTAAAAACATGACTTTTTACGCGATATCAAGTATCCCACACTTAGAACTTTGCTTGTCCTCAAGCAAACTAACGTTCAACATGGTTAAAGATAAGTAGATAATGAAATTATTTTAAGACGGGAACTTTTTACTAAGGGGGTTTCGGAAAAAATAAAGATATTTGATATTTTAGAAAGCAAGGTTGTAATCTTTAAGAGCATACTTTTGATTATTGATCGTTGATACATGACTAGGCGATCCTCTCAAGGTGGTCACTCCAATCACTCAAAGTGTTTAGGGTTTCCTATTCTATTATATCAATCGCTCAGAACGCCAGTCTTGTATTGTTTATCGTCATAGGCTTGATCGAGTATCAAATTGTTACCTTTTTGGTGAGCGCGAAGTCGATCTAGCCACAATCATTCTAAAGGAAGTGATGTAGGGTTTTTGGTGGTGGAATGTTGGTGGTGTGAGAGGGGTTTTGTTGGGTTTTCTTTTTGGTGAAGCGGAAAGCTGAAAATTTTTGAATTTTTGGGAGGATTGACGCCTTCTTTCTATTTTGGGCGGAGTCTTCTTTCTCCATTTGACTTTCTTTACTTCGAATTTTCTTGGGACTTTTTCTATCCTTTTGACGTCATATCCTTGATTTTTCTCTTTTTTCATCTTTGGAACTTTGTAGGAAGTTTGAGGGATGTTTTTGAGTAGGTAGGGGATAACGTACTTATTTTTGGGTGTATGGATGGGTTCAAGAATGATGTGTGTAACACCCTCAAATTTCGGGTCGCGGAAGCAGTCGGGTCGGGTGTTACTAAATCAAATATCACAAGCACAAAGATATATAATGAACGACTCTAAATGAGACGTTGAAAATAGTAATACATTTACCAAATAAAACGTTTACAAAGTTAATAGTGGTTTTCAATTACATAAATTGAAATACAAAAGTAAATGCAGAGTTGTCCCAAAGTTTGAAAACATGCGACTCGAGCTAGCATAGCTTGCAGTGGTCCTAATCCTGCGGGCCACCTGAGAATACATACTAAAACAGGTCAGCTATAAAGCTGGTGAGTTCACAGAGTATTTAATATGAAATCGTGTGATAATACCATCCGTACTATAAAAAGCGGTTATCCACCGTGTGTTTAGATTTAATGAGTTTGCAAAGACATTACAAAAGTTATATATCGGGGTGTAGGTTACCCTAACCATAGGGTTAGCTAGATACAGGGGTTTAGTATGCATCGTCTACTAGTCTTTACATGGAGGTGCGGGTCCCTAGAGTCCAGTCATCTACCAATGTAGGAACCACAACATATGTTGATTTGTTAATAAGTATCCTGAGTCCCAATAATCCATCGGATTATCCTGTAAGTATATAAGTAATGAAAGTAGCACTACGTGCATACTTTATGTTCAAGAGCACCACGTGCTTAAACTGGATAAACAATGAAGCACCACGTGCTTAAGGTCAAATGTAGTGAGGCACCCCGTACCTGAGGTGTGTAATAGATATGCATATGTATGAAGCACCACATGCTTAGCAATGTAGTAATGTATACAACATGTATAGATAATCAGTAGTAGCACCACGTGCCAAGTAGTGGTTCAGCGAACCCGGAAGTAGCACAACGTGCCCGGAAGTAGCGCAACGCGCCCAGTGATGGCCCTACAGGCTCGGCAGTAGCATAACATGCCTACTGTGTGATCATATGAAGCATTACATGCTTGTTTAACGTTAATGAAGCACTACGTGCTTAATGGTGTAAATAGGGTGTGTACATGTATATATATATATATATATAAGCGAAGCACCGCGTGCTTGTTAGTGTAAGCGTGTGTACATCATCATGTACATGTAATCGGAAGTAGCACAACGTGCCAAGTAGTGGTTCAACGAACCCGGAAGTAGCACAACGTGCCCGGAAGTAGCGCAACGCGCCCAGTGATGGCCCCACGGGCTCGGCAGTAGCATAACATGCCTACTGTGTAATCAGATGAAGCATTACATGCTTGTTTAATCGTTAATGAAGCACTACGTGCTTAACAGTTTATGTATGCATAAATTAGTGTAAGCTATCTACAGATAAACACTACACTCAATTTATGTGTGTTTATTACCCTACGGTAATGTTGAAGGTGTAATCTAACAATCTACACCTATGAGTAAAGTTTAGTATTCACAATGTATCTAAGTGTGACTAATCACCACCTAGATGATGAGTGTAGCATGTCATGTCTAGATGCGTATAAACGTCGCCTAGCTATTCGGAGTAGTACATAATGCCTAAGTGTGTCATTGTATCACTTAGTTGTCGAAAAGTACCTACAGCACTTAAATGATGAATACAATCAGTCAGTTCTATAAATCGTGACTTGATTAGTAAGTGTGATCTCTAGGTTGTGTTTCACGAGTAAACTAGCCAAATCTAGTAATACTGAATCGCCGATGTGACGAAGTGTTTAAATGTTGTTCCTTGTATAATTATAGTTGTTGTCTTGCTAAAGCACACTTAGTTTGCATAGTATGTACGGTTGTCTCAAAGGCGTTGGGGTCTAACATGTCATTTGCAAACATTTGTAAAACAGTTGTAAGTTCGTTTATCAACGAAAAGTAAGTAAATCATGAGTATGTATCTCCCCCAAAATCAGTGAAAACAGTAAAAAGGAGGGGCTATGAACTCACCTGGGAGAGCTAGCAACCCTAAGTTACGCGCGAGTGAAATGAAGACCTCCTAGTGTCCTAAACACGTGAGGTTCCGTATAAGTATATAGGCAAAAATTATCCAATTCGTTTGCTTAATCGATTAAATCGTACTCAATGTGTTTGACACGCGTTTACGTTTCAAAGTTTGTAAGAAAGTTCGGTTCGTTCGCGGCGTATTGGAATTATATTTTGAAAATATAATTATAGTGTTTTTCGTATAAATAACCTCGTTTAAACGCGTTTCGGTTCGTATATAATTGCGTATATGCTTCCGGATAAGTTTGACATTTTAAAAGTGAGTTTTTAGTTCAAAAACTGATAATAGCGACACTTCATGCGTCACTAAGGGGTTTATAGCATCACTAGGCTAGTGACTCAGAAGTTTGGAAAATTCAGCATTTTAGCGGCACTTAATTAGTGTCGCTATAGGTTAGTGACGCATATAGCGTCACTTCATTAGTGGCGCTGTCGGTTTAGTGACGCCATACGTTTCTACCGAAAGTTGTGGTTTCTGCTGAAGATAGCGACACTTGAGAAGTGTCGCCTGTTTCTGCCGATAGTTATGTGATTGCGTCACTACGGAAGTGACGGTATAATTGACATAGCGACACTTAGGAAGTGTCGCTACACTGTTTTTGGTCTGTGGGCGACACTTCCGTCTGCTCGACGGGTTTTCACCCAAAACCACGGATCGAAGCCAAAAACCACAAAATCGACAATAATAAACTTATATAATGATAATATATGATGTATAAAGTGATATAAACATGTATTTAAGTGTAGATAGGAAGTTTTCTTACAAAATGAAATGGAATCCGAAAATGGGTTTTGAGGATGAAGATGATGATGCGGAGGGATGATGATGCTGCTGATGATGTTGTTGTTGATGATGATGATGGTGGCGACGTGCGGCGGTGGTGATCCGGTGGTGGTGGTGATGATCCGAGAGAGAGAGAGAGATATGAGGGTGTGTTTGGTGATGAGAAATGAAAAGAGAAAGAAATGAGAGAAAGAGGGAGGCCGGCTCACCTTTTTGGTGGGTTGGTTTCCCCCAATTTGCGGCATAAAATACCCGTGTTTTCGTACCCGTTCGCAAAATAAATAATGTTTTTAATTTCGTAATATTTATTCGTATAATTAATAATGGTTTCGAATTGGAACATTTTATAAAAGTAAAATGTTCAAGTTTAAGTCGTACGTATCGTTTTAGTTTTCTAATATATCATTTTTAAATGATACGAAAGTATTTAAGTTTCGTCTAGCTAAAATACGTTTTAAACAAAACGATTTATGTTCTAAAGTAGTTTAATACTTCCCGTGTAAATAACGTTTATTAAAAATAATAACACATTATTTAAAGTAATACGTACTAAATACGATGGTTTAAAGTTTAAAATAGGCGCGAAAATTTGGCCTTTTTGACCGGGTGTTACATTCTCCCCCTGTTAAGAAAATTTCGTCCCGAAATTTCGAATAGAGTCGTGGTCGCAGAGAGTATAGGGAGCAATGTACGTACGAGGAATGTATCACGTAGGTAGTAGACATACAATGTCTATATCGAGTTTGGAAGCAGTCAATCCATGACTGTGTCGATGGTTATCGTTTGTAGTTACATTCAGGTTAGTTATCCCTAAGTAATCGTCTACGGGAAAATCCTATCAGGACCAAATACCTAGCATATAATAAATTAGCTAGTCTGCTGAAAGCAAACTCTAAGTTTAACTTTGACCTAGTCGTGTCTTTCCGATGATGCCGTAAGCGTTTGAATTTTTCAAAATGGTGTGAGGGATGACACCTAGATGTTTAAAGAGTTAAAGAATTAAGTTGTTGAGAAAGGACGTAACCTTCCTACCTTAGAGATCCCGCTAGGCGTTATTGTAGAGTCTCGGGCAGTCTCTTTTGAGGTGTCCAGGGTCTCCGCATTCGAAACAGACCTTCGGGCCATTCGGGTTTGAGATAGTAGTAGGGAATCTGCAGTTCTTAGTTGGGTGCCCATAGCTTTTGCACCTATTGCATGGCGTGCCACACGCCCCCGTATGATGGCTTTCGCATTTGGGGCAGAAGGGTTTGTTTCCCTTGTATTTCTTCTCTTCGGGTTTGATTATGTTGAGTGGTACGGGTTCAGGTCTTAAGGTTAGCTCGTGGCTATTGCTGGGATTTCCATCCCATTTCCTCTTGCTATAGGGATTAGGAGATCGAGGGAGTGTCTCATAGTCGGCTTTCATCGCCATTAGTTCATGAGCCAAACGTATGGCTTTTCGGATGGTTGTAGGTGCGGATGAGATGACGTTCCCTCGGATAGGCTTAGGAAGACCTAGAATGTATTTTCGGATACGCGTGGACTCTGAGTTTACTATGTTTGGGCATAAGGGTGCCAATTGTTGGAATCGAGTGGTGTACGAGGTGATGTCATTCCCCTTCACAGTGAGGTTCCAGAGTTCAACCTCGAGTCGATGTATTTCCTCGTTAGGACAGTACTCTTCCTTGAGCATTTGTTTCAGTTCCTCCCAGGGCATCCTGTAAGCAACGTCGGTGCTCATAGACTGAACTTGGGTGTTCCACCAGGTAAGTGCACCTTCCTCAAAAGTGCAGGTAGAGAGTCTGACCTTGCGGTCGTCAGGGCATTCGCAGAGACAGAATATGGATTCCATTTTCTCAATCCACCGAGTTAAGCCAATAGCTCCTTCGGTTCCAGAGAAGTGTAGTGGTTTGCACCTCATAAATTCTTTATAAGTGCAGGGTCTCGTTTGGAGTGGGTTGTTCAGTGGGGCATCGCCGTCAGTTCGTAGGTTTCGTGAGAGTAACGCATCGGCACTCCTTGAGCAATGTATCGGGCGAGATCAGCTTCGTTGAAAGTCAGTTGCCTCGAAGACATGTTCCTTTAAGAAAAGGCAAAAGTGTAAGAGTTGTTGATTTCCCCAAGTATTTTATAAGAATGAGATAGGATTCTATATCCGTATCTGAGTTGAGGTTTCCAGTTTTGTGTGTGGCGGACATCGTCCCGCGTTATGTGATTTTTGAAGTGACGATTTTTGTTCCTATCGAGTTATCCAAATCGTTGTGTCTATTTGTTCACCCCAATGACGGTATTTAGTTAAGTAGTTTTGATTGGCAGTCATAATCATGACTAAGTAGTATTATTCCCAATAGTCGTTCAAGGCTATGCTATGGTGATGATCCTACAGATCATAATGCAGCACTAACCTACCGTGTGTGTAGCACCATGTGCTATAAGTGTAGTACTAACTGTACCATAAATGCAGTACTATTTGTACTGAAATGCGAAGTCAACATACCATGAGTACAGTGTCCGAAACACCGTACTTGCAAAACTACGTATTGTAAATGCAGCACCCTGTGCCGTAAAAGTAGTGCCACGCACTGTAATGCAGTACTCAAAGTATTGTAGGTAGGTAGGGATCGTATATTTCTTGAACGTAGCCTCCAAGGCTGTATGTGTATAAGTCATGGGATTTCTATACGTAGCACCAGGTTTAAACTGGGTGTGTATTTATTGATTATAGCATTACATGCTTAATTGGTCGTATATACATATATGGTGTACACGTAACTATACAAGTATACGTACATAATAACAGTCAGGTATGGCACCTCGTGCCCAGTTAAGTAAGTGTATATGTATATATGTAAGTCGTACATGCAACTATAACAAGTCTACATGAAAAATTGAAGTAGCACCTAGTGCTATAATGCAGTGCTATCAGCACAGTAATTGAAATACCAATGTATTGTGATTGTAGTACCGAAGTACTATGAAATGCAGCACCATGTGCCGTAGTGTTACACAAGTATAGCCCTCGGGCCGTCAGTAAGTTTAAAGGTAATTCGTGGACTTAGTCATTACGATCATCCCTCGTAATACTAATCGTTCGTGACCAACCTGGTCAAAATTTGAGGTCAAGTCGTAAAGGTTGGGAAGCTGGCGATATGCCACTTCGAAAGTATATATCAGTACTACAGCGGAATCATGTCAGATGTAATCGTACCTACATGTATACAGATATGTAGGAATAATATACACGTAAGGCCTATTCATATATACCTACAGTACATATAATAGCCTAGGGTGTCTAGCAATTAACAAATAACAATCAGAGTCGTCTATCGCAAACCCCGTTTCAATATGACCCCCTTTCAGACTTCACATCATCTTCCGTTAATTGTACATAGTTGGCCAGACTATGTTAAATTAAGTTCGTATGATGTGATTCCTGAACCGGTCATACCTAGCAAGGAATACTGCCTAACGGTCATAGTCTAGGCCCACTAAATGCAACCTAGTTCACTATAACCTTAGGCTCTGATACCAATCTGTAACACCCTCAAATTTCGGGTCGCGGAAGCAGTCGGGTCGGGTGTTACTAAATCAAATATCACAAGCACAAAGATATATAATGAATGACTCTAAATGAGACGTTGAAAATAGTAATACATTTACCAAATAAAACGTTTACAAAGTTAATAGTGGTTTTCAATTACATAAATTGAAATACAAAAGTAAATGCAGAGTTGTCCCAAAGTTTGAAAACATGCGACTCGAGCTAGCATAGCTTGCAGTGGTCCTAATCCTGCGGGCCACCTAAGAATACATACAAAAACAGGTCAGCTATAAAGCTGGTGAGTTCACAGAGTATTTAATATGAAATCGTGTGATAATACCATCCGTATTATAAAAAGCGGTTATCCACCGTGTGTTTAGATTTAATGAGTTTGCAAAGATATTACAAAAGTTATATATCGGGGTGTAGGTTACCCTAACCATAGGGTTAGCTAGATACAGGGCTTTAGTATGCATCGTCTACTAGTCTTTACATGGAGGTGCGGGTCCCTAGAGTCCAGTCATCTACCAATGTAGGAACCACAACATATGTTGATTTGTTAATAAGTATCCCGAGTCCCAATAATCCATCGGATTATCCTGTAAGTATATAAGTAATGAAAGTAGCACTACGTGCATACTTTATGTTCAAGAGCACCACGTGCTTAAACTGGATAAACAATGAAGCACCACGTGCTTAAGGTCAAATGTAGTGAGGCACCCCGTACCTGAGGTGTGTAATAGATATGCATATGTATGAAGCACCACGTGCTTAGCAATGTAGTAATGTATACAACATGTATAGATAATCAGTAGTAGCACCACGTGCCAAGTAGTGGTTCAGCGAACCCGGAAGTAGCACAACGTGCCCGGAAGTAGCGCAACGCGCCCAGTGATGGCCCTACAGGCTCGGCAGTAGCATAACATGCCTACTGTGTGATCATATGAAGCATTACATGCTTGTTTAACGTTAATGAAGCACTACGTGCTTAATGGTGTAAATAGGGTGTGTACATGTATATATATATATATAAGCGAAGCACCGCGTGCTTGTTAGTGTAAGCGTGTGTACATCATCATGTACATGTAATCGGAAGTAGCACAACGTGCCAAGTAGTGGTTCAACGAACCCGGAAGTAGCACAACGTGCCCGGAAGTAGCGCAACGCGCCCAGTGATGGCCCCACGGGCTCGGCAGTAGCATAACATGCCTACTGTGTAATCAGATGAAGCATTACATGCTTGTTTAATCGTTAATGAAGCACTACGTGCTTAACAGTTTATGTATGCATAAATTAGTGTAAGCTATCTACAGATAAACACTACACTCAATTTATGTGTGTTTATTACCCTACGGTAATGTTGAAGGTGTAATCTAACAATCTACACCTATGAGTAAAGTTTAGTATTCACAATGTATCTAAGTGTGACTAATCACCACCTAGATGATGAGTGTAGCATGTCATGTCTAGATGCGTATAAACGTCGCCTAGCTATTCGGAGTAGTACATAATGCCTAAGTGTGTCATTGTATCACTTAGTTGTCGAAAAGTACCTACAGCACTTAAATGATGGATACAATCAGTCGGTTCTATAAATCGTGACTTGATTAGTAAGTGTGATCTCTAGGTTGTGTTTCACGAGTAAACTAGCCAAATCTAGTAATACTGAATCGCCGATGTGACGAAGTGTTTAAATGTTGTTCCTTGTATAATTCTAGTTGTTGTCTTGCTAAAGAACACTTAGTTTGCATAGTATGTACGGTTGTCTCAAAGGCGTTGGGGTCTAACATGTCATTTGCAAACATTTGTAAAGCAGTTGTAAGTTCGTTTATCAACGAAAAGTAAGTAAATCATGAGTATGTATCTCCCCCAAAATCAGTGAAAACAGTAAAAAGGAGGGGCTATGAACTCACCTGGGAGAGCTAGCAACCCTAAGTTACGCGCGAGTGAAATGAAGACCTCCTAGTGTCCTAAACACGTGAGGTTCCGTATAAGTATATAGGCATAAATTATCCAATTCGTTTGCTTAATCGATTAAATCGTACTCAATGTGTTTGACACGCGTTTACGTTTCAAAGTTTGTAAGAAAGTTCGGTTCGTTCGCGGCGTATTGGAATTATATTTTGAAAATATAATTATAGTGTTTTTCGTATAAATAACCTCGTTTAAACACGTTTCGGTTCGTATATAATTGCGTATATGCTTCCGGATAAGTTTGACATTTTAAAAGTGAGTTTTTAGTTCAAAAACTGATAATAGCGACACTTCATGCGTCACTAAGGGGTTTATAGCGTCACTAGGCTAGTGACTCAGAAGTTTGAAAAATTCAGCATTTTAGCGGCACTTAATTAGTGTCGCTATAGGTTAGTGACGCATATAGCGTCACTTCATTAGTGGCGCTGTCGGTTTAGTGACGCCATACGTTTCTACCGAAAGTTGTGGTTTCTGCTGAAGATAGCGACACTTGAGAAGTGTCGCCTGTTTCTGCCGATAGTTATGTGATTGCGTCACTACGGAAGTGACGGTATAATTGACATAGCGACACTTAGGAAGTGTCGCTACACTGTTTTTGGTCTGTGGGCGACACTTCCGTCTGCTCGACGGGTTTTCACCCAAAACCACGGATCGAAGCCAAAAACCACAAAATCGACAATAATAAACTTATATAATGATAATATATGATGTATAAAGTGATATAAACATGTATTTAAGTGTAGATCAGAAGTTTTCTTACAAAATGAAATGGAATCCGAAAATGGGTTTTGAGGATGAAGATGATGATGCGGAGGGATGATGATGCTGCTGATGATGTTGTTGATGATGATGATGATGGTGGCGACGTGCGGCGGTGGTGATCCGGTGGTGGTGGTGATGATCCGAGAGAGAGAGAGAGATATGAGGGTGTGTTTGGTGATGAGAAATGAAAAGAGAAAGAAATGAGAGAAAGAGGGAGGCCGGCTCACCTTTTTGGTGGGTTGGTTTCCCCCAATTTGCGGCATAAAATACCCGTGTTTTCGTACCCGTTCGCAAAATAAATAATGTTTTTAATTTCGTAATATTTATTCGTATAATTAATAATGGTTTCGAATTGGAACATTTTATAAAAGTAAAATGTTCAAGTTTAAGTCGTACGTATCGTTTTAGTTTTCTAATATATCATTTTTAAATGATACGAAAGTATTTAAGTTTCGTCTAGCTAAAATACGTTTTAAACAAAACGATTTATGTTCTAAAGTAGTTTAATACTTCCCGTGTAAATAACGTTTATTAAAAATAATAACACATTATTTAAAGTAATACGTACTAAATACGATGGTTTAAAGTTTAAAATAGGCGCGAAAATTTGGCCTTTTTGACCGGGTGTTACAATGTGATTCGATCTCCTTTTTGACTCACAAGTTTGGATTCGAAATGCATAACAAGAGCAAGTTATGATTCTAAACGCATACATCGGCACACTCAAGAATCGAAAAAATGAAGCATTAAAAAGTGAATGCTTTTCATATGGCTCAAGATGCCTCACGAATCGAAAGTTGGGTTGTTGTGTGCTTAGTCATGCGACGCTCTTTATGGGATTGTCAAACTTGTTTTTCAAAATAACTTATATTTTATTTTTCTTTCTTCCCCAAAGTAAATCATTCTTTTTAAAATTTTTCATTTTCTACATATTTTTAACTCAATTTTGAAAAATTTTGTTTACTTTTATGGAGAAGCAAGGTCTAATAAAGAGCAACGATTTAGAATCAAGCATATACCAATATCCAATTAACAGTAGTGCAACTACTGCTATCCCACACTTAAAGGAACATCGTCCTCGATGTTATACTAAGCTCTGAATGGGGTAAGATCCCACACTTAGGGTCTTAAACATCCAAAATTCATTCTTTCAGTGTGTGTGTTGGGTTTGAATCCCACACTTAGTGATAAGCATAATGGATATGGCATATTTAAAACAAATGAAAGAGATTGCATAGAAGTACTCCTCGGTATTTCCAGTATTCCTTTGGTTGCATCTGCCGGTCTTTGTCTTCTTTGGTGCATTCTTGATCAAGTCTTCTTGTGATTGGTCTCGTGAGTGTGAACACGTCAGATATACTATTCTTCGGTTGTTGATGCTTCCTTGCAGGCTGGAGCATTCTTTGTATGATCCGAGTGTGAAAGATAGTCGGAGATTTCATCACTTCTTGGAAAGTAAAATTTCAGAAATGTAAAAACACGGGTTGCCTCCCGAGAAGCACTCTTTTAAAGTCGAGAGTTAGACTTAGTCCTTTTCTTCTTCAGATGATGCTTGATGCATCCGTAGTGGTGGCGTGGTCACTGTGGTTTCTTGGTAGAGAGTATCGTGGTGGATAGTATTGCAGGAATTGCTCTATCATGTCAGCAATGAGAGTTGGTGGGTTGGTGGATAGCATCCTGAAGCTTTTGAAGTGATCGGTGGCGAGTCGGTCGAGAATTGCCATTCCATAGCAGATGTATTGAACTGCCCTTGTGACTGGTCCGTTAAGGTCAATTCGAGTGCAGGTGTAAGTTCGAACTATTTCACGCTGTGGGTGGTTTCTTCCTATCGAGGCGATTAAAGCCATGAATTCGGTTTTCACTTCTTCAAAATCATTAGCCCAAGGGTCTCCTCCGAAGGATCTGGTTGCTTGGCACACTTGTCTAATTAGTTGATGTTGCTCGCGGTTGAAGAGAAAATCCGAGTCGGTGAAGATGCAAATTAACTTGCTGAATATCTCGCGATATCCATTTCGGTAGACGTCGAGTTCCACGTCTTCTTCTTGGTACATTTCGCGCAGTTATAAGTGGCTAAATTGATTTGCGACATGTGCGGGATGAATCTCGGTACCTCACGAGTTTCCTCTTCATAGGCTGGCTCGTTCAGCTCATCAATTATTAGTTCAATGTGGTGCCCAATGGTGGATTGAATGACGATCCTGCAGTTCTCTGATGCTGTGAGGTGCTCTCCAGTTTCGATGAGATCTAGAAGAGTTCTAAGATCTCCCACCATTCTGATGTCGGCATAACTTCTTGGGTTCCCTGTGGCTCTTTCCAGATTGGTTCTCATTGATGCAAGAATAGCTTTTTGACTTGATGAGTACGGAAAAGCTGACCCGGCTAAGGCACAATATACTTTTTGGTATATTCGCCTTTGGTTTCCGTAGAATTAGATTTCTCCCATTGGGTAGTTGGGTCTTTCTCGCTGTCGAGCTTCTCTGGTAAGTTGTTCTTGAAGCAGGTCAGAGAATGCTCGAATGTTTCTCCGAAGAGTGCTAGGCTCTGGTTCTCCATAATTGGCGAGGTATGAATCGTAGTCTCGTATGATTGCCCTTATCATGTGTCTCTGTGCGGTGTTGTAGTCATTAGTTGACTCTTTGATAGCTTCTACGATGATTCGGACATCGTCGTATTCGTCAATCATCTCGATCATGTCTTGATGACTATCTATCAGAGGAATTTCTAGTCTCTCAGTTGCGACAGCAAGGAAATTAGGTGGAGCAAGAGGGGGTTGTGGAATAGAGTGTTCATGAAGAGTGATGTTGACGTAATTGTCATCGCATTCACTGTTGCAGTCGGAGTCCTTATCACGTGAATCTGGAAATTGGTGGAGTTCTTCGTCTGAGGGCGCGTTGTTGAAGGGTCGAGAACTATCGATTTCGATGGTTCGGACTTCGGTTGTTATATCATGAATGTTCTCTTCGGCAAAGCTTCCTGGTTGACGTGCCTTATATGCCGAAATTCTCTGTAGTAGTTTGGCATACTGGTCTGGGTGTGGTGATGATCGGAGTCCTTCTTCAAAGATTTCTATGTCTCGGAGTCGGGTTCTGGTGAAGGGTTTTGATGGGTCGAGATAGGAATTTAGGATGTTTCCCATTCTTTTAAGATGAGAGGATCTGAGCTCTTGGTGGATGACTCCGTAATCAACTGATTCTTCCGATGAAGAGTAATCATCGCAGTTTTGTATTCTTTTAACTTCGGCCATTTGTGGCGAATCAGTGTGTTCTTCATCTTCTTCCATTTCTTCCTCTTCTGGTTCTTCTTCTTCCTCCTCAGGGTCAGATTCAATTTCTTCATCTGCTTCCTCGTATTCTTCCTCTTCTGGGTCGTATTCGGTGTCAGAAATGAGAACTGATGATCGGGTGAATTGCGGTTCCTCCTCTGGTTCTGATTCATCATCGGAACAGACTTTTCCTGTGGATATAGCACAACATTCTTCCTCTTCTGGGGTGCATTCCGGTTGGTCGATCTTGTAAGTGATGCTTTCACCATGCGATCGTAAAACAATCGTGTGGTTATACACATCAATCACTGCTCTAGCTGTATTCATGAATGGTCTTCCAAGGATAATTGGGATGTTTATGTCCTCGTGGATATCCATTACCACAAAATCCGTTGGAAAGAAAAATTTGTCAACTTGAACAAGGACGTTCTCAGCTATTCCCTTAGGGTATCTAACAGATTGGTCGGCTAGCTGGACGGTCTTCTTAGTGGGTTTCAAGTTTTCAAGTTCTAGCCTTTTAAACAGGGAGTAGGGCATAAGGTTAATGCTGGCTCCTAAGTCGGCTAAAGCGCTCATATTTCCGGAATTGTAGATAGAACAAGGGAGTGTAAATCTACCAGTATCTCCTAATTTTTCGGGAAGGCTATTTTTAAGTAGGGTTGAGGTTTCAGAACTAAGGGGAATGTTGTTCACTTCAGGCAATTTATCTTTGGTGGATAGCAATTTTCTAATATACTTATTACGACTAGGAACTCTAGACATGGTATCAAGGAATTTTCCATCTAACTTAAAGGATGATAGTTTCTTGGGTTGAACTTTAAGTCTAGCGGGGTAAGGGATTCTAACCTCTTTGTTCGTGGCTTGAGTGGTTTCCACAGCTGGTATCTTGACCTTTGGTTCTTCCTTTACTGGAACAGCAGCAGGTGGAGTAGTGGCTGCTTCCTTGGGTGTTGTAAGTTGCTTTGCTTCCTCAACATGCGGATTTTGAACCGTGTTGCTGGGCAAACTTCCTCGGGGTCTATTCTCAAGACGTTGTGCCAATTGTCCAATTTGAGCTTCCAAATTCTTTAGCACAGCCAATTGATTTCTCATGAAGAGGTCGGCTACCGTACTTAAGCTAAAACAAGTCTTCCACATTACACCATAATCACTAGCAAGCATATAGACTTTCACTATGTATATTAATACATGTATCATTAGCATCACAAGTATTGTTTTAGCTTAAGCGTGATAAACGAGGGAAAGCATTTAGGTTTCTTGCATACCATACTTTGGGTTTCATGGTTTTAGGAAAAAGTATCGGTTTAAGTTGGATTTTAAACTTGCCTTTCTCAATACAATTAACAAATCCCTAGGTTTTCGTAAATGGTCATTTAGCCTTTAGCCTACCTAATCTAATCTAATTTAAACTAAAACAACTAATTAAAATGCTGACGGGCTTTTTACAGAAAGTTAAACCCAGACCATGTCGGAAAATACTATGGTAGCTCACAACGTATTGAATTGTTTACCAACGTTTCCGTTGTGAGTTTAATTGTTTCGCGATGTTTACATGATAAGTACATTGTGATTGGAAGTGTACAATACTCATGGCAAGTCCACATAATCACATTGCATTTTATAATGCTTGCATGACGTTACAATTAAAAACATAGCTTTTACACAGATAACTATTGACCGAGTATTGAGGTTCACGACTCCTCTTTACAAGGTTACAATCACGTTTGTTAATCGAAAGGCGAATATAAGTTTTAAGTTTAAAATCACAAGATAAGTCCGTTCACAAAGTTTCCAATTTTATAACGTCGATCAATAATACAACTACCTTCGGTCGTTACTGGCTTCCATATATTTGTACTATGCTCAAAAGCATTTCCAATACTATACCGAGTAATCAGTCGAATAGGGGCCGTCATATTATCTCACGACGTATTCAAAGTCATCCCACAATTATATACTAACTACATCACAACAAATACAATAGTAATCTACTCGCTAATTATGGTAATAACGATCGAAAACATAATTAAAGCAAACATGTTTAATTAAGATAGATAAGGATAGAGATAACCGAGATTAATATGCGAGAAGGAATAGACTTGAATTAATGAGCGTAACTCCAAGCATACACCAAAGATTACAAAACGTTCCTAGCTTTCTTTCTACTCTAAACAAAGTGCTAAACTAATCTAATGCTAAATTTAAAGTAAGAAAGTAGAATGAGAAAGTAAGAAAGTAATATGACTAGTGCATATGGGACATTTTGAAATGAAGCCTAAAGCCTCCTATTTATAGGTGAGCTTTGGCTCACATTAGCACCATGAGGTGCATGTTAGAAAGCTTGCCAAAAATGGTGTGTACAACACGAAAAGTAGGCGCACCGGGTACCGTACAACACGAAATGTAGGCGCACCGGGTACCAAAAGTTACCAAAAACGGAAACCGAGGTGGGTACAGGCCACCCGGCGGCGGTGGTGGTCCATCCGGCTGCGGTGGGCCCACCCCCGCCCCGTTGCGTCGTTTGTTGCTTCGTTTCTTGATTCGTGCGTGTTTTCTTCGTTATACGTCCGTTTGAGTTGATTATTTTTTTGTTGGATTCGTAATTCAAAAACGAAGATTTTTACATAGGATAGGCCCTGAGATGAGGTCCCTAGCTCCAGATATTGCATACAGATCATCTGGATCTTCCGGTAGGCGCGAAATCTTCATTTTTGACCCGTTTTGGTTGATTCTTCTTTTGTTGGATTTGTATTTTGAAAACGAACATCTTGGAAATAATGGATGTTGGTGGAGGGCATTTTAGTCTTGAAATCTCGTTTTGATGCCTTGAATCTTCAAACGTGTGTGGAATCTTTGTTTCACATCCGTTTTACTTGATTTTTATCGTGCAACCTCGTTTTGACCTTCTTGGCATAATGTTACTGATTTGTGCTATATTGGAGTTAATATGCCAAGAATCATTCCAGAATGAGAGATATATCGGTAGTAAAAACATGACTTTTTACGCGATATCAAGTATCCCACACTTAGAACTTTGCTTGTCCTCAAGCAAACTAACGTTCAACATGGTTAAAGATAAGTAGATAATGAAATTAATTTAAGATGGGAACTTTTTACTAAGGGGGTTTCGGAAAAAATAAAGATATTTGATATTTTAGAAAGCAAGGTTGTAATCTTTAAGAGCATGCTTTTGATCATTGATCTTTGATACATGACTAGGCGATCCTCTCAAGGTGGTCACTCCAATCACTCAAAGTGTTTAGGGTTTCCTATTCTATTATATCAATCGCTCAGAACGCCAATCATGTATTGTTTATCGTCATAGGCTTGATCGAGTATCAAATCGTTACCTTTTTGGTGAGCGCGAAGTCGATCTAGCCACAATCATTCTAAGGGAAGTGATGTAGGGTTTTTGGTGGTGGAATGTTGGTGGTGTGAGAGGGGTTTGGTTGGGTTTTCTTTTTGGTGAAGCGAAAAGCTGAAAATTTTTGAATTTTTGGGAGGATTGACGCCTTCTTTCTATTTTGGGCCGAGTCTTCTTTCTCCATTTGACTTTCTTTACTTCGAATTTTCTTGGGACTTTTTCTATCCTTTTGACGTCATATCCTTGATTTTTCTCTTTTTTCATCTTTGGAACTTTGTAGGAAGTTTGAGGGATGTTTTTGAGTAGGTAGGGGATAACGTACTTATTTTTGGGTGTATGGATGGGTTCAAGAATGATGTGATTCGATCTCCTTTTTGACTCACAAGTTTGGATTCGAAATGCATAACAAGAGCAAGTTATGATTCTAAACGCATACATCGGCACACTCAAGAATCGAAAAAATGAAGCATTAAAAAGTGAATGCTTTTCATATGGCTCAAGATGCCTCACGAATCGAAAGTTGGGTTGTTGTGTGCTTAGTCATGCGATGCTCTTTATGGGATTGTCAAACTTGTTTTTCAAAATAACTTATATTTTATTTTTCTTTCTTCCCCAAAGTAAATCATTCTTTTTAAAAATTTTCATTTTCTACATATTTTTAACTCAATTTTGAAAAATTTTGTTTACTTTTATGGAGAAGCAAGGTCTAATAAAGAGCAACGATTTAGAATCAAGCATATACCAATATCCAATTAACAGTAGTGCAACTACTGCTATCCCACACTTAAAGGAACATCGTCCTCGATGTTATACTAAGCTCTGAATGGGGTAAGATCCCACACTTAGGGTCTTAAACATCCAAAATTCATTCTTTCAATGTGTGTGTTGGGTTTGAATCCCACACTTAGTGATAAGCATAATGAAGATGACATATTTAAAACGAATGAAAGAGATTTCATAGAAGTACTCCCCGGTATTTGCAGTATTCCTTTGGTTGCATCTGCCGGTCTTTGTCTTCTTTGGTGCATTCTTGATCAAGTCTTCTTGTGATTGGTCTCGTGAGTGTGAACACGTCGGATATACTATTCTTCGGTTGTTGATGCTTCCTTGCAGGCTGGAGCATTCTTTGTATGATCCGAGTGTGAAAGATAGTCGGAGATTTCATCACTTCTTGGAAAGTAAAATTGCAGAAATGTAAAAACACGGGTTGCCTCCCGAGAAGCGCTCTTTTAAAGTCGAGAGCTCGACTTAGTCCTTTTCTTCTTCAGATGATGCTTGATGCATCCGTAGTGGTGGCGTGGTCACTGTGGTTTCTTGGTAGAGAGTATCGTGGTGGATAGTATTGCAGGAATTGCTCTATCATGTCAGCAATGAGAGTTGGTGGGTTGGTGGATAGCATCCTGAAGCTTTTGAAGTGATCGGTGGCGAGTCGGTCGAGAATTGTCATTCCATAGCAGAAGTATCGAACTGCCCTTGTGACTGGTCCGTTAGGGTCAATTCGAGTGCAGGTGTAAGTTCGAACTATTTCACGCTGTGGGTGGTTTTATTCCTATCGAGGCGATTAAAGCCATGAATTCGGTTTTCACTTCTTCAAAATCATTAGCCCAAGGGTCTCCTCCGAAGGATCTGGTTGCTTGGCACACTTGTTTGATTAGTTGATGTTGCTCGTGGTTGAAGGGAAAATCCGAGTCGGTGAAGATGCAAATTAACTTGCTGAATATCTCGCGATATCCATTTCGGTAGACGTCGAGTTCCACGTCTTCTTCTTGGTACATTTTGCGCAGTCGGGAAGTCACATAAGTGGCTAAATTGATTAGCGACATGTGCGGGATGAATCTCGGTACCTCACGAGTTTCCTCTTCATAGGCTGGCTCGTTCAGCTCATCAATTATTAGTTCAATGTGGTGCCCAATGGTGGATTGAATGACGATCCTGCAGTTCTCTGATGTTGTGAGGTGCTCTCCAGTTTCGATGAGATCTAGAAGATTTCTAAGATCTCCCACCATTCTGATGTCGGCATAACTTCTTGGGTTCCCTGTGGCTCTTTCCAGATTGGTTCTCATTGATGCAAGAATAGCTTTTTGACTTGATGAGTACGGAAAAGCTGACCCGGCTAAGGCACAATATACTTTTTGGTATATTCGCCTTTGGTTTCCGTAGAATTAGATTTCTCCCATTGGGTAGTTGGGTCTTTCTCGCTGTCGAGCTTCTCTGGTAAGTTGTTCTTGAAGCAGGTCAGAGAATGCTCGAATGTTTCTCCGAAGAGTGCTAGGCTCGGGTTCTGGTGAAGGGTTTTGATGGGTCGAGATAGGAATTTAGGATGTTTCCCATTCTTTTAAGATGAGAGGATCTGAGCTCTTGGCGGATGACTCCGTAATCAACTGATTCTTCCTATGAAGAGTAATCATCGCAATTTTGTATTCTTTTAACTTCGGCCATTTGTGGCGAATCAGTGTGTTCTTCATCTTCTTCCATTTCTTCCTCTTCTGGTTCTTCTTCTTCCTCCTCAGGGTCAGATTCAATTTCTTTGTAACACCCGCCAAATTAGGACTAGTAATTAGTGCCTAATCCTATGTTAATACATGTAATTAGTTTTGTGTTAGGCTAATTAATGTATCGGAATATATATTGATGAATATATACAAATATGCGATTTGATTAAATCGTACGCTCTTCAAATCGAATGTAATTCGGTTCAATTAAATACGGACGTTGGTGATCAATTTTATTAAATAACGTGACATTATTTAATAACACTATTATATCCAAAATATTATTTTGATAATATTTCATATTCAGTTCGTATAATACAATTGGTAACAACGCGATAAAATGTTAACGCGCAAACAAAACGAAATAAATAAAAGTTATGATTTATAACTCAAGTATTATGTATTTTGGTAAAATACTTCAACAAAAATATTGAATAATTATGCGCATTTTAAAACATATAATTAAACGTGTATAAAACTATTTAAACGATTAAACAATCGAGGAAAACGAACACTGCACGGAGCGCTATTGCAGGAAACGAAATTGGTGAAGTCCACACCCGGTGGACCCCACTCGAAATCAGCCCAAAAAGGTGAGGGTCACCACCTCCCTCACCTCACTTTCACTTTCTTTCTCTCTTTCTTCTTTTCTTTTTCTCTCAAACACCACATTACCACCACCACACAAAATCACAAAATACTACCACCACACGACACCGGATCGCAAAGCTCTTTTAGGAAAAACGATCACCACACAACGATCTACATTTCCATCTTTTCGGATTTTCAATCCGACACTTTGTAAGTTTTCTGACAAAACCCGAAACTCTCCGTTTTTACTCATTTTTACGTTTTTATTGTTTATATACGTTCAAAATGTCCAAATATGGGTTGGGTAAAAGATTTGGACCGAATGGTCGCCGGAAAACTCGTTTTCGACACAAAATATGGCCAACAGCCCGTAACGTCGCATCTGGCCTGGAGCCTTTGCGACGTCGCGTATAACGTCGTACAGAAATCAATAACGCCGCCTTAGCGACGTCGCACATAACGTCGCATTGAATTGTGAAGTCGCACATAGTGACGTCGCCTACTACGTCGCTAGAATCAACAACGTCGCGTATAGCGACATCATCCTTAACGTCGCATTAAATTGCGAAACGTCGCCTTTAGCGACGTCATGCTCAACGTCGCAATCCTTACCTGCGACGTCACACCTAACGTCGACCCCAGCCAGGGGCTCTGCCCCTTGGACCCCACCAGGGGCTGCCGCCCCTTGGACCCCGCTACCAGGGGCGCTGCCCCCGGACCCCCGTACTTAGATTTCGTAGACACATTTCACACCAAACATCAAACTTGTATAACGCTTTAAAACTAACAAAATAACATCAAGATCATTATTACCAAAAATCACCAACGGGCCGTACGTGTTTTCAAACAATTAAACTATCCACCGAATTGAGAACATTTGGACATTATAGTTGGACGAGCAACTACAAGGTAGTCTTATTAGATACCTTCGCATATTATAACCATCGCGTGTCGTGGACACCCTCAGGTTACAAGTCTTTGGACTTCGATTCTCGGCTAATCATTCTCAGTTTATTTTCATAAACTCAACGACTCAGGTGAGTCTCATAGCCCCTCTTTTTACTGTTTTACTCAGGGGTGTGATATATTGCTCATTTTAACATATGAACGCAAGTACAAACATTTCATATACTACATGAGTTTTTACTCTAATCATTTAAAGTCCTCCGTCAGCATAGTTGTTAATACGTTGTAGCGTGAATATTAGTATATGGTACCATATAGGATTGACCCTCCTCGTTCGGGTTAGCAAGCACTAACCGGGTAAACGGACGTACTAATATTTGGGAAGACGAATGTTGATTAGGCATTCGTGGAGGCACCTCGCCCGGAATTCTCTATAGGGGACCCGGCCCTCGAGTTAAGCTCAACTATGTGCTCATGGCTGTATACATATACATTATCAATTGCTGGATGCAATTCAATTATTTAAATCTTGCGGTTCATACTATATTACTTGATTTCAAACCTGTGAGCTCACCAGCTTTAGCTGACCCATTTAGCATGTATCGCATGTACCAAGTAGTAGGTTGCTTATGCTTCAGGACTTTTAGCTCGAGTCAGCATACAGACGATTGAGATTTTCTTGCATTAGTATATTTTGTACAAGTACTTATGTACTGAAATCTCCTTTCAATTAAACTCGAGCTATGTAAAGCTTTAAATGTTGTAAACATTTCAATTATTAATATATTTTGTTAAAACGACGCATATAGAGTCGTTTACTATATATCTTTGTGCTTTGTTATTGATTTAGTAACACCCAAATCGTGCTTCCGCAAATCATTAAATTTGGGGGTGTTACAGATTGGTATCAGAGCCTAAGGTTATAGTGAACTAGGTTGCATTTAGTGGGCCTAGACTATGACCATTAGGCGGTATTTTCTTATTAGGCATGACTGGTTCAGGAATTACAGCATAAGACTTTAATTTAACATAGCCTGATCAACTATGTACAATTAAGGAAAGATGATGTAAGGTCTGAAACGGTTATGTTGAACAGAAGTACACTAGAAGACTCTGACCTCGAGAGGTCCGAGAATTAAACATGTTTGTGCTAGACACTCAATAGGCTATATTATATAAGAACTATACGAATATAGGCCTCACTCTTACTAACGCTTTGTCTCAGAAATGGCAAACACACCGTCCAATTCCTCGCGCTCTCAATCCGGGTCGCAGAACCCAAGGGTAGCTAGGAGGAACGCCAGGATGCCTCGAGCTGGCCCATATCCCACCCACTTCAGCTTTCCGGCCTTAGCCACTAGACTAGACCACCACGATCAACAACTACGTACCATGGATGTCGTACTGCAGGAAACGAACGAAAACTGGAGACTTACATCCTTCGAGCGCATCGAACAAGTCTCCGATGACCTTGAAACCACAAACAACAATATGGATGTCCTTCGCAACCAAGTAGTAGAAATAAGCGTGAAAAATGCCCTCCTGCGACAAAGGATGGAAGAATGTGAACAGCGCTCACGGGAAGCAGAAGAGTATGCCCGTGGATTAACCCAACGACTAGCGCTAGCAGAAGATAACGCCCGACAAGCCAGCAGACTTGCAAATACTGTAGACCGTCTTGTCACGATGATGGAACAATTCAATCTGCGTCAAGACTAGTGTAGATCTTGCTTGTCATCTATCTTGTAACCTAGTAACTACCTAAACGCTACGCTAGTAGTTCGGTCGGAAGTAACAATTCCCGACACCTTTTGTAATAAGTCCACGGATGTAATTCTTGAACTCGTATTATCTATCGAATGTCACTACTGTTTCGACTCATATTACTTATCATTCTATATTGATGTTGTGTATTACCACTTACGTACATAAACGTCTGTGACAACCTTTATCATCATACGAAAATCTCACAAATGTTATTTCTTTTATTTGAAGAATCATGCCGCCGAAGACGAGACCATTCTCTGATGCTCAGCTTGCATCACTCATATCCCATGCTGTGACAGAAGCATTGGCCCGGAATTCCTCATTGAACTCCGGAAGAAACAGCGACACTGCTGAAACTGCTGCCACAAAGCCTTGTTCCTACAAGGACTTCCAAAGCTGCAAACCCTCAAGCTTCAAGGGTACTGAGGGAGCCATCGGACTAATCAGATGGTTCGAAAAGATGGAGACCGTTTTCCGCGTCAGCAAATGCGCGGAGAGCGACAAAGTTAACTTCGCTACCTGCTCCCTCGAGGATGATGCCCACTCTTGGTGGAACTCATATTCCCAGTCAGTGGGTGCTGACACTGCCTACCAACTCTCTTGGGTGAACTTGAAAGCAAAACTCACCGCCAAGTACTGTTCGATCGACAAACTCCAAAAGCTGGACGAGGAGTTCTGGAACCTAAAGGTTCAGGGTGGTGATATCGATGGTTATACCACTAGGTTCCAGTAACTCGCTGCTCTCCGCCCAGCTATGGTGAGCACAGAACCCGATAAAATCAGGAAGTACATCCTTGGCCTTCCAGAACCTGCTCGGGGGCACGTCGCCTCTTCAAATCAAACCAACATCAACGGTGCAATCCTATTAGCCCAATACCTCATGGCAATGAGCCAGGAATCAGAACCACCTACTTCATCCTCCCACCCACATAAGAGAAAGTGGTCTGACCACCACAATAACCACCCCAACTACCAAAACAAGAAACCTGACACCATCAAAGCCTACAACACCACCACTGAAACCAAGCGGGGCTACACTGGGAGCAAACCCTACTGTTCCAAGTGCAGCCGCCACCATGAAGGTTCTTGTGGTCCCTTTTGAAACAATTGCAAGAGGTATGGCCACCTCACCAAGGATTGCCGATCACCTGCTAACAACAATTCCAACAACAACACTAGACCACCTAAGGCCTGCTTTGAGTGTGGGAACCCCGGGCACTTCAGGGACACGTGCCCAAAACTGAAGAATCAGGGCAACAACAACCACAACAACAACCGCAACAGCAACAACAACAACACCCCAAGTAGAGCCTTCGTAATCAACTCCGGGGACGCCCGTCAAGACCCGAATGTGGTCTCGGGTATGTTCCTCCTCAACAACTTAACTGCTTCTGTTCTATTTGATACTGGTGCTGATAGAAGCTTTATCTCTGATGAGTTTTGCCCACTACTTGACATCAC
This sequence comes from Helichrysum umbraculigerum, assembly GCA_949592205.1. Taxonomy (NCBI): domain Eukaryota; kingdom Viridiplantae; phylum Streptophyta; class Magnoliopsida; order Asterales; family Asteraceae; genus Helichrysum; species Helichrysum umbraculigerum. The sequence continues at coordinate 124,594,576 of CATIUR010000002.1, read as the reverse complement.
TCCTGTTGCCTTAGATGTTAAGTACACTGTAGAGCTAGCAAATGGGAAACTTATAGAAACCAATAGTGTGATACCTAATTGCACTTTAAACCTAGCTGACGAAACCTTTTCAATCGATCTTGTACCCGTTGAAATCGGAAGTTTCGACGTCATCATTGGAATGGACTAGTTGTCCAAACACCGAGCCGAAATCGTTTGTTACGATAAGATTGTCCGTATCCCAATCGCCGTCGGTAGAACCTTGATCATACAGGGGGAGACCGGTGGGACGAGACTCAATATCATCTCTTGCTTAAAAACCCGAAAATTTCTGAGGAAGGGTTACCCTGCAATACTCGCGCACATCACAGAGAAGAAGTCGGAGGAGAAGCGACTTGAGGATGTGCCAATTGTTAGAGACTTTCCCGAAGTCTTTCCGGAAGAACTACCTGGTCTACCTCCACCTAGACAGGTTGAGTTCTCAATTGATCTCGTGCCGGGTGCTGCACCTGTGGCCCGAGCACCATATCGTTTAGCCCCATCGGAACTTCAGGAGCTGTCCACCCAGTTACAGGAACTCCTGGATAGAGGATTCATCAGACCGAGTTCTTCGCCTTGGGGAGCTCCGGTCTTATTAGTTAAAAAGAAGGACGGTTCATTCAGAATGTGTATCGATTACCGAGAATTGAACAAATTGACCGTCAAGAACCGTTATCCACTTCCTCGAATTGATGACCTGTTTGACCAACTACAAGGGTCGAGTTTCTATTCAAAGATCGATCTGCGATCAGGTTATCATCAGTTACGGGTTCGCGACACCGATATTGTAACATCCTCATTACTGGCCTAGGAGGATTTTGGTAAATTACTTAATTCATTTGATTATTTAATTAAGTTTGGAAATAATTGTGTTATTTGGCTAATTGAAATTGATAGGGTAAATGGTCAAACGACTTATTGTGATATATGAATTATTAATTGCCTTAAATTATTATAGTTGACGGTATAATAATATATATTTTCACGTAAACGGTTTTTAGGTTCCAAACAATAGGTTTAGATCGGGTGTAATTAGGAACCAACTTATACCCACCCTTAGCAAATGGATCGGTTCATTTGTGTTTCCCCAATTCATTTCAACATCACACACATAACCTAAGAACTAAGAAATCTAAAGAAGAAAACTTTGATCAATCGATTTGAGCTTGGATTTCGTGGTTACCACTGAACATCATCATCTTCTCCTTCATCATCATCATCTTAAATTGTAAGTTCATACCTCAATTATGCATATTTATATGATTGAATGAATTAGGTTAGATTCTTGATGCCTAAATAGATTTAGAAGCTTGATGATGATTATTTGTTGTTATAATATGTTGTAGGATGTTATTTGAGGTATTTTGATTGTTAAAAACATGTATTGTATCTAGATTGGTGGAATTAGGGTTTTTGGTTCGTGATGGTGTTCTTGTTGATCTGGGTTTTGTTGCTGAAACTGTGTCGAACGCGATCCAGCCTCGTCACCCGGATCGCGTTGCTATGTATTAAATGGTTACAACATGATTTTGTTCCTTGAAACGCGATCCAGATCACCTCGCCCGGATCGCGTTGGTCAGTGAAAAGCTGAGTCACTGGGATTTTGTTCTTGGGAACGCGATCCAGCCACCTTGCCAGGATCGCGTTTGATAGTGAAAAACGGTAACAGAACTTTTTGTGCATTGGAACGCGATCCAGCCTACTCTCACCCGGATCGCGTTTGCATGTTGTAAAAATGACAAATTTGTTAATCTGTGACTTATGCATTCGTGTTAATCGCCTTGTAGTAATAGTATAGTAGATATTCTTATATGACACTATAAACATGATTATATCATAGTGAACTTGAATGTGAGACTAATTCGGGTTGGTCGTATTTTCAGATAAAGCGAAGACTCAGTGAGACTAGATCTCTGAGTGGTGACATTGTCAGTAAGGGTGAGTGGATCATTGACTCTCTTTCTGAATTAGTTGTAACAATCCGGTTACAACGGGTAAACGTGGTTTTACAGTTATATATATATTGAATCAGTACATTTTGCCATGATGATTATGGAATGTGCTATCTTGTCAGGGGTCAATATGATATTGGGTTTGGATACTGTTACTTTGGACGACATGATGACTTTGTACATGTGTTGTTTATTGAAATCATGTCGTATGTAGTAATGGTACTAAACTATCGGTAAGACCACTGTTTGGCCTTCAGTGGTTATAAGTGTTACTTGGGGAACCACCGCGGCATGAGGGTACCTCAAGGACCACCGATCCTCTTTGATGTATTTGTTATAATGCTTTGTGGTGATCAATTGCTATGCTAGTTTAGACTGATAGTTGTGATCTATTCACTTAGCTTCGTGCTAATCCCTCTCCTCACTTCTTGCAGATTACTTTTGATGTGGGTGGGCAAGAAGTTAGTTTGAAGAATGTTTGACTGCCTACTCTGACTATACGACATGTAGTCGTTTAATAAACTTATATTTTGGAATTTAAATAACACTTAACTTAATGTTGTAGTTGATATGATTATTGTACCAACTTATCATGCAGGCATAGATTGTGTTTTGGGAACTATGTTATACGCAATCTATAATGCATGATTTGTATTCAATCGCTTCCGATATATAAAAAAAAAAAAAAAAAAATTGTATCTTGAAATATTGTGGTGTTATAAATTGGTATCAGAGCCTAGGTTTGGGTGAATTGAGCATGGGTTAATTGTTCAATCCCAAATCTATGTGTGTCAGTCAAACATTCCTTTGAGTGAGATTTTGTTAGCATGTGAAGGTGGTTAGTATATAGGTACTAACAACTAACGTGTTATGAGATGTTGTTTGGTACAGATATGGCAGAGAATGAACCTCCAGCTGACCCACCCAATGATGCCCCTCGAACTAATGTATCCCCTCCTGAAACCCAAAATGTTAGCCAGGGTCAAACTGGTACTACCTTTTCTGCAGGGGATTTTGATCATGAGGATTATATGATTCAGCTAGAGACAGAAAATCTGAGACTTAAGGCAATAGAACAACAGTTTTTGCAACAACAACAACAAAACCGGTCTTCTCAACAAATCTTGCAATCTTTGCCACCTACCGTTAGCACAGTACCACCACTCTTGGTGACTTCGCAGATTCCCGTATCTCAGTCTTATTATCATCATCCACACTATGGTACCTATCCGATTTCGGCTCCGTTCTCTTCCGGACCTTCGGGTTATCAGACTCCGATATTTCAAGCTCAGAGTCAACCAAAGCTATGCTCTTTTAAGACTTTCAAGTCTTGTGGACCATCGGATTTTTCGGGTAGTACAAATCCCTCTGTTACCTTGGATTGGTTGAGGGATGTGGAAAGAAAGTTTGAGGTTTGCCGATGTGAAGAGGAAGTCAAGGTTCCTTTTGCGGTGCAACTTCTGAAGGGTCCCGCAATGGTTTGGTGGGATTCCATTACATCACATTTTACCCCACAGCAGAGAGCATCGATTTGTTGGTCTGATTTCCACAATGAGGTTTGTAAGAAATATTGTTCGGGATTCGACATGACCCGGATTCGACGCGAGTTTTTGGATTTGCAATTAACGGATAAGATGACGATGGATGATCTCATTTCCCAATTCACTGACAAGTTGAGATTCGTGCAACAATGGGTACCGGAGGAACGTATGAAGATTGACCATTTTGTGGGAATGTTACCGCATACTTATCGGACGACCGTGAGGTTGGCGGGTACTCTTTCCCAAGCTTTTGATCTTGCCCGTTCTGTGGATGGGGATGTTAGGGCACAAGGTTTGGAGGTTAGGGAAAAATCTCCATTTAAACCCAAGGGTGAATCTTCGGGTAGTCCTGGAAAGAAGAAATGGCAGGGATCTCATCAACCTAAGAAGTCCAGTTCGGATGGTAAATCATTGGACAGAACCAATTGGTGCCAAAATTGTAAATCGCGACACACGGGTCCTTGCACTCTACAAACTGCTAGGTGTATCAAATGTGGACAACTTGGTCATGACATCAAGGATTGCGCGTTTCCTAGACATGTGTGTTGGAATTGTCAAAAGGAAGGTCATCGGTCGGGTTTGTGTCCGGAGGCTAGGAAACAAAGGATGGGTGTGGTCGGAGGGTCTTCATCTTCTGGCCAGAAAAGAAAGAATCCACCAACGGCAACTGGTAGGGCATTCCAAATGACAGCTGATGATGCTGTCAGGACTGAAGATGTTATAACTGGTACATTTCTAATCAACTCTGTACCAGCTACTGTTCTGTTTGATTCGGGAGCCAATTGCTCATTTATATCTATGCTTTTCTGCGATAAACTGAAATTGACTCCCACTTGTATTACAAATCCTATTGAGGTTGAGATAGCAAATGGCAAGATAGTTCCAGTTACCACATCGGTGACTGGAGCTAGCATCTTGATTGAGGATCATAGTTTCCCAATTTCTTTTCTATTGATGCCCATCCCCAGTTTTGATGTGGTTTTAGGCATGGATTGGTTAAGTAAAAATAAGGCAAGTATAGAGTGCCATAAGAAACTAATTAGGATTCCAATCTCTAGTGAGTCATTTGTTGTGGCTCGAGGGGAACGGGAAAGAGGTAGTATCCCTATGATTTCTATGATGAAAGCTAGTAAATCTCTAGCTAAGGGGTGTGTATCCTACCTGGCTTATATAGTTGATGCAAAATTAGAAAAGAAAACCGTTTCCAATGTCCGGGTGGTTTCTGATTTCCCCGACGTTTTTCCTGATGAATTGCCTGGGTTGCCTCCCATTAGAGAGGTGGAATATAAAATTGAGCTAATTCCTGGTTCTACTCCTGTAGCTAAGGCTCCTTATAGACTAGCTCCCTCCGAAATTCGTGAAATGATGACCCAAATCCAGGAGCTATTAGATAAGGGTTTCGTCAGGCCTAGTTCGTCTCCTTGGGGTGCACCCGTATTGTTTGTTAAAAAGAAGGATGGCACCCTTCGGATGTGTATTGATTATAGAGAGTTGAATAAGCGAACCATAAAGAATAAGTACCCTTTGCCCCGAATAGATGAATTATTTGATCAATTACAAGGGTCTTCCTATTTTTCTAAGATTGACTTGAGGTCGGGTTATCATCAAGTGCGGGTTTGTGGGGAGGATATTTCTAAGACGGCTTTTCGCACTAGATATGGTCATTATGAATTTCTTGTTATGCCTTTTGGGTTGACTAATGCTCCGGCGGTCTTTATGGATTTGATGAATAGAGTTTGTCGACCCTACCTTGATAAGTTTGTTATTGTATTTATTGACGATATATTGATTTATTCTAAGTCTGAATCCGATCACGAAGTACACTTGCGTTTAGTACTTGATACTTTGAGACAGGAGAAGTTGTATGCTAAGTTTTCCAAATGCGAGTTTTGGTTGCGTGAGGTTCAGTTTTTGGGGCATATTATTTGTGAGGATGGAGTTAAGGTTGACCCATCTAAGGTTGAGGCAGTTATGAATTGGCAAGCACCTAAGTCTGCTTCAGAGATTAAGAGTTTTCTTGGTTTGGCGGGTTACTATCGAAAGTTCATCAAGGATTTCTCTAAGCTAGCGGGTCCTTTGACGAAATTGACTCGAAAGGATGTTAAGTTTCAATGGAATGATCAGCAAGAGTCGGCTTTCCAGACTTTGAAACAGTTATTGTGTCAGGCTCCAATTTTAGCCTTGCCTGAAGGGTCCGAGGATTTCATTGTGTATTGTGACGCTTCGCATGCGGGTTTGGGTGGTGTCTTGATGCAACGTGGTCGAGTCATTGCATATGTTTCTCGTCAGCTTAAACCTCATGAAAAAATTACCCTACCCATGACTTGGAACTTGCAGCTGTAGTCTTTGCCTTAAAAATCTGGAGACACTATTTGTATGGTACTAAATGCGTTATTTGTACGGATCATAAGAGTCTTCAGTACATGTTTTCTCAGAAGGAACTGAATATGCGTCAGAGGAGATGGTTAGAGTTGATAAAAGATTATGATTGTGAGATTCGTTACCATCCGGGTAAGGCGAATGTGGTCGCGGATGCGTTGAGTAGAAAAGGGAAATTCGAGAAAGTTTGCTTTATGCGATTAGAAGTTTCCTCAGATTTGATTGACAAATTGAGAATGGCACAAATGGAAGCACTTTTGGATCAAAATTTGAAAGCCGAGATCCTATTGAAAAGAAAAGAACTGTTATGTGACGATTCTCGTGGATTAAAGACATTCCAATCGCGTGTCTGGGTTCCTTTGCTTGGTGGGCTTCGTGATGTAATATTGATGGAAGCTCATAAGTCCCGATTGTCGGTTCATCCCGGGAGCACAAAAATGTATAATGATCTTAAACCTTTGTATTGGTGGCCTACTTTGAAAATGGATGTTGCTCGATTTGTGGAATCATGCCATATATGCTCTCAAGTAAAGGCCGAGCACCAGAAACCGTATGGGTCGTTGAAACAACTTGAGATCCCCGAGTGGAAATGGGAAAACATTACGATGGATTTTGTAACAAAATTTCCGCGAACCATTAGAGGAAACGACATGATTTGGGTGATTGTGGACCGATTGACAAAGAGTGCTCACTTTCTTGCTACTAGTGAGACGGCTTCTTTGCAATTATCCCAATTGTACGTCAATGAGATCGTTTCACGACATGGAATTCCTTTATCTATTGTGTCGGATAGAGATCCGCGATTCTTGTCCGGGTTTTGGCAGGGTTTGCAGAAGGAATTAGGTACCCGAATTAATTTGAGTACGGCTTATCACCCTCAGACGGACGGTCAATCAGAACGCACAATTCAAACTTTGGAGGACATGTTGCGTGCTTGTGTGTTGGAATATGGTGGGTCTTGGGATTCACACCTGCCATTGATTGAGTTCGCGTATAATAATTCTTATCACTCGAGTATAGGTATGCCTCCGTATGAAATGCTATATGGGCGTCGTTGTAGAACACCCACGTGTTGGTTGGAAGCGGGTGAGAAGCAATTTGCGGGTCCAGATATTGTCCAGATTACTGCGGATAAAGTAGCTATAGCTCGTGAGAAGTTGAAAGCGGCTCGGGATAGACAGAAACAGTATGCCGATCCGCGGCGTCGTCCGGTTTCGTTTGTAGTGGGTGAATTGGTATATTTAAAGGTTTCCCCTTGGAAAGGAGTGATTCGGTTTGGTAAACGTGGTAAACTTGCTCCTAGGTTTATTGGGCCATTTAGAGTTCGCCAAGTAGTTAATGATCAAACGGTATCGTTAGATCTTCCTCCTGAATTAGCGGGTATTCATGACACCTTCAATGTTTGTTACTTAAGAAAATGTAAGGTGGAGGACCAATCCCAAGTCCTTCCGTTACAAGACTTGCGTGTCGACTTAAGTCAGAAACTTGTAGAAGAACCCATAGAGCTTGTAGATAGAAAAGTGACTAAACTTCGAAAGAAGGAGATACCCATGGTTTTGGTTAAGTGGCGACATAGTCTGGGTGCTAATCTTACGTGGGAAACGGAGGAAAGCATGAGATTGCGGTATCCTAATCTTTTTGAGCGTGGCGAGATTTCGGGGACGAAATCTTCTTAAGGAGGGAAGATTTGTAACATCCTCATTACTGGCCTAGGAGGATTTTGGTAAATTACTTAATTCATTTGATTATTTAATTAAGTTTGGAAATAATTGTGTTATTTGGCTAATTGAAATTGATAGGGTAAATGGTCAAACGACTTATTGTGATATATGAATTATTAATTGCCTTAAATTATTATAGTTGACGGTATAATAATATATATTTTCACGTAAACGGTTTTTAGGTTCCAAACAATAGGTTTAGATCGGGTGTAATTTGGAACCAACTTATACCCACCCTTAGCAAATGGATCGGTTCATTTGTGTTTCCCCAATTCATTTCAACATCACACACATAACCTAAGAACTAAGAAATCTAAAGAAGAAAACTTTGATCAATCGATTTGAGCTTGGATTTCGTGGTTACCACTGAACATCATCATCTTCTCCTTCATCATCATCATCTTAAATTGTAAGTTCATACCTCAATTATGCATATTTATATGATTGAATGAATTAGGTTAGATTCTTGATGCCTAAATAGATTTAGAAGCTTGATGATGATTATTTGTTGTTATAATATGTTGTAGGATGTTATTTGAGGTATTTTGATTGTTAAAAACATGTATTGTATCTAGATTGGTGGAATTAGGGTTTTTGGTTCGTGATGGTGTTCTTGTTGATCTGGGTTTTGTTGCTGAAACTGTGTCGAACGCGATCCAGCCTCGTCACCCGGATCGCGTTGCTATGTATTAAATGGTTACAACATGATTTTGTTCCTTGAAACGCGATCCAGATCACCTCGCCCGGATCGCGTTGGTCAGTGAAAAGCTGAGTCACTGGGATTTTGTTCTTGGGAACGCGATCCAGCCACCTTGCCAGGATCGCGTTTGATAGTGAAAAACGGTAACAGAACTTTTTGTGCATTGGAACGCGATCCAGCCTACTCTCACCCGGATCGCGTTTGCATGTTGTAAAAATGACAAATTTGTTAATCTGTGACTTATGCATTCGTGTTAATCGCCTTGTAGTAATAGTATAGTAGATATTCTTATATGACACTATAAACATGATTATATCATAGTGAACTTGAATGTGAGACTAATTCGGGTTGGTCGTATTTTCAGATAAAGCGAAGACTCAGTGAGACTAGATCTCTGAGTGGTGACATTGTCAGTAAGGGTGAGTGGATCATTGACTCTCTTTCTGAATTAGTTGTAACAATCCGGTTACAACGGGTAAACGTGGTTTTACAGTTATATATATATTGAATCAGTACATTTTGCCATGATGATTATGGAATGTGCTATCTTGTCAGGGGTCAATATGATATTGGGTTTGGATACTGTTACTTTGGACGACATGATGACTTTGTACATGTGTTGTTTATTGAAATCATGTCGTATGTAGTAATGGTACTAAACTATCGGTAAGACCACTGTTTGGCCTTCAGTGGTTATAAGTGTTACTTGGGGAACCACCGCGGCATGAGGGTACCTCAAGGACCACCGATCCTCTTTGATGTATTTGTTATAATGCTTTGTGGTGATCAATTGCTATGCTAGTTTAGACTGATAGTTGTGATCTATTCACTTAGCTTCGTGCTAATCCCTCTCCTCACTTCTTGCAGATTACTTTTGATGTGGGTGGGCAAGAAGTTAGTTTGAAGAATGTTTGACTGCCTACTCTGACTATACGACATGTAGTCGTTTAATAAACTTATATTTTGGAATTTAAATAACACTTAACTTAATGTTGTAGTTGATATGATTATTGTACCAACTTATCATGCAGGCATAGATTGTGTTTTGGGAACTATGTTATACGCAATCTATAATGCATGATTTGTATTCAATCGCTTCCGATATATAAAAAAAAAAAAAAAATTTTGTATCTTGAAATATTGTGGTGTTATAGATATCCCAAAAACCGCTTTCAGAACTTGATACGGGCACTACGAATTCCAAGTGATGCCATTTGGCCTAACCAACGCACTGGCTGTATTCATGGACCTTATGAATCGGGTGTGCAAACCTTACCTCGACAAGTTTGTCATTGTTTTTATCGATGACATCCTCATCTATTCGCGCAACGAGCAAGAACATGCGCAACACCTCAAAACCATCCTAGAACTACTTAGACACGAGGAGCTTTACGCCAAATTCTCTAAGTGTGAGTTCTGGATAAAAACCGTTCAATTCCTTGGTCACGTGATCGACAGTCAGGGGATTCACGTTGACCCATCAAAAATCGAGGCTATCAAAGACTGGCAAGCACCCACCTCTGCAACTGAAGTACGTCAATTCTTGGGTCTTGCTGTGTACTATCGGCGATTCATCGAGAATTTCTCCAAAATAGCTCAACCACTCACGGTACTGACTCAGAAGGAAAAGAGGTTCGATTGGACTGATAAACAAGAGTCAGCGTTCCAATTATTAAAACAAAAGCTTTGCAGTGCTCCCATTCTATCCTTACCCGAAGGCACCGATGACTTCGTGGTATACTGCGATGCTTCCCACCAAGGTCTCGGTTGTGTACTGATGCAACGAGACAAAGTCATTGCTTATGCCTCACGACAGCTGAAAATTCACGAAAAGAACTACACCACTCATGATCTCGAACTTGGAGCTGTCGTTTTTGCTCTCAAAATCTGGAGACATTATCTCTACGGCACTAAGTGCACAATCTTTACCGATCATAAAAGTCTCCAACATATATTCGATCAGAAGGATCTCAATATGAGGCAACGTCGATGGGTCGAGTTGCTCACCGATTACGATTGTGAAATCAAGTATCATCCAGGGAAGGCAAATGTGGTAGCCGATGACCTCAGTCGAAAGGAACGGCCGAAACCACTTCGAGTCCGAGCCCTCAGTATGACCATTCACAACGATCTTACCGTTCAGATTCATACCGCTCAGATCGAAGCCCTGAAACCTGAAAACGTTAAAATCGAAGCCTTGCGGGGCATTGACAAACAATTCGAAATCAGACCTAACGGGATTAGGTATTTCTCAAACCGAATCTGGTTGCCTAATTTTGGGAACCTACGAGACTTGGTGATGGATGAGTCTCACAAGTCCAAGTATTCTATCCATCCGGGATCCGATAAAATGTACCACGGAATCAAGGAATTTTATTGGTGGCCGAACATGAAAGCCGAAATCGCCACTTATGTCAGCAAGTGTCTTACTTGCTCGAAAGTCAAAACCGAACATCAGAAACCTTCCGGCTTACTCCAACAACCTGAAATCCCTGAATGGAAATGGGAACAAATTGCCATGGATTTCATAACCAAACTACCCAAGTCTTCGAACGGTTGCGATACCATTTGGGTGATCGTTGACCGCCTCACCAAATCTGCTCATTTCCTAGCAATCAAGGAAAGCGATAAAATGGAGCGCCTCGCACAAATCTATATCAAGGAAATCGTTTCTCAACACGGCGTTCCAATCTCGATTATCTCTGACAGAGATGCCCGTTTCACCTCTCACTTTTGGCAATCACTTCAAAAAGCATTGGGTACTCGTCTCGATATGAGCACCGCGTACCATCCTCAAACCGATGGCCAAAGTGAACGAACCATTCAGACACTGGAAGATATGCTACGCGCCTGCGTAGTTGATTTCGGTACAAACTGGGAAAGACATCTACCGTTGTGCGAATTCTCATACAATAACAGCTATCATGCCAGCATTAAGGCTGCACCTTTTGAGGCACTGTACGGTCGTAAGTGCCGATCACCGATTTGTTGGACCGAAGTGGGAGACAGCCAACTCACTGGTCCTGAACTCATACACGCCACCACTGAGAAAATTGTGGAAATCCAAAACAGACTCAAAGCCACACGTGATCGTCAGAAAAGTTATGCTGACGTGAGACGCAAACCACTCGAGTTCCAAGTTGGGGATCGAGTACTCTTAAAAGTATCGCCTTGGAAAGGCGTCATCCGTTTTGGCAAACGCGGGAAGTTAAATCCCAGATACATCGGGCCTTTTGAGATCCTCGAACGGATTGGCTCCGTAGCTTACCGATTGCAGCTGCCATCCGAACTCAGCAGCGTGCACCCTACTTTTCACATTTCTAACTTAAAGAAATGCCTGTCCGATGAGACACTGATTATCCCACTCGATGAAATTCGAGTTGACGACAAACTTCATTTTGTTGAGGAACCCGCTGAAATTATGGACCGTGAGGTCAAACAACTAAAACAGAGTCGTATTCCCATCGTCAAGGTCAGGTGAAATTCGCGGCGCGGTCCGGAATTCACCTGGGAACGGGAAGACCAAATGCGACTCAAGTATCCTCAACTATTCTCCGATTCTACATCAAACGCGACCTCGAGCTAAATTTCGGGACGAAATTCTCCTAACAGGGGGAGAATGTAACACCCGCCAAATTAGGACTAGTAATTAGTGCATAATCCTATGTTAATACATGTAATTAGTTTTGTGTTAGGCTAATTAATGTATCGGAATATATATTGATGAATATATACAAATATGCGATTTGATTAAATCGTACGCTCTTCAAATCGAATGTAATTCGGTTCAATTAAATACGGACGTTGGTGATCAATTTTATTAAATAACGTGACATTATTTAATAACACTATTATATCCAAAATATTATTTTGATAATATTTCATATTCAGTTCGTATAATACAATTGGTAACAACGCGATAAAATGTTAACGCGCAAACAAAACGAAATAAATAAAAGTTATGATTTATAACTCAAGTATTATGTATTTTGGTAAAATACTTCAACAAAAATATTGAATAATTATGCGCATTTTAAAACATATAATTAAACGTGTATAAAACTATTTAAACGATTAAACAATCGAGGAAAACGAACACTGCACGGAGCGCGATTGCAGGAAACTAAATTGGTGAAGTCCACACCCGGTGGACCCCACTCGAAATCAGCCCAAAAAGGTGAGGGTCACCACCTCCCTCACCTCACTTTCACTTTCTTTCTCTCTTTCTTCTTTTCTTTTTCTCTCAAACACCACATTACCACCACCACACAAAATCACAAAATACTACCACCACACGACACCGGATCGCAAAGCTCTTTTAGGAAAAACGATCACCACACAACGATCTACATTTCCATTTTTTCGGATTTTCAATCCGACACTTTGTAAGTTTTCCGACAAAACCCGAAACTCTCCGTTTTTACTCATTTTTACGTTTTTATTGTTTATATACGTTCAAAATGTCCAAATATGGGTTGGGTAAAAGATTTGGACCGAATGGTTGCCGGAAAACTCGTTTTCGACACAAAATCCGGCCAACAGCCCGTAACGTCGCATCTGGCCTGGAGCCTTTGCGACGTCGAGTATAACGTCGCCTTAGCGACGTCGCACATAACGTCGCATTGAATTGCGAAGTCGCACATAGTGACGTCGCCTACTACGTCGCTAGAATCAACAACGTCGCGTATAGCGACATCATCCTTAACGTCGCATTAAATTGCGAAACGTCGCCTTTAGCGACGTCATGCTCAACGTCGCAATCCTTACCTGCGACGTCACACCTAACGTCACACCTAACGTCGACCCCAGCCAGGGGCTCTGCCCCTTGGACCTCGCCAGGGGCTGCCGCCCCTTGGACCCCGCTACCAGGGGTGCTGCCCCCGGACCCCCGTACTTAGATTTCGTAGACACATTTCACACCAAACATCAAACTTGTATAACGCTTTGAAACTAACAAAATAACATCAAGATCATTATTACCAAAAATCACCAACGGGCCGTACGTGTTTTCAAACACTTAAACTATCCACCGAATTGGGAACATTTGGACATTATAGTTTGACGAACAACTACAAGGTAGTCTTATTAGATACCTTCGCATATTATAACCATCGCGTGTCGTGGACACCTTCAGGTTACAAGTCTTTGGACTTCGATTCTCGGCTAATCATTCTCAGTTTATTTTCATAAACTCAACGACTCAGGTGAGTCTCATAGCCCCTCTTTTTACTGTTTTACTCAGGGGTGTGATATATTGCTCATTTTAACATATGAACGCAAGTACAAACATTTCATATACTACATGAGTTTTTACTCTAATCATTTAAAGTCCTCCGTCAGCATAGTTGTTAATACGTTGTAGGGTGAATATTAGTATATGGTACCATATAGGATTGACCCTCCTCGTTCGGGTTAGCAAGCACTAACCGAGTAAACGGACGTACAAATATTTGGGAAGAATAATGTTGATTAGGCATTCGTGGAGGCACCTCGCCCGGAATTCTCTATAGGGGACCCGGCCCTCGAGTTAAGCTCAACTATGTGCTCATGGTTGTATACATATACATTATCAATTGCTGGATGCAATTCAATTATTTAAATCTTGCGATTCATACTATATTACTTGATTTCAAACATGTGATCTCACCAGCTTTAGCTGACCCATTTAGCATGTATCGCAGGTACCAAGCAGTAGGTTGCTTATGCTTCAGGACTTTTAGCTCGAGTCAGCATACAGACGATTGAGATTATCTTGCATTAGTATATTTTGTACAAGTACTTATGTACTGAAATCTCCTTTCAATTAAACTCGAGCTATGTAAAGCTTTAAATGTTGTAAACATTTCAATTATTAATATATTTTGTTAAAACGACGCATATAGAGTCGTTTACTATATATCTTTGTGCTTTGTTATTGATTTAGTAACACCCAAATCGTGCTTCCGCAAATCATTAAATTTGGGGGTGTTACATTCTTCATCTGCTTCCTCGTATTCTTCCTCTTCTGGGTCGTATTCGGTGTCGGAAATGAGAACTGATGATCGGGTGAATTGCGGTTCCTCCTCTGGTTCTGATTCATCATCGGAACAGACTTTTCCTATGGATATAGCACAACATTCTTCCTCTTCTGGGGTGCATTCCGGTTGGTCGATCTTGTAAGTGATGCTTTCACCATGCGATCGTAAAACAATCGTGTGGTTATACACATCAATCACTGCTCTAGCTGTATTCATGAATGGTCTTCCAAGGATAATTGGGATGTTTATGTCCTCGTGGATATCCATTACCACAAAATCCGTTGGAAAGAAAAATTTGTCAACTTGAACAAGGACGTTCTCAGCTATTCCCTTGGGGTATCTAACAGATTGGTTGGCTAGCTGGACGGTCATCTTAGTGGGTTTCAAGTTTTCAAGTTCTAGCCTTTTAAACAGGGAGTAGGGCATAAGGTTAATGCTGGCTCCTAAGTCGGCTAAAGCGCTCATATTTCCGGAATTGTAGATAGAACAAGGGAGTGTAAATCTACCAGTATCTCCTAATTTTTCGGGAAGGCTATTTTTAAGTAGGGCTGAGGTTTCAGAACTAAGGGGAATGTTGTTCACTTCAGGCAATTTATCTTTGGTGGATAGCAATTTTCTAATACTTATTACGACCAGGAACTCTAGACATGGTATCAAGGAATTTTCCATCTAACTTAAAGGATGACAGTTTCTTGGGTTGAACTTTAAGTCTAGCGGGGTAAGGGATTCTAACCTCATTGTTCGTGGCTTGAGTGGTTTCCACAGCTGGTATCTTGACCTTTGGTTCTTCCTTTACTGGAACAGCAGCAGGTGGAGTAGTGGCTGCTTCCTTGGGTGTTGTAAGTTGCTTTGCTTCCTCAACATGCGGATTTTGAACCGTGTTGCTGGGCAAACTTCCCCGGGGTCTATTCTCAAGACGTTGTGCCAATTGTCCAATTTGAGCTTCCAAATTCTTTAGCACAGCCAATTGATTTCTCATGAAGAGGTCGGCTACCGTACTTAAGCTAAAACAAGTCTTCCACATTACACCATAATCACTAGCAAGCATATAGACTTTCACTATGTATATTAATACATGTATCATTAGCATCACAAGTATTGGTTTAGCTTAAGCCTGATAAACGAGGGAAAGCATTTAGGTTTCTTGCATACCGTACTTTGGGTTTCATGGTTTTAGGAAAAAGTATTGGTTTAAGTTGGATTTTAAACTTGCCTTTCTCAATACAATTAACAAATCCCTAGGTTTTCGTAAATGGTCATTTAGCCTTTAGCCTACCTAATCTAATCTAATTTAAACTAAAACAACTAATTAAAATGCTGACGGCTTTTTACAGAAAGTTAAACCCAGACCATGTCGGAAAATACTATGGTAGCTCACAACGTATTGAATTGTTTACCAACGTTTCCGTTGTGAGTTTAATTGCTTCGCGATGTTTACATGATAAGTACATTGTGATTGGAAGTGTACAATACTCATGGCAAGTCCACATAATCACATTGCATTTTATAATGCTTGCATGACGTTACAATTAAAAACATAGCTATTACACAGCTAACTATTGACCGAGTATTGAGGTTCGCGACTCCTCTTTACAAGGTTACAATCACGTTTGTTAATCGAAAGGCAAATATAAGTTTTAAGTTTAAAATCACAAGATAAGTCCGTTCACAAAGTTTCCAATTTTATAACGTCGATCAATAATACCAACTACCTTCGGTCGTTACTGGCTTCCATATATTTGTACTATGCTCAAAAGCATTTCCAATACTATACCGAGTAATCAGTCGAATAGGGGCCGTCATATTATCTCACGACGTATTCAAAGTCATCCCACAATTATATACTAACTACATCACAACAAATACAATAGTAATCTACTCGTTAATCATGGTAATAACGATCGCAAACATAATTAAAGCAAACATGTTTAATTAAGATAGATAAGGATAGAGATAACCGAGATTAATATGCGAGAAGGAATAGACTTGAATTAATGAGCGTAACTCCAAGCGTACACCAAAGATTACAAAACGTTCCTAGATTCCTTTCTACTCTAAACAAAGTGCTAAACTAATCTAATGCTAAATTTAAAGTAAGAAAGTAGAATGAGAAAGTAAGAAAGTAATATGACTAGTGCATATGGGACATTTTGAAATGAAGCCTAAAGCCTCCTATTTATAGGTGAGCTTTGGCTCACATTAGCACCATGAGGTGCATGTTAGAAAGCTTACCAAAAATGGTGTGTACAACACGAAAAGTAGGCGCACCGGGTACCGTACAACACGAAAAGTAGGTGCACCGGGTACCGTACAACACGAAAAGTAGGCGCACCGGGTACCAAAAGTTACCAAAAACGGAAACCGAGGCGGGTACAGGCCAGCCGGCGGCGGTGGTGGTCCAGCCGGCGGCGGTGGTGGTCCAGCCGGCAGCGGTGGTCAGGTGGCCGGCGGCGGTGGGCCCACCCCCGCCCCGTTGCGTCGTTTGTTGCTTCGTTTCTTGATTCGTGCGTGTTTTCTTCGTTATACGTCCGTTTGAGTTGATTCTTTTTTTGTTGGATTCGTAATTCAAAAACGAAGATTTTGACATAGGATAGGCCCTGAGATGAGATCCCTAGCTCCAGATATTGCATACGGATCATTTGGATCTTCCGGCGGGCGCGAAATCTTCATTTTTTACCCGTTTTGGTTGATTCTTCTTTTGTTAGATTCGTATTTTGAAAACGAACATCTTGGAAATAATGAATGTTGGTGGAGGGCATTTTAGTCTTGAAATCTCGTTTTGATGCCTTGAATCTTCAAACGTGTGTGGAATCTTTGTTTCACATCCGTTTTACTTGATTTTTATCTTGCAACCTCGTTTTGACCTTCTTGGCATAATGTTACTGATTTGTGCTATATTGGAGTTAATATGCCAAGAATCGTTCCAGAATGAGAGAGATATCGGTAGTAAAAACATGACTTTTTACGCGATATCAGTAACTAACACTTATGTCATCTTGTTTATAATTGCAACCTATCTCAAAGCATACCATCAATTAACTATGTTATCAAGTTATTATATTTATCATGACTCATTTGGTCGTATCATATCATAATCATTTACTTCATGATCTAGTAACACTAATTTGCTATCACAATTACTAAGCTCATGCCAACATCATCACATCATCAACTAAGTGTCAATCATGTTAAACCACAAGTTAGTTCAAGATCAAGGCTTCGTGTTAATCTATCGTCATTGCTTTAAGTTCACAAGTGTTTATAACGAACGAGTAATTTTTCTTCTGCGTTGGGGCCAAAGTAGCTCCTTGACCGCCGGCCAAGAGGCTTGACCGTCGGCCACAGGGCCTGACCGTCGGCCTCAGGCCACAGGTTAAACAGCTTCAATTCAATAACCCCCAAATCCGAATCCCAAATCACAATTTCATCTAGTTCAACTTTTTTAATCAGTTATATATCGTAATTACTAACCTCTAGCAACAAGTAACATCAATTATTATCATATCAAGCATCAATTCCACATATATCATACAACCCTAATAATTGATTAATATGTATATGTATATGAACACTTACTCTTCAATTAGCAAACTTAAGAGGATGATGATGATAGTAATCTGCTGAAGATGATGAGTATGATGAATTACAAGAACAAGATCAATCCTTTCTTTCTCTATTTCGATTTCATAGATATATGTATGTTTTTAGTTTGTTTTAACAAAATAAAATGGAGGAAAAAGGGATAAAAGAAAATAAGGTCGGCCCAATTTTAACCGACATCCATTTTACGGGTATAATTTAATACCCCTTCTCAACCTATTGTCTGGAACCCGAAATTCATTTGCGAGTCCAAACATTTTATTGTTCCGTCAACTATATTAATTTAAAACAATTAATATTTCACTAGTCACAATAAGTCCTGAACTTATTTTACCAATTTATTTCCAACAAATCCAACAAAATAAACACATAAACAATAATTAAATTCGGAAAATCATTATAAAACTTCTAGGCCCAAATTACAGATGTTACAGAAATGTATACACATTGGTGTTACATCTGTAATACAATACAAATCAAAATACAGGGATTTCGAACTACTTTTCAGAACATACAAGATTTACACTTTATGTTTTCAACTAACAACCCTATGAACTCACCAACTTTATAGCTGACTCGTTTTAGCATGTGTTCTCAGGTGCCCAGCAGGATTAGGATTGCTACAAGATTATGCTAGCTCGAGTCGCATATTTTCAAACAACGGGATTTCTCTGCATAACTTTTGTATTACAAACTATTTTTTGAAATTATTTTGCGAACTCGCAACTTGTATACACTTTTATTTTAGAAATGTAATAACTATTTCCAAACATCTCATTTAGAGGTCGTTTGCTATGTATCTTATGCTGTGATATTTGATTTGGTAACACCCGACCCGACCGCTTCCGCAACCCGAAATTTTGGGGTGTTACAGGGGAGCAGATGGAATACACAAGCTCCGACAAAATATTAGACCCAAGTGACCAAACCCAATATAAGGACTTCTTGCACTTACTTACCCCGAATGGTATGCCACCTCACAAACTTCTACTAAAGCCAAATTCACCCATTATATTGCTGAGAAACTTGAATCCCACCGAAGGACTATGCAACGGAACTAGAATGATCTGCAAAGTCTTGAAAAGAAATGTCATACATACATAGATCACTTTTGGAGACTTTGAAGGAAGACAAGTCTTGATACATAGAATACCTCTGCAACCCCCAACGGATGAACAATACATGGTCCCATTCAAATGAGTAAAATTTCCAATCCATCTATGTTTTGCAATGACCATCAAAAAAGCACAAGGCCAAACACTCGACTTTGTAGGAGTCCACCTAAAGGAGCCTGTTTTCTCTCACTAACAATTATATGTCGCACTCTCATGCACAAGAACAATCGAGAACGTTAAAGTCCTTATTAGGTCATCTACTCCCAACTGTAACGCCATATAAACGAATAATATTGTCTACCAAGAAGTTTTGTAGAGTACCGAGCAATTTGCAGATAAAACATGTCTCTCGCGTCCAAGCATTGAAAACATCCACGACGCGATTACGCACCAGTGTACTAAATAATATCAATGGAAATTCTATCTACATGATTTTCATCGTAGCCCAATTGACCATTTCTATTTTATAATATGGGTATGGATAAATATAACGGACAAGCATAAAATGTACATGGCAGTTACAAGTTACAACTATAATGATTCACATAACCCCAAATTAGTGGGGAATGTCTCATTGCCCTATACTCTATAATGATTGATTATATTATCTTTAACAAAGCATCTTCAATGACTATCATTATCATTCCTTACCCTCTAAAGTTTCCTACCAAGCACCCCCTAATAGTTTGTATATCTTACGCATACATATATATTTGCTAAAAAAAAACGTACCAAAAACACCCAAAACAAAAATGCGAATAAAACCGTTACTTCCCACGTGTTCTTCCAACCAACTCGCCCAAATCAAAACCCAAATCATCAAATCTCCAAACCCACACACACTCAACACACTTTTTGTTTCACTCACAAAAACACCAAACACCAAACACGCCTTCATTCTTTACAATCAAATGCTTCAAACCCCAAACACCCATAACCATTTCACCTTCAATTTTGCACTCAAAATATGTTGCTTAACAAGTTCGTTCAACAAAGGCCAAGAAATCCATGCTCATGTTGTAAAAACCGGTCATTTTTCTCATACCTACATTCAGAATTCGTTAATACATTTCTACGTTATTCGAAACGATATCTGTTACGCTTACCGGGTTTTTGAGGGTATTGTTTATTCCGAATGTTGTTTCGTGGACTTCGATTGTTTCGGGGTTTTCGAAATGTGGGTTTGAGGAAAAAGCTATTGAAATGTTTTGTGAAATGGATGTTGAGCCGAATGCGAATACGCTTGTTAGTGTTTTATCTGCTTGTTGCGGTGTTAAGGGATTGAAGTTTGGGAGATCTGTTCATTGTTATGGGTTAAAGATTTTGGATGATGGGAATTTGATATTTGATAATGCGGTGTTGAATTTTTATTTAAAAGTTGGATCGTTAGAGAATGCGATTAAGGTGTTTGATGAAATGCCTAAGAGAGATGTGGTTTCCTGGACCACAATGGTGGGTGGTTATGTCGAAAGGGGGTTTTGTGAAAATGCGATAAGTAATTTTGCTGAGATGGCGAAACGAGGTGAAGTTAAGCCTAACGAGGCCACGATCGTTAATGTAGTGTCGGCGTGTACTTCACTTGGGTCGTTGAGTTTGTGTGAACAAATTCACTCTTATGTTCGAGAAAGACGAGATGTACCGATTGAAGGAAACGTGGGTAACGCTTTGGTGAACATGTACGTTAAATGTGGCAGTATAAGGAATGCACTTCGTGTGTTTAAAACGCTTAGATTTAAGGATATAATATCGTGGAGCACGATGATTGGTGGGGTTGCATTGAATGGGCTTGGACGTTACGTTTTACCACTTTTTAGTCTTATGTTGGTTCACGGGGTTGCACCGGATGATGTAACGTTTATAAGCTTGCTAACTGCTTGCAGTCACGCAGGACTTGTTAACGAAGGTTTGATGTTCTTTAAAGCGATGGTTAATACATATGGGATCACGGCTCAAGAGAGGCATTGTGCGTGTGTTGTGGATATGTACGCACGAGCAGGGAGGTTAAAAGAAGCGGAAGATTTTGTGGTGGGTATGTGTATAGAACCCGATGGGCCAATCTGGGGTGCGTTAGTTAGTGCTTGTAGGATTCATGGGAATGAAATGATGCTTCAACGTGTTATAAGTCGGGTGCTTGTTGAGAAAGGTGCGAGTGGTGGAACTTTGGCTTTGGCGTCTAATAGTTATGCGAGTTCGAAGGGGGCTGCTAACCATACCCCCTGGCCCACTCTTTTTCTGCTCCTACCCCCTTTTTTTTTAATTTCTACCTTCTGTTTAGTCTAAAACTGAAACTGATTCTGTACTGAACTAGATCAAACTTAAATAAAATTAGACTGAAAATGGTGGGCCAGGGGGGTAGGAGCAGAATTTTGGGGGTGGGTTTAGATTCAGCCGAGTTCGAATAGATGGGATGAGTCGTTGGAGTTACGAAATGTGATACGTGGCTTCAGTCTGAAAAAGGCACCTGGTTGCAGCAGGATTGAACTTGATGCATAGACTATTAAACACCTGAAAAGCCAACAAACATGCCACCCAAGTTCAATATAGGACAAAGAGGTCATCCAAGTATCATTTGGGTTCTAATTAACCTGATATGGACAAAAATACCCTTAACAGTAGAATTGTTTCCTAGTCATAAGTTAAACATACACCGTAGATATTAGGATTCTTTTTATCTAAAATAAAAGCCTACCGTTCATTTTTTGCTGTTGAGTCAATGTACTATTTTTATCCTACGGCCTACGGAGTTATTAAACTTCGCTTTTATAAGTTTTGGTCGAAGGGATAATACATAAATAGGCCATTATACTTTACAAAAATGATTATCTGAGTTACTAAACTTTAAAAATGTTCAATTGGGTTACTGTACTTGTAAAAATATTCAATATGTTATCAAACTTTAGACATAGTTGTCATAGCCAAGAAGACGTCGTTTACTAAACTTAAAAATGTTCAATTGAGTCATATTTTTTTTAAAGATATTAAGCAAAATAGGCGGGATGATACCAATCAACAAGGATAGTCATCCAATTGAACATTTTTTAAGTTTAGTAACCAGATGAACATATTTATAAACTATAGTTACTTATTTGTGTATTATCCTCACTCGAATTATCCATCGAAAAAGCCAATAAATATTGATAATGTGATCAATTAATAGATTTGATTTTGTGATATGAAATCGTATTTTAAAAAACATAAGAATAAAAAATTTATATACACATGAAACTATGAAAGATGTCTATCGTCTAGTTAAGGTATTTGTGTGTTAGTGACTTCTAATCATCTTAATTAATTCATGTGGCCTATGTATAACCATATGAGTAAAAACGTAAGTATCCAAATGTCAATTATATATAGTCAAATATATATCATTCATTTATTATGTGAAAGCTAATTAAACTAAATGATTTAATTTCATATGTCTTATTTTTATTTTTATTTTTATCGTCCACGTTACTAACAATCATTAAAAGTTTGTCTAATAGCATAAATCTATATTTCTATCTATATCTATATCTATATCCCTTATAAAGCATTCAACACTCTCTTTCTTAAATACTTAAAAAACGTTTTCTATGCACAATGTATGGGTTACAAAAACACACACAATTTTCACACATTATCTACACTTAACTATAATGCATTCAACTCTTAACACATATACAAAACAATATACTACATTAAAAATTAAAATGATTCGGACTTATTAAATTGCATTGCTATATCTTCCGGTTTAAAATTTTTTTTTTTCTACCAATCTTTTATCATTTCGCATCATTGCGCGGGTAAACTGCTAGTAACTACTAATAATCATTACACACTCTATCTTACTTTCATTTGTTGCTTTAAATCATTTAATTCTTACAGAATTTTCAGGTTAAACTTGTTTTAAACATAATAGTAAAATTGGCATCCTATTAACCTATTTTAAATCACAAATTTTTTGTTCGAGGAAAATTATTATTGGACGAAAGAAGTAGTAATCTATGGCGCGTTTGGTTATGGAAAATTATCTCCATTTCTATTTTCATTTTTCTTGAGTTTGTGTCCATTGCAAACTAGTAAAATTTCAGATAATATGTTTAAATGTAAAGATATAGTAATATAGACATTTAAAATGGGACGGACGGATTAGTTACATTCATAAAAATGAACTGTGTGCAAAATGTAGTGGCCTAACTCGTTAATTTACACTAAAGTTAAGTCTGCAATTTTAGTTCTTGAATGAATTATCATTTTATCATTATCCCTTAATATCAATTACCAAACTTTTATGAATAGTAATTTATTCGTCTTCTCTTAACCCATATTGTTTGTCTTAATGATTATATTTATGTGAAAGTAAATTACAATAGCTATTTAGCCTGATGGTTAAAGAATTCTCATCTAACCTATAGAATGGAAGTGCAAGCACCTAATTTTTCAAATATTACAATGGAAGTGCAAGCACCTAATTTTTTATTTTTCCATTTTCTTTTTCCAAGTATTGGCATAGAGTTTTTAAACAATAGAAGTGCATGCGGCAAAACATAAACGCGGTCCAAAAAGTCTATAGATAAGGGAACTAATGAAGGATAGGATTTACGTAATAGGTTGTAAGTATTTGTTATAATCCGTTGTGTTACTTTAATCATTATCATATAAGTGACATTATGAATTAGAATACATTTTAAAAATATGTTAACTAATAACACGTGGATAGGAAAAAATAATTTGTGGAATATAGTACATAACAAATTAATCTCATAAATCGTAACATCAATCTAGAGAGTATCACGTATAATTATTTCGTAGTAGTTAATTAATATGACATTTAAGGTAAAAAGGTATACATATAATTGTGAAAGAAGTATATATATGTTTGGTTTATAGTATTAAAATTCAATTTTAGATTCATTTAAAATGCATTATAGAGATTTTTTAGTAAATTAAAGTAATGTTTAAAATATATTTATTAGTATTCGATGATATTGTTTGAAAGTCCCAACGTAATATTTTTTTCCTTTTTTTTTTTTTTTATCATATCATTTTATCAAAAGCCTAATCCAAGGCTTGGTTAATCTAGAAAGCCCAGTCCACTCAACTAAACCGTCCATTGCTAAATTGTAAGAAAATTGAAGTAAACAGGATTAGTTACCAAGCACCTAAAACTGTGACACCCGGTCAAAAAGGGCATAATTCGCGGCCAATTTAAACCTTAATCATTCGTACTCAGTACACATTAATACGAAAGTATTCGAATAATATATATATATATATATAGTAACGGGATCAAAAAAGAAGAAAAATTAGGTGGAGAAGAGGGATAAGCAATATGATTCAGTATTTTTATTACTATGATTCATTTTTTTATTATTATAATTTATGTAATAAAAAATTGAATCATAGTAATAAAATACTGAATCAATATTGTTTATCTCTCTTCTCCACCTAAATTTCCTTCTCCCTTGATCCTAATCCTATATATATATATATATATATATATATATAACGTTAAATGATTATTTAATAATCACATACAAACAAATCTGAAAGAACGCGCAATCTCAAATACGGACGTTGGTGCAAAATATTTTTAATTAATATATTATTAATGAGAATAATAACTATTTACTCGGTTGAAAATTTAAACACATTTTGTACACTGAAAACTATTCGTTAAAATGAGTTGAAACAAAGATATAATTTTGTATCTCACCAAAAGTATTTTTATGAAATACTTCAATTAAAAATATATACGATTTCATATTTAGAAATTTATCATTTGAAAACATTATACTACTTAACGATCGGGTAAACGAACACGGGTATAAAATACCCATCAATATCAATTATTGGAGCCGGATATAACCGACTCCAATAATTCACAAACACACACACGAACTCACCAATTTTTCTTCTTCTTCCTCTCGGTTCTTCTTCTTCTTCTTCAATCATCAAAACAACCACAACAACAAAATTAACAATAACAACAACAATCAGCAGCAGTAGTAGCAGGATCATCATCATCATCAGCATCTATATCATCTTCTTCACCATCATCTTGGCATCATCATCATCCTCACGGTTCCATTTTAAAATTGTAAGGAAACTTTAAAACTTTACTTTAAATTTGTGTTTAGTATGTCTATTACATCACGTATTAGTGCTCTAAAGAATCGATTATGTGCAAAAATGAAACCGAAACTCGATTGCTGTGTAAAAATCTCGAGCAGGAGTGGAACCAACAGGAGCCGATCGGCTAGATCACCTTAGCCGAACGACTGAGTGATCATAGCCGAATGGCTGGGTGATCTTAGCCGAACGGCTAAGTGACCCTAGCCGAATGGCTAGCTTTGTGTAACCGGTCCAAAACTCGACCCAGAACTTGTTTTCCAAACTGATTTCGCGAACTGACCAAAACAGACCAGGATCCGGCGGATCAGAAACAGGATCCGACGGATCAGTACCGGATCCGGTGGATCTAAAGCTGATCCGGTGGATACACCATAATCTGGCGAATACATTATGGATCCGGCGGATCCACCAAACAATACACACCCGAATCACTTCACCCAATCGCGTGTTGACCTTAAACGAGTACAAATTTTATTAAGCATTGGGACTAAAATTTTACCACCTGATTTTACTATAAATTAATATTTCAAATGCGTTTCTAATAAAGCAACATAGTAGAAATAAAAATTTTCCAAGCTGATCTGACAGCTCGACCTCAGCCAGGGGCTCTACCCCTTAGACCCCGCCAGGGGTTGCCACCCCTTGGACCCCGCTACCAGGGGCGCTGCCCCCGGACCCCCGTACACAATTTCACACTTATTTAAAGTACAATAAAACAAATATAATAATGATGTTTTTGGAAATTATTATTACAAACCGTCACCAACGGGCCGTACACTTTTACAAACTGTAAATGAAAATACAATTTAAACACTCGGACATAATCTAATCGGATAAACATTAATACGGAAATATATTAGACAATCCAATTAATCACTCAAAATCTCGCGTGCTTAAGACGCTAGGAGATTCGAGGATTGTCTATTCCACGTCGGATATATTCATTGCTCGGTGACTCAGGTGAGCCTCACGGCCCCATTTTACTATTTTACTGTTTTAAACTCGGGGTGAGATACAATGCTTACTTGTTTTCGTGATCACAGTTATTCGGTTAGTTAAATTGATTTTAACTCGGTTATTATATTCGGTTATCATGGTTGGTATTGATTTTGTTCGGTTATTGCATGAGTGTTTTAATTCGGTAAAGTCCTTATCAGTGTATGGTTCATTAACTTAATAAGACGCGATTACTAAAAGATAGATCTATCATGGGAGTGACGTCCCCGTCCGGGTTGCTAGCTACAACCACGTACAAACGGGCATTTTAGTAATTGTTATGGGTGTTGACACCGTTCGGGAGGCAGAAAATCGGGTTAGGCCTTGAAGTGCAATGTCAGTGTTGGTATATTTAATTCGGAAACCTCAATGGGTTTAATCATTGTTCGGAAACTTAATTGGTTTATCATTGTTCGGTTATGTAGTTTAATCATTGTCGGTATCGAATCGTCGGATAATCATGTTGATCACATCATATTTTATGTTAAACCTGTGAGATTCACCAGCTTTATAGCTGACCCTTTTAGTGTTGTATTCTCAGGTGATCAGCAACATTAGGATGACCCGCATGATAAGCTATCTAGTACGAGTCGCATGCATTTACATATATATGAATATTTTCTTGCATTATATTTTGTATAATGGTTATGTATTAAAATCTTCAGGATCTTAGCATGCGAACTCTCAAATGATGTATTTATGACTTGAAACCATGTATTACTTTTGTAAAATGTATAAACGTCTCATGTAGAGTCGTTTGCTTGTACCTTTGCGCTTGATATTGGATTAGTCACACCCAAAAATCGTCGCTTCCGCAAACCATGAAATCGGGGGCGTGACAAAAACCAATCACAAGGACCAAGTATCATTTTGTAGTTTGATTTAACAAGTCTAATATAGAACAAATGCACTACATTGCAATGCCAGAAATGATTAAGTTGTGATTATTTACGATAAATTGCTAAAACAACCAAATCAAAGAAAGTAGTAATGTACAAATTATATATGTAGTATCGAGTTAACGCACTACAAGAAAAATGGCCTTTAGTGACCAAAATTTTAATGACGAGTCATATTTTGGTCTCTAATAATATCATTTGTCACCAAAAAAAGTTTGTCACTTAATTTTGGTCTCTGGTGGAAACTTAGTGACCAACACGAACTAATCGTCACTGACTGGTCACTAATTTGGAAGATTAGAGACCAGAAAAGTAATGGTCACGAAGTAGCATTCATCAAGTTAATAATGTACTAACTTTATTAACCGTCCAAAATAGCGGTCACGGAGTTGGAAGTGTGAGTGACCAAAATAGTGGTCATTAAATTAGAGACCAAAAGATAGTTGTCATTAATTTGAAAATGATTAGAATTCAAAATTTCTACGAGACGCTAAGTCAAATGATTTTGGGAGGTTGTACAGTTATATAGTAATTTGTAAGTAGCCAAATATATTAATGGGCATATAATCAGTGTTATTGATAACACAATTAATTTGTGTTGTTGACCAATTACTTTACGTTTGCGTTAATATATTTCATATATATCATTCCTTTACTAATAAATCAAACTTCTTTGCAAACAATGTTTAATAGTTTGTAAATTAATAACACATAATCGTTAACTAAAATAATACGCTCTAATAGGTAATTAAAATTTTTATTTTATACATAAAAAGTAAGCATTGAGCCAGTGCGATACACGACCATTTATATAATACCATTAAATTAGTTTGTATGTTATTATGTTTAAGTTTGAATACATAATACAATTAAATTAATTTGTAAGTTAATATATTAAGTTTTCATACATTTGTTGAGCCTATGCAATGCAAGGTAATTTAAAAAATAAAAATTAATTATATGTTTTAAGTTTTCAACTGTATCTTAATATTGTTGAAAGTTTAAAATTTATTATTGAAATTCAATATTAATATATATCAAAATGTACAGAAAATAATCAATTTCAAATATCTTTATTAAAAATAATTTTCTTAAAACATGGTAGTTGATAATGATAATATTTGTTAATTGCAATGTATAAAATATGAATTAGAAAATGACTCTTTTTTTTATGTAGGTAAAAATTGATATATATATATATATATATATATATATATATATATATATATATATATTAAATATAATATAGCAATTTTAAAGGCTATTATAATAAAGTATAATTGATAAATAATAGTCTTAGTAGTAATTATTAATCAAGGTTTTTAAGGAAAAAAATACTATGATGATGTGTCAAGTTAGAAGGCTCTAAAGAAAATAAAATGTTATGATGTGGCATGTCTAAAAATCAATAAAAAATCTTTGTTTTATATGTATAATAATAGGTTTTGAGCCTGTGCGATGCACGACCGTTTAAAAAATAAAGTTACATAGTTAATTCATAAGTAGCCTAGCATATTAATATTATATATATATATATATATATATATATATATATATATATATATATATATATATATATATATATACACACACACACACACACACGTATGTATATGTATATGTATATGGATGTATGTATGTATATGTATATTGTGGATAGAAATTAAATTTAATATGTTTAGATATTGTATGTTTCTGGTCTGTGTAAGTTCACCTATGTTTAGATATATGTTGGTTTATAGGTACATAATGAGTATTGAATAGGAGAATTTATTAAAATATGTTTGTTTATAGGTACAGAATGAGTATTTAGTATAACATGTGTATTAGGTTTAGTGAAAAATAGACGAGTTAAACTATTAAAGTGCAATGGAACTATGGAATATGAATGATAAGGTACTTCTTGTATAAGTTTTTTATCTTGGCAATTGAATTAAATGCTATTGATACTATATAACTCACAATCTTACTTTGACAGGGTATTACCATTCCACCTCATGTAATTTATGTAATCTTACTTTGACAGGCTTACAGTGGCTTTCTGCCTATCTTGGAAAGTAGATAGCTAAACCTGACCATAGTTTAACAGGGTACTTCCCATGGCATTACTATCTATCAATGGTTTAATTTCGCCGTATAAGTTCTTTTTATACTCACGAAGACTTTTCCAAGCGTTATAAGTTGAGTAACTATTCTTTCTTATTCTCTTGTGTGTTAATTCCTTTTTTATCTACTGACCGGTTAACTAACACTAGTCTTCTTAAATTATTTCAGTTATAAATAGCATGTTTACTTGAAACTTGCAGCCCAAAGACATGCCGGCCTTTCCTGTATCCAAAGGTTAGTCTGCTGCTATAATTTATTCTCTGCATTACTTACTGATTTCCATGTAATAGAGGACTTGATGAATTGCGATCAGCTGTGAGTGATATTAGTACAATTTGTGCCCAAAACATTAGTTCTACCTTATTTTGTTTACCTAGAAACAAATAAAGTGATTATCGTTTCCATAATATTCTCAATATGCAGATATGTATATGGATGGAGTTGCAAGATACTTGAACGTTACACTAAGTTTGATAAACCTGATTTCTGGACTGATCCAAGGTATGCCAAGTTGTGATAGTTGACTTATAGTTATATAATGGCAGAGTGAGTTTGAGGACATTCTTTATGTTGATCGTTTTATTACATCTTTGGAATCAGGATTTGTGCAAAGTATGTCATTCGATGCTTGGCTTGCCAATTATCAGCGCCTTGACTTTAAAATTTCAGGTCTACGAGTAAATTTTATATGGGTTTAGTATGAGTTCAGATTATATAAAGTTTATGGCTTGATGTAAAGAGTTTTTGTAGGTTGGTAACAAAATGTTCTCATTGAGTGCAAGTTTGATCCCTAGCTCTACCTCTCAACTAGGTATGGTATTTTTTGACTTTTTCTACTGTTTGCATATTGTCTTTGTTTAATTTCTATATGACTGACTCTAAGTGTGTATAATGTTGATGTGATTCTTCCAGCAAGGTCAGAAGTAAAGAGATTGGAGAAAAGTAAGTCAATTGGTCACAGTTAGTTGTTTTAGATATAACTGATGCTTGGTGAACTTCTAACAACTCATCCAGGATCAAAATTGTTACAGAGCACACCCAAGTTTCAAGAGAGAGATGGTAAAGTCTTTTTACCTGTTTATGTATTATTGTTTATGGGTATTACATAAGTTCGTTAATCATCATGTCATGTCCTATTGTAATTGTTATGACCAGGTGAAATGGTGGTATGCAGAATACATTACTACGTGAATAGAGCGGGTAATGGTTGTCTTACCCGCTGAGAGCTCAAGTGTGGAAATTTAAATTCTGCAATTTCTGCAATGCAATGCTTCATGCTGATGAAGATGACATAAACAAATTTCTGAGGTAAATAAATTTATAAGCATATTTCTTCTAAAATGAGCTTTAGTATATTGATTTATTTTTAAAAAAATTTTCGAAATGGTTATGTAACTTTTTCCTTTTCATGCAGGTTCTAAGAGCTCGACACATATTTGATAGTACTTTCACTAAATAGTTTATAGGTGAAGTTTGTTTTTAATCTTCATTAGAATCGTGAACCGGGTAATTTTGTAAGATGTGGATATAACATGATGTTATTAATAAAATTTATGCTTCGTATTTTCATAGTAAATTTTCAATTGGTTTCTATTTTGTGGAAATTTTTAGTACATTTAAGCATTTGCTCTTTTTTTTTTCTTCATATATTAAGAATAATGACCACTTTGGTCACTGATTGGGATGACCTGGGCAGTCTTTTGGGCAGGTTGTATTGACCACTAAAAAGTGGTCACCGATTTCATCAAATTAGAGACCAAATTCACCGATTAGTGACCACAATCAATGACCAAAAGAGTCGTCACAAATTCTAGTGACCACATATTTTCGTCATTTGTTAGAGACCAAAATTTTGAATTTGGTCACAGAAGGCTTTAGCGACGGACCTATAGTGACCAAGGGTGACCACCCAAATTTTGGTCTCTAAACCCGTTTTGTGACCATTTTTAGCCTGATAGTGACCAAATTTGCTTTGTCACTATAGGTGATTTTTCTTGTAGTGACGTCATACGTTAAGTGTAAACTTTTAAACAATCAAGATTGAAAACACCGAAAAAAATTTTGAATGGCGATATTATATAAAAACATCCTAGTAAGTAACTAGCAGCAAAAATTCAAAATTACATAGAGTTTTCGGATTACAACACAGATCAACCAAGAAGTGTCAAAATTCTTTACTTTTGGTTAATCTAATCCTCTAATTTCATGGATGCAAACTCTCTTTGACCAAAGATTGGCCCTTACTATTAGCACCCATGGACTTTATAGAAAAGTAATACTACATCATGAATGCCGTAATGTAGATAACAAAATCAAACAACTATCCAATACGAATCTTGCAACCCACCCATAATTGATATCAAAAACCTTGATATTGATAGCATGGACGATGTTTAATGCCAACAAATTACATCCTTCTCTAAAACATCCCCGTCATTTTCTTCTTGCAGCGACCATAACCAAACATGCAAGATAGCAAAGAAAATAGATAACATGTCTAATTACAACCACTACCATACTAGAAATTCACCTTCTTCAAACCCTTCAACCGGAGGGAAACTGATTAAAATGGCATAGACCTCGTGTAGGATTTATGTGCACGATACAAACGTTAACTATATTTCTAATTACGTATGAGCATATGGGGTCACACACTTAAGCACTTAGACACCAAATATTATATATATATTGTAGATATATAGTTATAACCTATAGTTTGAGAAAGCATAGTTTAATTAAATATGATTTAATTAAATTAAGTAAAAGGGATTCAATTATTAATTTGATATTGTATTTAATTAATAATTTTAGCAAAACGTTTTTTTGCTTAAACACCCTTGATGGGCCGGCCAAGTTGCGAACAAGAAGTGGACCGAAAGTTTGAGATCTTTTGATAAATACTTGTATATTAAACTTAAGGATATTATTGAAATAATGACTTAAAAGGTTTTAACCCTAATATATTGATATACTCTCTGTTTTTCTCTTGGGGTGATTCGGCCGACAAAACAAAAAGGGTTTTGGTTCTGAAATAGCTTTTTCAACACAGTAATATAAGTAGCGTACGAATATTGTTTTCGGGATACACAAGGACTAGCATTCGGTTGGTGTTGTTTGACGTGTTGTGTGGATCAATCGTAGAGATAATCATACCATTGATTATAGTTTCATCAAAGAAGGTCCAATTCTTATTCATCTCTTTATATTATGATTGATTCAATATTAGGATATAATTGGATCCAATGGAAATCGATTTGTACATGTTTATTTATTATGTTTCCGCTGCGTTTGTTAATTAATTGTTAATTAAATAAATTTTATTAGACTACGATATCTAACACCTCGAACGAACAATAATAATCGTAACCTTGTGTTTGCATCATGACTGCTGATTTAAAGACATGCGAAAACCCTGAATGAATCATATGCATCCTATAAATGCAAGCCAAAGGTGTTGTAGGGTTGCAATTTAACGTGGGTTGGCTCATATATCCATTAGACGACCAAAGGTGTTGCAGGGTTGCAATTTAAAGTGGGCCGACTCATCTTTCCATTAGACGACAGTAGGCTTGGTGAACTCCACCAATCAAAGACCGGTGGTGACGGGGGGTGAGACCGAGGCCACCTGTGAATCGAAGAAGATTTTTTACAAAATACACGATAATTGATGCACCCGAGAGTGAAGGATGGAATGCACTGCACCGAAGATCGTGGACCCGTGAACTGTATTAAAGACATAGAAAGATGAAATCAACAATGAAGTAATTATCACAATATACATCTGCATAAAATAGTAATAATATTTAGCTTCTTAAATGAACTATAATTATTTTGCATACCTCTATGGTTATGTGGAAAAAATGGGTTGAACTGCATGATTGGCATTCACTACTAAGCATACTATCATATTGATATCATTGATTGGCATACGCCTCACACCACCCGTAGTCGTAACACCAGAACGTCCATTTTTCAGTTGTCACATCAGCATAACACCACAACACCATTTCATCACACACAATCATAACACCAGAACGCTCATTATCCCCCTAGGCCCCACTATTTTCCACATAATATTCATTTATTTAACAATACAAATACAATTTAATTAAATAGAATACAATTTTTATTTTGTATGTTTTGTTTTTTTTTGCTTTGTACCGTTATAACATAAAAAAAAAAGGAATAAAACTTTAATGTAAAGTGAGCCCACGTGTATAAACAACAAGGGAGGAGCTCACCTTTTTTCTACACATCTTTTTATCTTCTTCTTCATGAACAAGAACCTGCAACATTTTGGGTTCTCCTTTTTAATCGAATTAAACTCGTGAGCTCGTCCCTCCTTTAAAAGTAATTTTTTTGAATTTAAACTGAAAGAAAAAAGAGAAAAGAAATGAAAAGGGGAGTGGGGCCCACTGTTTCTCTCATTCTCATCTCGTTCTCGCAGCACGAACGCCGCTCAACGCCCCATGCAGAACATCCCAGTACAAGCGTTATGGGCGTTCTGCATGTCCACCACGCCCAAAAACGAATGCGTTGCGGATGGTCTCATAGATGATGCGTGAAAGTACTAAAACCTAGAATATATACGAACACTATCTTCATCAGTAAGAAACAAAACCTTGTAAAGCTTCACTTCCCTTTCTCAGTGTAGTGTAGTATCCAATTACGGGCAGGGAATAAATCTTGTGTTTAAAATAACCTTTTTGAAAAGGGCTAATTACAAATATCCCCACCTTAAACAACCCAAATATCAAATATACCCACTTTACATTCAAAATATTCTATATACCCAAATCTCCATTTTAATTATATTTAAAACAATAAAATATCTATTAATTATCCGATATTCACCTAATGACTATAATACCCTTGCTGCTTTTATTTCTCTCACGCCAGTAGACGCTTCCGATCTTTATTCGCATATTAGCAAACGATTTACATCTTCCAAATCAACTCACAAAGTGGATAAATAATTTATGGGTTTTTCTATTTGTGCCCTAAGAGCAAATGTTAAGTAACATTTATTGACATGAATAATCACCTTGAAAATGTAATTCAACATTAATTCACTTGAAATTTTACTTTATACCAAATTTACCCCTTCTATATTCAAACAATATACTTATTAAATTAACATTTACTATTAAAATTCAGACTTCAACAATATACCCATGATTTGACGGATAAAATTTTTAAAAATAAAAGTTTATCTTGAATTATATTTTTGCTGATTTTCGTTTGTATAATAATAGAAGATTATTTAACACGTAAGTGAAAGTACCTCTTGTTTACGTTCAAGTATTCATTGGCAAGACAATGATTTTGGTAGTCAAAGTATATTTTTAATCATTAACTTTTATTTGATCATCGTTTAGTCAATTATTGGATATTAATTTCCTATTAAAATTTAAGTATTATTTGTAAAAACATCTTGTAATTAGCTTGTTATCCAGATGTGCACAATAATATATATTAACTCCATTAAATTTCCATAATTTAGTTTTAATATCCCACCTTTTAAGAATAAAAAATAAGTTCTAAATTTCAAAAATAGTTCATGAAACTTTCTCTGTACAAGATACTTGATATTATTTTAGCTAACAAAATAAATGAAATGATTCAGAGAATCAGAGTAGATATTATCACGGTTTGTCGTGCTGATAAATATGAGTTATAGTCTCAGTAGATAGATAACTATTTACTGGAGTATTTATATTTTGAGGAATATATATGATTAATATAATAATAAGTATATTGTTTGAATATAAAAGGGGTAAATTTGGTATAAAGTAAAAATTCAAGTTAATTAATATTGAATTACATTTTCAAGGTGATTATTCATGTCAATAAATGCTAGTTAACATGTGCCCTTAAGGCATAAATTAGAAAAACCCATAATTTATTGTTACTATCAATTAGCTTCAAATGTCGGTTTCTTTTTTCCTTCTCGGGAATTGAAGATGAAATATATTATATCACAACTTAGTCTACATTAAAAAGGGTTTACCAACATAGTTGCTACATCTAATCATACGAACCAATAAACCAATAAACGAAAAGAACACGCATAATTATATATATTATTGATAGCAGAAGTTTACTGATATATCTAAAACAACATACGATAAGATTACCAAAGTCGTTTTTATTCTCAAGTAGGTTGAATCGATTGAGAATTAGTAAAGAAGAGCCTTGAATTTTGGAGGAAGATATTAATACGATCTACAGTGGAAAAGTAATAGCGGGAGGCAAAGAAGCAGCAAGGGTATTGGATAAAAGCAGCAAGGGTATTATAGTCATTAGGTGAATATTGGATGATTAATATAGATTTTATTGTTTTAAATATAATTAAAATGAAGATTTGGGTATATTTGATATTTTGAATGTAAAATGGGTATATTTGATATTTGGGGGGTTTAAGGTGGGGATATTTGTAATTAGCCCTTTTGAAAATATGAGGCGTGCACAAGTGATCAAGAAATAAAGAAATACGAGGAACCTTTTAATTGAATTTCGGGAAATTAAAAAAAATACCACTTTTTTTTTAAGTATATATGGATTTGCCATCCCGAAAAAAAAATTGACGATATACCACACGAAATCGCAAAGCGCAAATTTGCGATTTGCCTCCAGCGTCTTGTTTTTGCGACCCGTTCACCGAGCGAGCCGTGGCCGGAATAAACATGCGGAGGTAAATCGCAAAGCGCAAGTTTGCCATTTGCGATTTGCCTATGCCGCATATTGTGCCAACGCCGAGTCGTGAACGAGCCGTGTTGCCGTGTATGTGGCCTGGATGTACGTGCGTAGGTAAATCGCAAAGCGCAAGTTTGCGATTTGCGATTTGCCTATGCCGCATATTGTGCCAACGCCGAGTCGTGAACGAGCCGTGTTGCCGTGTACGTGAACGAGTCGCAAATCGCAAAGGGCGTTGGCACAAAATCAACGAACAGCCATATCGAGGACGAAGCTGCAACCACGTCTCAACCGACTCAGAGCTATCCAAGTGTTCATTTGAGTGACCCTTAAATTATTTATAACAGAAAACCTATGCTATTTATTATCGTGGTTAATTTGAGTGAATGAAATTGTTTGTTGTTCATTTTTACATGTTTTAACAATACTAAAACATCTTCTGAAATTTTCTTATGACGTGAGTGATCTTGTTAACTTTGATTAATATCTCCGTTAACATGTAGATTGAATCTAGAATCAATAGATAGCGGAAATATCTATTGAGTGTATGAACTAATCAAGAACGAATCAATGGAACAGTGATAATAAGAAAACACAAAGAAGATTTGTATATACCAACGCTCCAATATTATTATTATGAAAATAACAATACGAATACATTTTTAGTATTGGAGTTGTAAACAACCTTGGAGCTAAACTAGCATCTACGTATATGTATATACATGGGGAACGATCTCAGATTGTGAGATCGTGGTGCACCTAAAGATACAACCAGATAATACTGGAGTATGACAATGAAAAACACAGTACGTAACACCTTGGTGCATCACAAGGAAGACACACTATTAAATGTCTATGGGTTTCTTTATTTATAGAAAACCCACGAGACATTACACATGGAAACACAATATAATATTACAAGCATGTTCTAAGGAATGGTACTATATTAATAAAATATAGTGTCCATATCCTTTACAGAGTTTTTCCACTAATAATCAATTATATGCCTTGTAAGTGTTGTCCCCCACTATTCCACTAAGCAGCAATAATTATCTTCAGCAGAAACTATGCAATCAGCAACGGATCAGCAGAAACGAGT
The DNA here is from genome assembly GCA_949592205.1 of Helichrysum umbraculigerum. NCBI lineage: Eukaryota > Viridiplantae > Streptophyta > Magnoliopsida > Asterales > Asteraceae > Helichrysum > Helichrysum umbraculigerum. The sequence goes on along the minus strand of CATIUR010000002.1, from coordinate 124,557,620 downwards.
CAATCAGTAGAAACGAGTCGATCAGCAGAAACGAGTCGATCAGCAGAAACCGTGTTGAACACTTAGTTTCTGCTGATAGTGTTATTTTCTGCTTTCAGCAGAAACTTCAGCATCGAATATCTCCCTGATTATATATCTGATGAAGCTCAAATTTTTACACGAAGTCTATCAATGTATCATTAACATCATATCCAAAATTCAGATCGATCCAACGGTTAACGAATGCACAGTAATTCTCTGACTTCGAACAGCAGAAACCGATCAGCAGAAACTTTGAAATTTCATATCTCCTTGTAGAAACATCCAATGACTATGAAATTTTTACACAATGTATAAACATATGTCTTCTGTAACATATCCAAAAACCATGAACATTCGTTGGATAACAAAGACACAGTGATCGTTTTACTGCTGGTTACTGCTGCTGTTCTAAAAACAACATCAGCTTTCTGCACTGAATTTCGACTATAAATATCTGTCAATCAAAAGCTCAGATCGAAATTTCCTCCGGTAAAAATGTTCATCTATATGTTATGAAGCTACAGATCAAATTTCAAGATGATTGAACGGTTAGATAATGAGAACCGGATTTTTATACAATATAATATATATATATATATATATATATATATATATATATATATATATATATATATATATATATATATATGATAACAAATAATTGTGATTATGATATATAAAAAATAGGGAATGTGTAAATATATATAAAATATATATTTTCAAAAAGATGTGTATATATATAAAAAATAAAATAAGTACATCAAAATGTAAAACATAATGTAACATTGGGTTTTTTTTTTGCGGACTTAAATCGCAACTCGTTTACGTCATCGTTAACTCGTTCACGTCTCGTTCACATCTCCTCAAGCATTGGCAAATCGCAAATCGCAAATTTGCGATTTGCGATTTGCGATGGCACCACCACTCGTACACGGCTCGTTAACGACTCGGGAATTGGCAAACTACTCGGGCATAGGCAAATCGCAAATCGCAAGCTTGCGCTTTGCGATTTGCGATGGCACCACCACTCGTACACGGCTCGTTAACGACTCGGATATTGGCAAACTACTCGTGCATATGCAAATCGCAAAAGGCAAGCTTGCGCTTTGCGATTTGCGATGGCATGTTTATTCCGGCCACGGCTCGCTCGGTGAACGGGTCGCAAAAGCAAGACGCTGGAGGCAAATCGCAAATTTGCGCTTTGCGATTTCGTGTGGTATATCGTCAATTTTTTTTTCGGGATGGCAAATCCATATATACTTAAAAAAAAAGTGGTATTTTTTTTAATTTCCCTTGAATTTCTGCAACATTAAATGAATAGAGGAGGCCGAAAGATAACTTTACCCCTATAATTTAATTCTTAAATTTAATAAACGTATTAAATAATAAATCAATTAATATTTAAAAAATCCGATCCAACGGTTAAGATCTTGTCTCATTTGTTTTACCTTAAGGTTTGTTTTATAGTAACCAATCCCTATATCTTTGTTCCAAGTCTAAGATCAAATGACACACCGGCGTCAGACAACCATAACGTACCATTGATGAAAGTATCCACCGTAAATAAAGAAGCTAAAGGCTCATTAGTGATAACATGATACCCTCTCCACTTAACTCTCCTTCTCGTTGAAGAACCTGGTCCAATATTTCTATATTCTCCATGATACAAAGTGCCAGGAGCCAAATATTCACCGTACTGTAACCACCCACCGTGTAGGGTCTCCCAAGCTATCTATATAGATTTCAAGGATCATAGTTCGATAATATGGTTTCCATGGCCAACCCAAATATGTTTTATGTGAGCTCTGGATCGGTTTCGAATAGGATGCATCCAAGATACGAGAACCCCGAATAATGGTCCCAGTGTTATCGTATGGGATGGACCGGCCTTGGGCAGTGATGGTGACTCCTTCTCCATCCAAACATCGTCCCGCATTGATCATGCAATCTTGGAACACCACGCCGGTGTTGACGATATAAAATCAACTGTGGCATAGATGTATTTCCAGTAGAATTGCCTACGCAAGTGGACACATAAAGTGTTTTGTACCCTTCGAAACTACATCGGTAAATCACATATATATCCTAAAGTGAAAATAAAGCTAAGGCTTGGCCGTTATGAGGGCCCGCGGTGTTGCGGAATGTAATCCCGCAAACTGTCCCCGTTTATAACTGCATTTGTGACAAAATATTAAAAAATGTTATGAGTTTTTTGCATAATCATTTTCTACATGCGACTAAGTATTTTATATAATAGATATTATAAAAGTATGTACACTACAACAAAAAGGCTATTTGTTCACACTTTTTTCTTCACAATTTTAAAAAGTGTGAACTTTTTGTTAAATTTTTCACACTTATAGATGTATATAAATTTATAACATTTATAAGCGTGATATATCATCACATGTTCACACATAAAAGTGTAAGAAAAAAAAGTTCACACTTATTAATGTGTATAAACATAAACTTGATCACACTTAAAATTGTAAAACAAACTTGTCACACCTCATTTCCTCACACAAAAGAAGTGTGAACAAATTGGGTGTCACAAATTTAGTGTAACACTTTTAGGTGTGATCAAGTTTATATTTGTACACACCAATAAATGTGAACTTTTTTTTTCATACACTTATATGTGTGAAAATGTGATATTTTTCACTCTTATAAATGTTAAAAATTTATATACATATATAAGTGTGAAAAATTGAACAAAAAAATTCACACTTTTTACAAGTGTGTAGAAAAAAGTGTGAATAAATAACTTTTTTGTTGTAGTGGTATAAGTGTTAGTAGTATTCGATATGTTGTTAACCTTTCATTAAATAACATTTAGTAATTTACTTTTGTTGGTTTTGTCTTATTAAACGTTTAATATTAAAGGAAAATACAAATATTAACATGGGTGCATATTTACGCGAGTTGATGAATAAATAAATGAATAAATTACTAATCGCTACTTTTAATCATAAAGCTCTTTTGTCATTTCTAACAAAATTCAAGTGATTAAACTATATATAATTGCAAAGTCCATCACTAAAATACTTGTTTTGTTTTGTTTGATAAAAAAATTATAAACATTGGAAAAAAAAAACTAATATATTTAACCTTTGATTTTACCTATTTAGATACTAGATAGTCTAATAAAGTTTGATATTTTACTTTATAGTTGTTTTAAGAAGGAAAAAAAGACTTTAGTATAGAGTCTTAGTACCAATAAATTTTTATTAATATTGAGAAATATTTTTCAAATACTAATACTAATATATACTTAAGGCTCAAATCGGCATCCTTTAAGTATTTTTACTTTGCTTAAAAAAAGAACAACAAAAGAAAATTAGTATTATAGAATACATAAATGAGACTTCGAAAAACAAAACTTAAAAAATTAGACTTAATTAAAAAGAAATATAATTCTAATTCCGTGTCTTGACTAGATAGCAAAAAATCATTCAATTTAGTACTAATGACTTATTGGTTTATCAATTTTAAAGTCTTTTCTTTATATAAAGAGAGACATGGAGAGTGCTTACGGGCAGGGGCGGATTTAAAGGTTGGAGTGCCAATTCTATTACTCGGGTTACCGATGATGATGGTCAATTAGAGACCGTCACCAACAAGATCTGCGTTATTAAGTATTATTCCAATTATAATGTTCTATTCATAAACACCTTTCTTTATATAAATAATGTATCGCTGATTTAATTGTTATGCAGTTCTTCGGACCGTCTTAAGCAACCACAATGTTTTCCTTATGTGTTGTCGTTTGTAAAAGCTTTCGATCATTGTGCATAACTCATGTTGGAAATCCATTTTTATATGTATCTATCGGTGTTGTTGAACCATTATAAATTATCAATGTATTAAGTATACGTTTTGTAACTTTATTGGACAAAAGTGGAAAAATGTAGTATGCGACATTAAGTTGGGTAAACCCATCCTGATAAGTACGTCTCTAGATTGAGCAATTGTAGGAAACCTCATAATATCTTTGCAAACCTACAATTGCTCAATCTAGAGACGTACGTATCAGGATGGGTTTACCCAACTTAATGTCGCATACTACATTTTTCCACTTATGTTCAATAAAGTTACAAAACGTATACTTAATACATTGATGATTTATAATGGTTCAACAACACCGGTAGAAGCTTATAAAAAAGAATTTCCAACGTGGGTTATGCACAATGATCGAAAGCTTTTACAAACAACAACACCTAAGGCGAACATTGTGGTGGCTTAAGACGGTTCGAGGAACTATATAACAATGATGTTATTTATATAAAGAAGGGTGTTTATGAAGAAAACATTAAGATTGGAATCAAACTTAATAACACAATGGTTGATGGTGAGGGGCTCATATACACCATCATCACCGGTAACCTATGTAATAGAATCGACACTATAACCTATAAATCCACCACCACCCGTATGTAATCTCCATGTGCCTCTCTATATAAAGAAAAGACTTAAAAATGATAAACCAATAAGTCATATCTTTGATAAAAAGACACGTGTAATTCTTACATAACTTAATTGAATGACTTTTCGCTATCTTGTCAAGATAGAGGAATTAAACTTAGGAGTATTAAATTAAGCATATATATAAAAAATTGTTCCGATACATATGAATTTTTATTAAACACAACAAAATAATTATTTTAGTGATGAACTTTGCTACTATAATTAGTTTAGTCACTTGAATTTTTTAGAAATGACAAAGAGCTTTATGATTAAAATTAGCGATTAACCAATTTATTCATTTATTCATCAACACATTTGAATACGTACCATATTTATATTAATATTTGTCATTAATATCATGTGTTTGAAAAGGCTAAGCCAACAAAATTAAGATACTAAATGTTATTTGAATGAAAAGGTTAACAGCGAAATAGTGTACTAAAAGTTATACCTAAAGTGAATTTTATAGTAACTATTAAATAAAAATATTTGTCGCATGTAAAAAATGATTATGCAAAAAAACACATTACCCTTTTTAATCTTTTGTCACATATACAGTTATAAACGGGGACGATTCGTAGCTTGCGGGATTACATTCCGCAACACCGCAAGCCCTCATAACGGCCAAGCCTTAGCTTTTATTGTCACTTTCGGAAAAATCAGTGTTTTACCGATGTAGTTTGAAAGGGTACCAAGACACTTTATGTGTCCATTCGCATATGCAATTCTACTGGCTATACATCTATGGCACCGTTGATTTTATGTTCGACAACACGGGTGTGGTGTTACAAGATTGCATGATCTATGCGAGAAGATGTTTGAACGGGCAAGTAGTCACCATCACTGCCCAAGGCCAGTCCAGCCCATACAATAACATTGGGATCATAATTTAGGGTTCTCGAACTATGGGTGCATCTGATTTGAAACTGGCCTAGAGCTTACATAAAACATATATTGATCAGCCATGGAAACCATTTTCTAGAACTATTATCCTCGAAAACTATATAGATAGATTGGTAGACCCTGCATTGTGGTTACAGTGGGATGAAATTTGGTTCCGACACTTTGTATAATGGAGAATATATAGATCTACTGGATCGGACTAGATTCTTCAACAAGCAGGTTAGTTAAGTGGAGAGGGTACCATGTTATCACTAACGAGCATGAAGCTTCTATATTTATGGTGGTGATTTTAATCAATGGTACGTTTTGGTTACCTCAGTGTGTCGTTTGATGTTGGACTTTGAGACAAGATTTATAGGGTGGTTATTATAAAACACACTTTAAGGTAAAACAAATGAGGCAAGATCTTGACCGTTGCATCGGATTTTTAATAAATTAATTATTTTATTATTTAATACATTTTCTTAATTTTAAGAACTAGAAAATAGGGGTAAAGTTATCTTTATGTATCGTCTATTCGATAAATGTTGTAGTATTTCGGTTAAAATGTTCCACATATTTCTGTCTTTCCTGATAGCTAGTGCACACCTCAGATTTCCATAAAGGTTATTTGAAAGAGAAGATTTGTTTTCGTCATGTTGAAGCTTCATTATGATGAAGATCATCACTCTTGCTGCAGATTCAAGATGCTGATTCACCACTACTTTGGAACAAGTATTCTTATAAAATGGAATCTTCAATGTTGTACAATTGTACATACCAGCTAAAGATGGCCGTGTGTGCATATGGTGTTCCCACTATCAATGTTAGTTAATTGCACAGACGCGTGCAACACACAACCGACATATGATAATCACTCTTGCTGCAGATTCAAGATGATGATTCAGCAACATTTTGGAACATTTATTCGTATCATTTATATAATTTATATAACTAATATATACTAAGGTTTCTTAATAAAAATGTAAATATCGTAGCACAAATACTTTTTGTTACTTCTCCAAGCTGATAGCTAGGGTCGTTTTAATATGCAATGAACCGGGATACAATTTAATGGCACAATCTTGTTGGGTTCATTTTAAACGGTGAGTTATAAATGGAGTACATTACATTGCATGTAATATATAAATGTTATTTATGAACAATATTGTTTGTTTATTTTATGGACATATATGGTAGTTTCTAAAGTTAGAAAATGATAGTTTGATCAACATCGTTAAATATAGGGGTATTCCTGTCATTTCTTTTAATTGAACATTTAATGAAGAAGAGTGTTAAAAAACTTACTAAAAGAGTGATGGGAGTGGATTGATGTGGCTCAAAGTGGTCTTCTACCACATTGATATGACTACTCCACATTCAAAGTGGTTCTCAAATTGGTAGATTTAAAGGTGGTTGCAACCACTTTGAGATATAGGCTTTTTTTTTTTTTTTTTTTGTGGGTGTTTAATAACTTTAAATGCAAAGAATATGTGGGTGTGGGTCCAATTTTAAGTGTGATTTGTACACATAAAATAAAACTTCAATGTGGTTTTAATGTGAAAAGGATGTGACTATGATCCTTTTTTCGGAGTGGTCAGGTGAGCATTCCCTTTGTCTCACCCACTTTATAGGTAGTGACTTCATCTATTAACATTACATATTATGATTTATAACTGTAAATCTTATGGTACATTACAGCGGAAGTCCTTCAAATCTTCAAGCTATTTGATTAAATTTACTAAGTTTACTTTATGCTTAAATAGTTAGGATGTCTATCTCCCATTAGACCATTTGCAACGCAGGCGTTGTGGCCCAGCTGGAGCTTCAGAACGCCCCAGAACGCCGGCAATGGGGCGTTCTAAAGAGGCGTTCTCGGGGCGTGGATCGGCGGAGCACGGGCATGCGTGGGAGCGTTTTCGTGGGGGCCATCCCCTTTTCTTTCCTTTTTTGACCATTGCATGCATAACAAAAAAACAATAAAAAATATTAAAAAAAATTTTGGACCGTTGAAGGCCATTAAAGGCTGGAATTTTTTTTTTTTTTTTTTTTATAAAAAAACCACCTTTTTCCTATCTATATATATCCACACTACCTAACTTATTTTTCACACAAACACATTCACAAACCCAAAAAATCAACACCAAACAATCATGTCTTCACCAAATGAATCCCCAAACCAAAACCCGAACAATCAATTTAATCCCGAGCAAATGTCATACACTAACCTCAAGATGTTTGGAACTTCAAACACTCCCGGTGCGGCTAGCTCACAACCAACTCGTCACCCAAATCCACCACAATACGGCATGTATCCACCACCACCATACGATCAACAACCATACGATTACGGTCAACAACAACAACCATACTACCACCACCAACTGTAACAACCGCCAAATTAGGACTAGTAATTAGTGCCTAATCCTCTGTAAATACATGTAATTAGTTCTGTGTTAGGCTAATTAATGTAACAAATTATATATTGGTGAATATATATACGATTATGCGATTTGATTAAACCGTACGCAATTTAAATCAAATGTAATTCGATTCAAACATTACGGACGTTGGTGAAACATTTTGTTTAATAACGCGATCATTTTTCAAATATTGTTTTGAATACATTTCAAGTAGGTAATGTATCGTACAAATAAACGTCAACACAATTAAAATATTAAACGCACAATTTAAATTCAAATATAAACAAACTGTTAAAGATTTGACAAAATGATGTTATTAAATTATCTAACAAAGATTAGTATTTTTAAATGAATAATTACGCGAAAAATAAATATTTAACGCTTAAACAACGGAGAAAACGAACGCCGCACTGGGCACGGAGACGGAGGCTGAAAATGGGAGGTTAAACCTCCCACCTCCTTTCTTTTTCCTCATTTTCTCCACCTCTTTCTCTTTCTTCTCTTTCTTTTCTCTCAATTAACAAAACCACCACCACCTTACAAAATCACAAAATAACATCACGAAACGACGCCGAATCATACCACTCCTTTGGAATAAAAGAACCACCGCGTTACGATCTACAACTTCATCTTTCCGGATTTTCATTTCGCCATTTCGTAAGTTTCCGACAAAACCCGAAACTCTCCGTTTTTACTCATTTTTACGTTTTTATAGTTTATATATGCTTAAAATGTCCAAAAATGGGTTGGGTAAAAGATTTGGACCAAACGGAAGCTTTCCGACCGATTTTCCGGCCACCAACCTCCGATCAGACCGTAACGTCGCAGAGACGCTGGGCTCTCTGCGACGTAGTCAAAAACGTCGCAATACCCTCACAACGTCACATATAGCGACGTTGTAACATCCTCGTTTTGGGCCTAGTCGAAATCGGTAATTTCTTTATTTATTTAATTATTTAAGTGTGTTTTTAAATAATTAATGTCTTGTGAATAATTATAAATTTAATAGGTCCATTAGCTAAATGAGTTATTGTGGATAGTAAAATATTACTCGTTTTAAATTTATTTAATTGACGGTAAAACAAAATTGTATTTCCCCGCAAATAATTTTTAAGTTCCAGACAATAATAAGTACGGGGAATGAAATTAACCAATTATATGTTATACTCAATAATTGAGTCGGTCTTTATTTCCTTCACATACATACATACGTACGATGCATACATACTAGCTATGTGAAACCCTAAATCAAAACATGAAGAAATCATCAAATTGAAGCTTCTAAGCTTGGATTCAAGCTTCCTTCATCATTAAAACAAGGTATAATCACATGTTCTTCATTTTGCATAACCTAGAATTTGGGGGTTTTTGATGTTCTTGGTTTAATCCGAAATTAGGGTTTGATTTTGTGAAATTGTTGTTAGTTAAACATGTTATTGTTGATTACTAACTAGATTCAAGCTTAAGATTATAGATTTATAGTGATTCTTAGGGTTTATGATGATTTTGATGGGTTAATGACTTTAATCCGAATTTAAAGTATGAAATTGGTTAAGGTGATGTTGATAAGTGTTTATAAGATGGTTAGTAATATTAATTTAACCTAGAAATGAAGTAATCATGTTATACAAGTTGTAATCAAAATGGGTTTTTGGGTAATTGATGGAATTAGCATGATTAACATGAATTGAGGCTTATGGTTATGTTATGGTTGGTAATTAGTACCTAATTCATGATTATAACATAAGTATTAACTTAAAATGGAAGAGTTTGATTAAGTGTTCATGAGGTGTTTTTAGAATTGATGATTATGATGAGTTATATGGTGAAAGTGATGTTGATTGATAATTAGAACACTTAATAGAGAATTAAAGAGTAATGTTGCAAATTATTGACTAAGTATTCATTAAACCATGTGTTAGGGGTTTTGAATGAATTAGTGATATTTGATGGTAATGATCTTATTAAAGATGTAACTATGTTAATGGGGATAATAAAAGTTGATTAAATGTGATGGTGGTCATAACGATCATAAACTTGATAATCGAGTTTGAATTGTGTCGTTGATATGGTTATTTATAATATTGGAATGATGTTGTATAGATTTTGAGACAAGTAACTAACTTGTGTTATTCCATTGTATTCTCAGATGTGGAGAAGACTCAGTGTAACACCCTCAAATTTCGGTTTGCGGAAGCTGTCGGGTCGAGTGTTACTAAATCAAATATCACAGCATAAGATACATAATGAACGACTCTAGATGAGACGTTTGAAAATAATTATACATTTCCAAAATAGAACGTTTACAACGTTATAAGTTTGACAGTAATTCCCAAATACATAATTTGAAAATGCTAAAGTAAATGCAGAGTAGTCCCAATTGTTGAAAATATGCGACTCGAGCTAGTAAGATCTTGTAGTAATCCTAATCCTGCTGGGCACCTGAGAACACATGCTAAAACAGGTCAGCTATAAAGCTGGTGAGTTCATAGGATTGTTAGTTGTAATCATGATGCAATAAAACCCTGTATGTTTTGAAGAGTCGTTTCAAATTCAGCCATTTTGATAAATATTATATTGAAGTTTGTAACACCAATGTGTATACATTTAATCGAGGTATTTCATACCTAACTGGTCTGTGTCCTGTACCTAAGTACATATATACGTTTGGCAATCCATGCCTTGAATACCTATCAGGTAGTAATTGTGTCTATATCGTGAGGCAATACATGCCTTATAACCATTGAGCACTTAAAGAGCTGCGTAGTAATATAACAGATAATTGTAGTTCCGCAGAACTATGTTGGATTTGTGAAAATATGGTGCATACAGCAACCATCTGATTGAAATGAGTTAACGGCTTCGCGTGGAAACTCCACCGACCCGTTCTTCTTGTGAATCCCGAGTATAACTCGCTGATCCATTGATTGATATTTCGTCCACTGCATTACCGTGGTTTCGTTTTGTGCCCACTTTACCGTGGCATCGTTTGGTGCCCGCTGCAATACCGCGGCATCGTTTTGGAATTGCCCGCAGCAATTTGAGATTGAGCCGGCAGTACAACGACATGCCCGACTAAGTTGATCGTATAATAGTATGTAAATATTCATCAGGTGACACCCCCACACGGTTGGATTACATCCTGAGCCGGGGGACCATCCCTGGTTGGATTACATCCTGAGCCAGAGTCGTCACCAGCTGAGTTGTATTGATATGAGGAATCTGTACCAATGTGTGATTATATTGTATACTCCTAGCCTAAAGCCTAGCAAGTATATATTTATCGGAGTCTCAGGGGAAATGTTCACTTAAGTCCAGTTCCCGTTCCAGTGATAACGAAGAGTATCGACAGTTTTAGTTCCTAAAGAATAACTAAAACTAGTAACAGTATAGATGTTGCCTAGTGTAAGTAGAACTAACTAGTTCTAACGTATTCAATGATATTGTCCCGTGACAATATGGCCAAAGGATTGTGAAAACTAAATCGAGTTATGTATTGGTAATTGTTTTCCAACAATTTGATAGTGTACGATTGTGACCTATCTAGGTTGGGTCTTGATGTTGTTCTAAAACAATATTGCGGGTGTAATTCCTAAGTATTACACATTTTGTATTACATACAGTAATAAAAATAGTTGTGAATTATAAACCATTGTTAAAATAATTCGAAAACAGTAATTGAGCATGTGTTTCACCCCGAAAATAGTAAAACAGTTGAAAGAGTGGGGCTATGAAACTCACCTGAGGAGCTAGCGTCCTAATGTAACGAGTCGTGTCCAAATATGATCTCCTAGTGTCCTAAACACGAGAGATTTCGTATGTTTGTAAGTATGGTTCGTGATTGGTGAAATTGTAATAATAATTCATATTATTATTAGGTTCGAGTTTTCGTATACTTTATAAAGTATATTTGTTTTGAATGTGAGTCGTATCATATTTAAATTGTCATTTGAAAACGTCTTCCGATACTTAGAAAAATTTGGCTATTTTCTGTTTTCTGCGACATAACATGCGACACAAAAATGGTTCATGCGACACAAGGGTTGTGTCGCATGGTGCGACACAGAAGCTCTACGACACAGTGGTTGTGTCGCATAATGCGTGTGATGCTAAATCAATAGCGACATAAGGGTTGTGTCGCATGGAGTCTGCGACACAAGGTACGACACAAGGATACGACATAAGGGTTGTGTCGCATGGGTAATTCATGCGACACAGTATGCGACACAAGGCTTGTGTCGCACTGAAGAACAGCAGCCCAGAAACTTTCGGGTTTCGCGATTTTCCGGCCAAAATCGCAAATCAAACGCATTTTCAAGCTATAAAATCGTGGTTTCTTGGTTGTTTAGGTTATAAGCAACTTATGTAAACATTATTACACTAAAACATTACTCCAAAATGATTAAATCTAAGGATTTGAGAATTTCTTACAAATGCGAATCGAGGCCGAACGAGGAAGAAAACGATGATGTTGCCTTTGCAAATGTTGTTCCTCTTGTGATGGTGATTCCGAAAATATAAGTGTTGTGGTCGGATTTGATGATTTCGAATTTGAAGATAAATTGAGGGAGAGAGTTTAGGTGAGGTGTGTGTGAAATGAAATGAAAGAAATGAAAGAATGAGGGTGGGTTTGGGGGTTGGGTGGCTGGTCCAAAGAGGTGGGGAGGAGTTTCCCCCACTTCGTTCCTATTTTGCAGTGTAAAATACCCGTATTTTGTACCCGAATAATATATATAAATTTAATATTTTTAGATTTATATTTCCGTTCCTTCGATTAGTAATTAATTAAATTAAAAATAGTTCTACTCAATTTAAAATCTAATGTGACTTCAAATGGTTTTATTTGTGATTATTAAATAATCATTGTTCATTATATAAAAATGTAAAGTTTTCGCTCGCTGAGTTATAATTGTATATAATAATACGATTATAAAAAGTTTAAATTGGATGAGGATTTTGACTTTTTGACCGGGTGTTACATTCTCCCCCTGTTAAGAAAATTTCGTCCCGAAATTTAAAGTGATGTCGTGGTCGCGTTGAGTCTGGGGAGCAATGCACGTACGAGAGATTTATCGAGTAGATATTAGACATATCATGCCTCATAATGGAGTTGAAGGGCAGTCAATCCATGACTGGGTCGCGGTTTATCGTTGTAGTCATATTCTGACCGTATTATCTGTTTGGTGTATGATTGTTTGGTGGTTACTAGGTAGCCGTTTACGTCGTAGTCCATTCGGGACTAGATGGTTGTCACATAATGACCGTTTTATAAATCGTCATATCAGGGCTGAGCGAATTTATCGTTGGGTCGATTAGTCTACTGAAAGTAAACATTGAGCCTGGTTGGTGAGTGTTCTATTGATTGGTCTGCTGAAAGCAAACTTTGGGTTTTATGTGGACCTAGGTCAACTAGCCCAAAGATATAATCAACATTAGGTTGATAAAATGATATCGGAGATAATAATTACGCGTTTAACGAATCTATAATTGGAGGGTTATGTTTTCGAGGAGAAGTTGTACTTACATTATCGTTGGAGATTTATTTGATTTACTCGGAGTCGATAAAGTGAATTTTGCGTCTTTTTGGACAGTCCTTCTTGTAATGACCAGGTTCCTTACATCTGAAGCATACCCTTCGAGAGTCGGGATTGGCGGGAACTCTGCAGTCCCGGATTACATGTCCATATCGTTGGCATCTATCGCAGGGTAATCCGCAAAATCCGTCATGATGACGTTTGCAGCCGTGACAAAATGTTTTGTTACCCGCATAGCCTTGTCTTTCGTTGGGTTCGACAGTATAGTACTTCAAGGGTTCGGGTTGATTGATTTGATTGTGACTAGTGATGGAATTCCCATTCCCTTGTGTTAGGTTGCTTTCAGTTGCAGTTGTTTCACGTCGTTCTCTCTGTGCCATAAGTCTGTGGGCCATACGAATGGCCTCTTCAATAGTAGCGGGTTTAGAGGCGGTGACCATTCCCTCAATTAGTAGCGGGAGTCCACCGGTGTACCTTGCGATTTGTTGACTTTCAGGGTTTACTATGGTTGGGCACAAACGTGCTAGTTGTTGAAAACGAGTGGCATATGTTTCGATATCGTTGTCTTTTACGGTGAGGTGCCAAAGTTCGTCCTCAAGTTTGTGAAGTACTTCGACGGGACAATACTTGTCCTTCATGATTCGTTTCAGGTCTTCCCATGGAAGTTCATGAGCGGTGTCGATTCCTACGGTTCGGGCATGGAAATTCCACCAGGTAGAAGCATCATCCTGGAGGGTGTATGTGGCATACAAGACTTTGCAGTCGTCGGGGCAGTTGCAAACGTGAAATATAGATTCCATTCTCTCGAACCATCGAATTAATCCGAGAGCTCCTTCAGTACCGACGAAATTTGGTGGTTCGCACCTCAGGAAATCCCTAAAAGTGCAAGGCTTTACTTGGTTCTGAGCAGCTAGGGTCGCAGTCACTGCCTGATTAATGATGTGATCGTGCTCAGCTCGAGTGGAAGTTGGTCGTTTAGGAGGCATGATTCTTGAACAAGAATGAAATGACAAAGTGTGAGATCTTTATTCAAAGATTTTGACTTTTATAGTTGTATACTCGGATGTAAAAGTGATAGTTATCTAGAAACCACTTAAGGTATTTGTATGAAAGTCCTCGGACTTTGAAATTTTAAATGTGTAGTCGTACTAACGACCTAGTTGCGTATCATATGTAGTTCGACCAGAACTAATGGTATCGTCGTAGTCCATCAGACTGTAATGTAGTACTAAAGTGCTATAGATGTAATCCCAATAAATTAGAGTGTATTCATCGAATGAGGCATCACATGCCTTAGTAGTAGTGGTGTGGCACTTCGTGCCTGGTAAAGTAATCGCGTATGCGTATAAGTGTACAAGTGCTTATAGCGAGTGTTCCTATGCAAAGAAATCAAGTGGGACACCTCGTGTCCAGTAGAGTAGTCATATATACATATATGGTGCACACGTAACTATACAAGTATACGTGCGTAGTAAAAGTCAGGTGTGGCACCTCGTGCCCAGTTAAGTAAGTGTATATGTATATATAAATCGTACATGTAACTATAACAAGTCTACATGCATATTGATAGTAGCTCATCGAGCCTTGGAGTAGCACAGCGTGCTGAAATGCAGTGCCTAAAGCACTGGAGTTTAGAAACGACGTACTGAAATGCAGTGCTATCAGCACAGTAATTGAAATACCAATGTATTGTGATTATAGTACCGAAGTACTATGAAATGCAGCACCACGTGCCGTAATGAAGTGCCCGCGACACCGTAATTGCAGTACCCATGTACTGTGAATGTAGCATCAACATGCTATGATTTGTAGTATCGACATACTATGAGGTTTGCACTAACGTGCCCATATTGTGGTATCAACATACCATGTGTTGTGCTTGAAAGCATGATGTGACACCATGTGTTATTCGATTGTAGCCCTAAGGCCGAATACGTTAAAGTTATGTGATTTCCCAAATGTAGCACAAAGGCTAGAATGTAAGTGCCAAGGCACTGAGGTATTGACTCAATTGATCTAAATGATCAAGTTGTGATTAATTTGTTGTGGACTTAGTCAACACTAATCCAATTGCGACCAGCACGGTCAAAGGTGAAAGATTCGTTTGTTTGTTTTAAATTTCGTGGACGTTTAGCATGTGTGGGTTTCCATTCCCATTGAATACGGTTGTACCTCCTTCCCGAGGTTCAGTAATATATGTGATATCCTCCTATGCGTACTTAAGGAGAAAGGTATCGAGTCGTGATAGTTAGGAAGACGGCGATGTGCCTCTTCACGAGTAAATGATAATACAGCGGAATTTAGTTGTATATACCCAGTATATATTTGATACGTAAAAGTAGTATACATGTAAGGCCTATTAGTATATACCTACCGTACATATAATAGCCTAGAATGTCTAGCACAAAACAATCAGAGTCAACTACGCATTCCCGTTTCAGTATAACCCCTTTCAGATCTTACATCATCTTTATTTAATTGTACATAGTTAGCTACGCTATGTTAAATTAAACTCGTATGATGTAATTCCTGAACCAGTCATACCTAATGAGGAATACTGCCTAACGGTCATAGTCTAGGCCCACTAAATGCAACCTAGTTCACTATAACCTTAGGCTCTGATACCAATCTGTAACACCCTCAAATTTCGGTTTGCGGAAGCTGTCGGGTCGAGTGTTACTAAATCAAATATCACAGCATAAGATACATAATGAACGACTCTAGATGAGACGTTTGAAAATAATTATACATTTCCAAAATAGAACGTTTACAACGTTATAAGTTTGACAGTAATTCCCAAATACATAATTTGAAAATGCTAAAGTAAATGCAGAGTAGTCCCAATTGTTGAAAATATCCGACTCGAGCTAGTAAGATCTTGTAGTAATCCTAATCCTGCTGGGCACCTGAGAACACATGCTAAAACAGGTCAGCTATAAAGCTGGTGAGTTCATAGGATTGTTAGTTGTAATCATGATGCAATAAAACCCTGTATGTTTTGAAGAGTCGTTTCAAATTCAGCCATTTTGATAAATATTATATTGAAGTATGTAACACCAATGTGTATACATTTAATCGAGGTATTTCATACCTAACTGGTCTGTGTCCTGTACCTAAGTACATATATACGTTTGGCAATCCATGCCTTGAATACCTATCAGGTAGTAATTGTGTCTATATCGTGAGGCAATACATGCCTTATAACCATTGAGCACTTAAAGAGCTGCGTAGTAATATAACAAATAATTGTAGTTCCGCAGAACTATGTTGGATTTGTGAAAATATGGTGCATACAGCAACCATCTGATTGAAATGAGTTAACGGCTTCGCGTGGAAACTCCACCGACCCGTTCTTCTTGTGAATCCCGAGTATAACTCGCTGATCCATTGATTGATATTTCGTCCACTGCAATACCGTGGTTTCGTTTTGTGCCCACTTTACCGTGGCATCGTTTGGTGCCCGCTGCAATACCGCGGCATCGTTTTGGAATTGCCCGCAGCAATTTGAGATTGAGCCGGCAGTACAACGACATGCCCGACTAAGTTGATCGTATAATAGTATGTAAATATTCATCAGGTGACACCCCCACACGGTTGGATTACATCCTGAGCCGGGGGACCATCCCTGGTTGGATTACATTTCGAGCCAGAGTCGTCACCAGCTGAGTTGTATTGATATGAGGAATCTGTACCAATGTGTGATTATATTGTATACTCCTAGCCTAAAGCCTAGCAAGTATATATTTATCGGAGTCTCAGGGGAAATGTTCACTTAAGTCCAGTTCCCGTTCCAGTGATAACGAAGAGTATCGACAGTTTTAGTTCCTAAAGAATAACTAAAACTAGTAACAGTATAGATGTTGCCTAGTGTAAGTAGAACTAACTAGTTCTAACGTATTCAATGATATTGTCCCGTGACAATATGGCCAAAGGATTGTGAAAACTAAATCGAGTTATGTATTGGTAATTGTTTTCCAACAATTTGATAGTGTACGATTGTGACCTATCTAGGTTGGGTCTTGATGTTGTTCTAAAACAATATTGCGGGTGTAATTCCTAAGTATTACACATTTTGTATTACATACAGTAATAAAAATAGTTGTGAATTATAAACCATTGTTAAAATAATTCGAAAACAGTAATTGAGCATGTGTTTCACCCCGAAAATAGTAAAACAGTTGAAAGAGTGGGGCTATGAAACTCACCTGAGGAGCTAGCGTCCTAATGTAACGAGTCGTGTCCAAATATGATCTCCTAGTGTCCTAAACACGAGAGATTTCGTATGTTTGTAAGTATGGTTCGTGATTGGTGAAATTGTAATAATAATTCATATTATTATTAGGTTCGAGTTTTCGTATACTTTATAAAGTATATTTGTTTTGAATGTGAGTCGTATCATATTTAAATTGTCATTTGAAAACGTCTTCCGATACTTAGAAAAATTTGGCTATTTTCTGTTTTCTGCGACATAACATGCGACACAAAAATGGTTCATGCGACACAAGGGTTGTGTCGCATGGTGCGACACAGAAGCTCTGCGACACAGTGGTTGTGTCGCATAATGCGTGTGATGCTAAATCAATAGCGACATAAGGGTTGTGTCGCATGGAGTCTGCGACACAAGGTACGACACAAGGATACGACATAAGGGTTGTGTCGCATGGGTAATTCATGCGACACAGTATGCGACACAAGGCTTGTGTCGCACTGAAGAACAGCAGCCCAGAAACTTTCGGGTTTCGCGATTTTCCGGCCAAAATCGCAAATCAAACGCATTTTCAAGCTATAAAATCGTGGTTTCTTGGTTGTTTAGGTTAAAAGCAACTTATGTAAACATTATTACACTAAAACATTACTCCAAAATGATTAAATCTAAGGATTTGAGAATTTCTTACAAATGCGAATCGAGGCCGAACGAGGAAGAAAACGATGATGTTGCCTTTGCAAATGTTGTTCCTCTTGTGATGGTGATTCCGAAAATATAAGTGTTGTGGTCGGATTTGATGATTTCGAATTTGAAGATAAATTGAGGGAGAGAGTTTAGGTGAGGTGTGTGTGAAATGAAATGAAAGAAATGAAAGAATGAGGGTGGGTTTGGGGGTTGGGTGGCTGGTCCAAAGAGGTGGGGAGGAGTTTCCCCCACTTCGTTCCTATTTTGCAGTGTAAAATACCCGTATTTTGTACCCGAATAATATATATAAATTTAATATTTTTAGATTTATATTTCCGTTCCTTCGATTAGTAATTAATTAAATTAAAAATAGTTCTACTCAATTTAAAATCTAATGTGACTTCAAATGGTTTTATTTGTGATTATTAAATAATCATTATTCATTATATAAAAATGTAAAGTTTTCGCTCGCTGAGTTATAATTGTATATAATAATACGATTATAAAAAGTTTAAACACTGAGTTGAACACCGATGCTGAAATTTAGGGCATTGTTATCACTGAGTTTTCGATATTCTTCAGTTTTTATATTCTAATTTTATAATTTAAATAAAAGATACGATATACTTTTTTCGAAAAAGATATTTGACTTATAATTAAACATATTGAACTAGGGGTGTTCAATATTTGATTTGAAACCGTTTAATCCAAGACCAAACCAAATTAAAGAAGAAAAAAAATGAACCGAATTCAAATTCGGTTTTCGATTTCGGTTTTTGAATTCGCTTTTCGGTTTTAAATTTTTGAATTCGGTTAAACCATATTCAAATCAATAATATATTAAATTATTAGCATATGTAGTATATATGTGATATTTAAATTTCAAACCTAAATTTCTTTCACGTCTTTCAGTTTCCATACTAGTAAAACCTAACACACGAACAATGACAAATCGAAACCGATATATTTATTTTGTTAAATTTTTATTTTTTTCGTTTTTAATCAAAACCGAACCGAATTCAAATTCGGTTTTCGGTTCGGTTTTCAAATGTGAATTCGGTTTTTGATTTTGCTCTAAAAATTTCAGAACCGAATAAACCGAGGATACTGCCCCTATATTGAATGAATAGTTAAAAGTAAGTAAAATAAATTTGGACTAATAAAATTATAAACATATTCAACTAATAAAATTCGAGTCCATTTTAAATTTTGTTCGATAAATTAAATCTACTCAAATAATCTCAAACCCTATCATATCATCATCATTCATCACCTCCAAACTTTGCAAATGAAAATCAAGAGGAATAAGAAACGATAGTGGAGTTAAGATGAACGCTGCATTCATAAAACAATAAAAAAAAAAAAAAAACAAGAAAAGAAAATGCGTTGCATTCAACGTTCATAAGCACACACCGAAGATGACGCCGGAGAAGAACACCGTTTGGAAGTTGTGAACGCCAGACTCCCGATGTTCATGGTCTTGAACGACGACAATCTACCTGCCCACTCCGTGTGGTCTAACAGTTTGTACATCTTACGCGTACTTATATTTGCTCTAAAAGAACCTACCAAAAACACCCGAAACAAATATGCGAATAAAACCGTTACTTCCCGCGTGTTCTTCCAACCAACTCGCCCAAATCAAATCCCAAATCATTAAGTCTCCAAACCCACAAACACTCAACACACTCCTTGTTTCACTCACAAAAACACACCCACCACACCATGCCTTCACACTCTACAATCAAATGCTTCAAACCCCAAACACCCATAGCCATTTCACCTTCAATTTTGCACTCAAAATATGTTGCTTAACAAGTTCGTTCAACAAAGGCCAAGAAATCCATTCCCATGTTGTAAAAACAGGTCATTTTTCTCATACTTACATTCAGAATTCGTTTATTCATTTCTACGTTATTCGTAACGACATCGATTATGCTTATCGGGTTTTTGAGGGTATCGATTATCTGAATGTGGTTTCGTGGACTTCGATTGTTTCGGGGTTTTCGAAATGTGGGTTTGAAGAAAAGGCTATCGAAATGTTTTGTGAAATGGATGTTGAGCCGAATGCGAATACGCTTGTTAGTGTTTTATCGGCTTGTTGCGGGGTTAACGGATTGATATTTGGGAGATCTGTTCATTGTTATGCATTGAAGATTTTGGGTCGAGAGAATTTGATATTTGATAATGCGTTGTTGAATTTTTATTTAAGAGTTGGATCGTTAGAGGATGCACGTAAGGTGTTTGATAAAATGGTTAAGAGAGATGTGGTTTCTTGGACCACAATGGTGGGTGGTTATGTTGAAAGGGGGTTTTGTGAAAATGCGATAAGTGTTTTTGATGAGATGGTGAAACGAGGTGAAGTTAAGCCTAATGAGGCTACAATTGTTAATGTCGTGTCAGCGTGTGCATCACTTGGGTCATTGAGTTTGTGTGAACGAGTTCACTCTTATGTTCAAGAAAGACGTGATGTACTGATTGAAGGAAACGTGGGTAACGCTTTGGTGAACATGTACGTTAAATGTGGCAGTATGAGAAATGCAATTCTTGTGTTTAAAAAGCTTAGATTTAAGGATATAGTATCGTGGAGCACGATGATTAGCGGGGTCGCAATGAATGGACTTGGACGTTTCGCTTTACCACTTTTTTGTCTTATGTTACTTCACGGGGTTGCACCCGATGATGTGACGTTTATAAGCTTACTAACCGCTTGCAGCCACGCAGGGCTTGTTAATGAAGGGTTGATGTTGTTTAAAGCGATGGTTAATACATATGGGATCATGGCTCACGAGAGGCATTGTGCGTGTGTCGTGGATATGTATGCACGAGCAGGGCGTTTAAATGAAGCAGAAGATTTTGTGATAGGTATGTGTATAGAACCAGATGGGCCGATTTGGGGTGCGTTAGTTAGTGCTTGTAGGATTCATGGGAATGAAAAGATGCTTCAACGTGTAATAAATCGGGTGCTTGTTGAGAGAGGTGCGAGTGGTGGAACTTTGGCTTTGGCATCGAATAGTTATGCAAGTTTGAGTCAATGGGATGAGTCGATGGGAATACGAAATGTGATGAGTAGCTTCGGTTTGAAGAAGGCAGCTGGTTGTAGTAGGATTGAACTTGACGTATAGACTGTTATTGTAAATGGTAACGAAATTGGCTTGTACTGGAGTATATATGTAAATTACTGACTTATGGTAGATTGAGTTGTTTCATCTTCTACACTATTAGTTTTTCTAAATATATTATTAATGTTAGTTTTTATGTAAAATATGAATCTTTAATATAGGATACGGAGTAAGTTGGGAAAATGTTCTTAGCTTTTTTAATAAAAAAAATTTAATGGTAATTTTTGAATCTGCGTACTGGATTCATCTGTGAATTTGTCTCCAAAAATCCGCAATAACTCACAATAATTCCAAAGAATTTCAGGCCAAGTATGGGCATATAATTGTTTGCAGAATTTAGATTATATCTGCAAGCTTGGCGAATCACGAGACGGTTTCTCTAAATTGGGAGGGGAAACACAGAAAATGGCTCAATTCTGCAAGCTGGCATCTTTGACTCTAATCAAAATCATGTCAAATTTGGAGGTTTTGTTTCGTCACATGGATGATCTGGACAGTCTTCAAAAAATGAGCGAGGTGGTCGACTGATAGGGCTTAAACGAGCGAGGTGGTCGACTGATAGGGCTTAAACGAAAAGTACATACGTATATAACTTGAAAAAAAAAAATTGATTTCTAGTTAAGAATTAGAATAAAATTTGTTTGATTGTATCAAAATTGATGGTTGATATGTTTTTAATTTGCCAGGTTGGCTGTATGATTTTTTGTGATAATTGTTAGCTCTTTGAGCTTTCTAGGCTTGATGTAATTGAGAGGTTTTAGGTGAAAGAGGTTGGAAGAGTATTTGAAAGAGAGGATTTAGAGAACTATGTGTTTATTGATTATGTTTTTGGTTACAATGTCTTGATATCAAATGCCTTACACCACCACCTATTTATACTACTCCATAGAAAATTCTACACACTAGATATTTCCATGGATATCTAAATATCTAATATCTAGATATTTCTTCTACTAGATATTTCTTATACTAATATCTTAGATATTTCTAATGGATACTTCCATTAGATATTTTTACTAGATTTTTCTACAAATCTTCTACCACATTCTATCAACATATCTCTAGATATTTTCTTATTCATGGGCTTGGACTTTTGAGTAGTCCACTATCAATTGGACCATATCAAGTTTATGATCCAATACCCATTGGGCTAAATCAAGTTTACAATCCAACACCCCCCTTTAAACTTGATTTGCCGACTCCGAGCATCATTCTTAATCTTGAAAAGTCTCTCTCCTTGAGTGGCTTGGTAAAGATGTCTGCTACTTGGTCTTCTGACTTTGTATGTATCACTTGCACATCCTTCCTTGCGATACATTCTCGAATAAAGTGATAGCGAGTGTTTATATGCTTACTTCGATCATGGTAAACAGGATTTTTCGCTAAGTCAATCGCTGACTTGTTATCCACGAAGATCTTTGTCGCATCCTCTTGTACCATGTCTAGCTCCTTCAATATACTTCTAAGCCAAATAGCATGGCACACACATGATGTTGCCGCTACATACTCTGCTTCGCAAGTGGACAGAGTAACAATTGGTTGCTTCTTTGAAGACCATGTGAATGCATTGTTGCCAAGGAAGAATAAGAATCCCGATGTACTTTTACTATCATCGGAATTGCCAGCCCAATCACTGTCGCTATAGCCCACAAGCTCGAAGTCACTAGATGATGAATATAACATACCAAAGTCAAGCGTACCTTTGAGATAGCGTAGAATCCTTTTAGCGGTCTTCAAGTGGGAAGTAGTAGGTGATTCCGTGAACCGGCTGATTAGTCCCACGGCATATAGAATGTCAGGTCTTGTGCACGTCAAATACCGTAAGCTTCCAACAAGACTCTTGAATAACGTCGGATCAACTGCTTCTCCTCCATCATACTTTGAGTGCTTTGTTCCACACTCAATGGGGGTGCCAATAGGTTTGCAATTCTCCATGCCAAACCTTTTCAATATGTCCTTTGCATATCTTTCTTGGCATATGAAGATACATTCTTCCGTTTGCTTAACCTCGATACCAAGATAATAAGACATGAGCCCAATATCAGTCATCTCGAACTCCTTTGCCATAGACTTCTTGAATTCATCAACCATTCTCTTAGAGTTTCCCGTGAAGATAAGATCATCCACGTATAAGCACACCATTAATATGTCTCCTTTTTCATACTTCACGTAAAGTGCGTATTCATTTTGACATTTTGTGAAACCACGCTCTTGGAAATACTTGTCAATTCTTGAATTCCAAGCGCGTGGTGCTTGCTTTAGGCCATATAAAGCCTTTCTCAGCCTTAGCACTTTACCTTCGTGCCCTTTGGCAACGTACCCTTCAGGTTGCTCCACATAAACTTCCTCCTCAAGTGACCCATTTAGAAAAGCGGACTTGACATCCATTTGATGAATACTCCATTTATATTGAGCCGCAATAGCTATTATCATTCTTATAGTTTCTAAACGAGCAATGGGAGAAAATACCTCTTCATAATCGATGCCATGTTTCTGCTTGTAGCCTTTGGCCACCAATCTTGCCTTGTACTTTTCAACATCTCCTTTAGCATTCTTCTTTGCCTTATACACCCACTTTACTCCAATAGCCTTTTGGCCTTTTGGTAGAGTGGTCAACTCCCACGTATCATTCTTCTCTATCGACCTTATCTCCTCATCCATAGCTTGTCTCCATTTCGTGCTTTGTACTGCTTCCTCGAAGGCTATAGGTTCACAATCTACGTATAAACAGAAGAGTGTTAGTTTTTCTGTTACATCGTAGAGTTCTTCCAAGCTTCTCATCGTTGGAGATCTTTCACTTGAATTTGAACTTGGACTTGAAGGAGAGCCTTGAGTTTGGGATGGATTTGGAGGTTGTTGACCTTCTTCAGTGGAGTCAGTTTTTTCTTCTCCTTCTTCATTGAGAATAGGGAGAAATTCATATCCTTCATCTTCCTTCGTGTTCCAATTCCATGTTCCTTCTTCATCGAACTCCACATCTCTGCTCATAATCATTTTCTTCGTGATTGGATTGTAGAGCTTGTATCCCTTCGATTGTTTGTCATACCCGACAAATATATGCTTCTCACTCCGATCATCCAACTTTGAACGCCTTTGGCGTGGTACGTGGGCGTATGCTATGCTTCCAAAGACTCGTAGATGGGATACAGTAGGCTTTATCCCATTCCATACTTCCTGCGGAGTCTTGTCGTCCAAACTCTTTGAGGGACATCGGTTGGAGAGATAGACCGCACAATCCACAGCTTCAGCCCAAAACTCCTTTGGCATCTTTTTATCTTTTAACATACTTCGAACCATTTTTAGAATGGTTCTATTTTTTCTCTCAACCACTCCATTTTGTTGTGGAGAGTAAGGAGCCGTTAGAAATCTTCGGATCCCGTTATCTTCACAAAATTTTATGAATTCTTTTGATAAGAATTCCCCACCTCTATCGGATCTCATGGATTTGATTTTCAAACCCTTTTCCTTCTCAACCATTGCTTTAAATGTTTTAAAAGCTTCAAAAGCTTGGGATTTTTCTTTTAGAAAATACACCCAAGTTTTTCTTGAAAAATCGTCAATAAAGAGCATGAAATAATTATTCTTACCAAGAGAAGGTGGAGTTATGGGTCCGCACAAATCTGTGTGAAGAAGCTGTAGAGGCTCCGTAGCTCTTGATGTTGCTTCCTTTGGAAACGAATTCCTTGCATGCTTCCCGAGGAGACATCCTTCACATACTTGGTTAGGAGGATCAATAGGAGGCATCCCTCTAACTATCTCTTTAGTAGATAATAACTTTAAGTCACCAAAGTTTAAGTGCCCATACCTCATGTGCCAAAGCCATGAATGATCCTTCAAGTTTGTCTTAAGGCACTTAGTTTCTTCATGTTGAACATTTAGAAGGAACATTCGGTTTTTACTCATTGGCACTTTAGCGATAAGTACTCCTTGGGGGTTTCGTATTGTAGCACTTAGGTCTTTTAAGTGAATATCATATCTTTTCTCCAAGAGTTGTCCCAAACTTAATATATTATATCCAAGGCTTGGGACATAATAAACTTCAGAAATATATTGGTGACTTCCATCTTTGGCAAGGATTCGTATTTTACCTTTTCCTTCCACCGTTACTTTTCTTTTGTCTCCAAAAGTGACGCTCCCTCTAACTTGCTTCATATCTACGAAGAAGCTGTCATCTCCTGTCATATGATTGCTTGCAGCGGAATCTAGATGCCATTGTGTACTCTTCTCCTCCAGTTCACCAATCTTTGCCATTAGCACCGTAAGCTCCACATCATTTTCGACCTCCGCGAGATTAGCCTTCTCTTCCACTCGTTTCGAGTTTCTACATTCGGTGCTATAATGACCATACTTTTGGCAATTATAACATTGTACTTGGGGCTTACTATAACACCCCGCATTTTCCATAATATTATTATATTGAAAACACGGAAGCGAAGAGAATTAAAACATATTTAATTACTATACGTTAGAACAAAAATCATAAACCGATCATAAGTTAAGTCGTGTCGAGTTAAACAGGTTTAACAAACACATAATACGGGGTATTATATAAAACTTAACATTAATTGTTACAAAACATAATCAGAGTAGCAAGCTGTCAAAACATTCCCCAGCTCCTAGAGCATCTACTTTCTGCTACTCACCTATTCAAAATATAATCTGCAGAAAGTAAATGAGAGGGATTAGCACAAAGCTAAGTGAGTGAGTTCATAACACAACATATAAATTAGCATAATCATATAATTGCTTCAAACAACCGCAATACGATATTCGACAAATCAACAACAACTTAACGAGGATCGGTGGCTCTGGGGATAACCGTAATGCCCGGGTGGCTCCCCAAGAACACTTACCCAACCATATCCGTATGGCCATACGGACGAGACCGATAACTAGTGGTAGTTGAACTCAAATACAGAATCAAACACACAACAAATGAAGTACGACTCTGTATCATTCATTCAACCCCTGCCTAGTTCAACCAACCATTTAACAACTCGTTGACCTCGTTAACAACTGATGCCCGAAGGCCAAACACGTAGCACATAGGTTCACAGTCAACAAGGTATATCAACTAATCAACAAAACATATTCACGTTTATTCGTTGCAATCAAATGATCACAACTAAATTTAAATGGTGAGCTCTGAATCCACTCACCGATACCTCTGAAATATCCACACTTAGCTTCTAATCACTGAATCTTTGGTTTATCTGTAAGTACCACATAACATCAAGTTAGTAACTTGTTTCTAACTAATAATAGTCAACTTCACAATTCAAGTTACAATGAGTAATAATAATAACTATTTATATTATATAAACTCAGGTTCACAAACTATCATAATCATCAAAATTTAACAGACAAACGCGATCCGGCTACTGGTGATGGGATCGCGTTCCAATGAAGAAAACATTCGGTCATCAAATAACACTTGGCAACGCGATCCGGGAACAAAGGCGGGATCGCGTTCATAATAAGGAAAAAGTTCTGTAACCAAAATACGCTAATCAACGCGATCCGGTAATTGCGGCTGGATCGCGTTTCGAAGAAGAAAACATAACCAATTTCTTTTATAACAGAGAAACGCGATCCCGGCAAGGGTTTCTGGATCGCGTTCACACGCGTTCCATCTCAGGTCAGACCTGCAACTACATTTCAGCTCGAACTAAACTCAACCAAATCACTATTTCGAGCCTAGTACACAGAAAACTCGACTTTTAAATTTGCAACAACTTCACACAATACTTATCTAACATATATCAACTTCATAACATCTAACAATTCAAGATTTCACCAAAGTTATGAAATCAAATTAGGTTTTACAACTTTTCTCAATCAAAGCTCATAATCATGGATTTGATGCATATAACTAGTTAAGAAGCACACATATGATCATATATCACAAGTATTTACCATCTAAACTCAAGAATCATCTCAAATCATCATTTCATTTCTATATAACATTTGAACTTATAAGCTTCATTACCTTTAAAATGGAGATGATGATGAATAGAAGAAGAAGAAGATAATGATGATGATAGCTAGTAGAAGATCACACCTTGATTTGCTGATTTGATCATATATTTAAGTTAGGGTTTATGTGGGTTGGTTTGAAAGAGAAGATTGGGAAAGGAATTGGTAAAGTAAAATAAAAAGATCGGCCCATCATTTTGACCATTTAACATTGAGGTATTTAATACCCGCTCTAAAACTATTGTCTGGCACTTAATCACTAAATGCGAGAAATTTATTTTATATTACTGTCAACTTTCATATTTTAACTCAAACAACATTTTATTGACCACAATAAGTCCTAAGACCTATTTAACCAAGTTTCACAATAAGCACAATTTATAACAAATAATTATCTAAAACAATTAATTATTCGATTTAAATAGAAAAAATACCAGGCCACTGGAGAGGATGTTACAAATCTCCCCTCCTTAAGGAGATTTCGTCCCCGAAATCTCAACACCATCAAACAATCCAGGATATCTGGACTTCATTGACTCCTCAGTCTCCCAAGTCAAGTTGGACCCTAAACTATGTTTCCACTTTACAAGCACCATAGGAATTTGTTTCTTCCTAAGTTTGGTAACCTTCCTATCTAGGATTTCTACCGGTTCTTCAACTAACTTTTGAGTTCTATCAACTTTTAAATCCTTCAAAGGAAGTATTTGTGATTGGTCCTCAATGTTACACCTCCTCAAATAACACACGTTAAACGTACTATGAATACCCGAAAGCTCAGGAGGAAGATCTAACGTCACTGACTGGTCGTTAACCACTTGTCGAATCCTAAATGGACCAATGTATCTAGGTGCCAATTTTCCCCGTTTTCCAAAACGAATTACACCTTTCCACGGGGAAACTTTAAGGTAGACTAGTTCACCTTCAGAAAATACAACCGATCGCCTTTTCGGATCCGCATACTTTTTCTGTCTATCGCGCGCGGCTTTCAACTTTTCACGTGCAATTGTTACCTTATCCGCGGTCATTTGTACTATGTCAGGTCCAGCAAACTGTTTCTCACCGACTTCCAACCAACATGTCGGTGTTCTACAACGACGACCATATAACATTTCATACGGAGGCATACCGATACTAGAGTGATACGAATTGTTATAAGCAAATTCGACCAACGGAAGATGTGAATCCCATGAACCTCCATATTCCAACACACAGGCACGAAGCATGTCCTCTAATGTTTGAATCGTTCGTTCTGATTGACCATCTGTTTGAGGATGATACGATGTACTTAGATTTACACGGGTACCCAATTCTTATTGAAGACTCTGCCAAAAATGCGAAACAAAACGGGAATCTCGGTCTGACACAATTGACACTGGAATACCATGTCTTGATACAATTTCATTAAGATACAACTGGGCGAGCTTAGTCAAAGAGGTGGTCTCACTCGCAGCAAGAAAATGCGCACTTTTTGTCAACCGATCAACAATAACCCAAACCATATCATTACCTCGAATGGTACGCGGCAGTTTAGTTACAAAATCCATGGTTATATGTTCCCATTTCCACTCGGGAATTTCCAACTGTTTCAGTGATCCGTACGGCTTTTGATGTTCAGCTTTAACTTGCGCGCAGATATGACAATTACCAACAAACCGTGCAATGTCAGTTTTCATCGTGGGCCACCAATACAAAG
Organism: Helichrysum umbraculigerum; assembly: GCA_949592205.1. Classification (NCBI taxonomy): domain Eukaryota; kingdom Viridiplantae; phylum Streptophyta; class Magnoliopsida; order Asterales; family Asteraceae; genus Helichrysum; species Helichrysum umbraculigerum. The sequence goes on along the minus strand of CATIUR010000002.1, from coordinate 124,528,614 downwards.
GTTTTAAGTCGTTATACATTCGAGTACTACCGGGATGAACAGTTAACTTAGACTTATGAGCTTCATTCAAAATCGTATCCCGAATTCCGCCAATTAAAGGAATCCACACCCGAGACTTAAAAGTTTTCAATCCTCTAGAATCGTCCACTAATTCATCTTTTCTTTTCAACATAATTTCGGACTTTAAGTTGTGATCCAACAAAGCTTCTAATTGTACAATTTTTATTCGATCAATCAAGTCAGAGGAAACATTTACCTTGAGATAAAAGATTCGATCAGAAGCACCCTTTCGGCTTAGAGCATCCGCAACCACATTAGCTTTGCCTGGGTGATATCTAATTTCACAATCATAGTCTTTGATTAATTCAAGCCTGCATCTTCTCTGACGCATGTTCAACTCTTTTTGGGAAAACACATACTGCAGACTTTTATGGTCAGTACAAACAACACATCGAGTCCCGTACAAGTAATATCTCCAAAGTTTTAAGGCAAATACAACCGCTGCAAATTCTAAATCGTGAGTGGGATAATTCTTTTCATGCGGTTTTAACTGACGAGAAGCATAGGCAATAACTTTATCCCTTTGCATAAGAACACAGCCCAAGCCCGAAAAAGAAGCATCACAATAAACAATGAAATCATCTGAACCCTCCGGTAATGCTAACACCGGTGCCTGACACAACATTTGTCTTAACGTTTGGAATGCATGTTCCTGACGATCAGTCCATACGAATTTCTCATCCTTACGGGTTAATTTAGTTAACGGACCCGCAATCTTAGAAAAATCTTTTATAAACTTACGGTAATAACCCGCTAATCCAAGAAAGCTCTTTATTTCCGAAGCAGACTTTGGGCCGTTCCATTTCATCACAGCCTCGACTTTAGTTGGATCCACTTTCACACCATCCTTACAAATTATGTGACCCAAGAATTGAACCTCTCGAATCCAAAATTCGCATTTAGAAAACTTAGCATACAACTGTTCTCGCTTCAACGTATCCAGAACTAATCTTAAATGCATGGCATGCTCCTCTTCAGATTTCGAATACACGAGGATGTCGTCAATGAAAACAATAACAAATTTATCCAAGAAAGGTCGACAAACCCGATTCATTAAATCCATAAATACAGCTGGAGCATTCGTCAAACCAAAAGGCATAACCAAAAATTCATAATGCCCATACCTAGTACGAAAAGCAGTTTTCGGAATATCTTCTTCACGAACCCGGACTTGATGATAACCCGATCTCAAATCAATTTTAGAATACACTGAAGAACCCTGCAACTGATCAAATAAGTCATCTATTCTAGGAAGAGGGTACTTATTCTTTACCGTTCTCTTGTTCAACTCCCTATAATCAATACACAAGCGCATAGACCCGTCTTTCTTTTTCACAAATAATACTGGTGCACCCCACGGCGAAGAACTAGGTCTAATAAAATCCTTATCTAACAGTTCCTGTATCTGATTCATCATTTCACGAATCTCATAAGGCGCTAACCTATAAGGAGCTTTAGCTACAGGCGACGAACCCGGCACAAGATCAATACGGTACTCAACTTCCCTAACTGGTGGCAACCCAGGTAACTCATCAGGAAATACCTCAGAGTATTCACACACAACCGGTACATCGGAAATAACTTTTCTTTCAAGTTTAGCATCAACTACATAAGCTAAGTAGGACTCGCAACCTTTGGATAATGACTTCCTAGCCTTCATCATCGAAATCAGAGGAATAGACATACCATCCCGTTCTCCTCGAGCCACAACGTATGACCCGTCGGAGATTGGGATCCTAATCAACTTTTGATGGCAATCAATGCTAGCCCTATTCTGACTTAACCAATCCATACCAACTATTACGTCAAAACTAGGGATTGGCATCAACAAGAATGAAATAGGGAAAGTTCGGTCATCAATCACAATATTAGCTCCAGTCACCGAGGTGGTAACAGGAACTAATTTACCGCTAACAATTTCTACTTCTACGGGTTTGGTTATCACAGTAGGCACTAATTTCAACTTGTCGCAGAAGCATACAGATATAAAAGTACAAGTAGCACCAGAGTCAAATAAAACACGAGCCGGTACAGAGTTTATAAAGAATGTACCAGTTATAATATCTTCTGTATGTACCGCCTCATTGACTGTCATTTGAAAAGCCCGACTGGTTGCTGGTGGAGGATTCTTCCTTTTCTGACCGGAAGATGCCGAACTCCCGACCGAACCAAGCCCCGATTTCCCCGCCTCTGGACATTGACCCACTCGATGTCCCTCCTTTTTACAAGTCCAACACACAAAGTTTGGATAACGACAATTTCTTATCTCATGACCAAGATCACCACATTTCAGACACTTATTTGTTTGTGGAGTACACGGCCCTGAATGTCTAGATTTGCATGTACTACACCAGTTCGAACTTCCCGACGAACTACTCTTACTAACATACTTCTTTGTCTGACGATTACCTTGCCAATTTGATTTCCCTTTACTAGAGGAATCCGCTCTAGACTTTGAAGAATTATCTCTAGATCGTGTTTCACGAGACCCTCTAATGTCACTATCCACTGATCGAGCAAGATTAAAAGCCTGAGATAAACTAGTGGCTAGTCTCACGGTAGTACGATAGTTATGGGGTAAAGTATCCACAAACTGCTCTATCTTTGTCTTCTCCTCCGGAACCCATTGTTGTACAAATCGAAGTTTTTCCGTAAATTGAGCTATCAACTCCTCCATGGTCATATTATCCGTTAATTGAAGGTTCACAAAATCCCTCCTAATTTGTGCCATATGGAAATCAGAACAATATTGATTACGCACTACTTGATGAAATTCATTCCATCGTAAAGATTCCTTTTGTTGTGGAGTAAAATGCCCAGTAATTGAATCCCACCAAACCATGGCATCGTCCTTCAGGCACTGCACAGCAAACTTGACCTTGGATTCTTCCTCACAGTTAATCACATCAAACTTGCGTTCCATATCTCTTAACCAATTTAAAGCCACAGTTGGATTGGTACTTCCATGGAATTCCGGTGGTTTGCAAGACATAAAAGTTTTAAAAGTACACATCTTATTAGTCTGAGAAGATGGACTAGCACCAAACACCGAAGATTGTTGTTGCAAAAGTTGCCTAGCTGCAGCTTCCTCAGCTTTCCTTTTAAACTCTCTTAGAAATATCAATTCATCTTCTATCTCATGGATATACTCATCCCTATTGGTTTCTTCACCGCCTTGATGAGATGTACCTTCACGATTAATAGTTGCAGCAGGAGGAACAATATACCGAGAGGCATTATTGGGGTTGGGGATCGGTTGTTCGTCATCTGCCATTTCTGAAATCAACACAACACTTGAAACTTGTTAATCGTTAGTACCTATCTACTAACAATTTCACAACCAATGCTAAATCCCATACCCAGGAATGTTTGACATTTCACGCTACAGTTTTGGGATTGAACATTCTACAATGCTCAATTACCCCAAAACCTGGCTCTGATACCAACTTATAACACCCCGCATTTTCCATAATATTATTATATTGAAAACACGGAAGCGAAGAGAATTAAAACATATTTAATTACTATACGTTAGAACAAAAATCATAAACCGATCATAAGTTAAGTCGTGTCGAGTTAAACAGGTTTAACAAACACATAATACGGGGTATTATATAAAACTTAACATTAATTGTTACAAAACATAATCAGAGTAGCAAGCTGTCAAAACATTCCCCAGCTCCTAGAGCATCTACTTTCTGCTACTCACCTATTCAAAATATAATCTGCAGAAAGTAAATGAGAGGGATTAGCACAAAGCTAAGTGAGTGAATTCATAACACAACATATAAATTAGCATAATCATATAATTGCTTCAAACAACCGCCATACGATATTCGACAAATCAACAACAACTTAACGAGGATCGGTGGCTCTGGGGATAACCGTAATGCCCGGGTGGCTCCCCAAGAACACTTACCCAACCATATCCGTATGGCCATACGGACGAGACCGATAACTAGTGGTAGTTGAACTCAAATACAGAATCAAACACACAACAAATGAAGTACGACTCTGTATCATTCATTCAACCCCTGCCTAGTTCAACCAACCATTTAACAACTCGTTGACCTCGTTAACAACTGATGCCCGAAGGCCAAACACGTAGCACATAGGTTCACAGTCAACAAGGTATATCAACTAATCAACAAAACATATTCACGTTTATTCGTTGCAATCAAATGATCACAACTAAATTTAAATGGTGAGCTCTGAATCCACTCACCGATACCTCTGAAATATCCACACTTAGCTTCTAATCACTGAATCTTTGGTTTATCTGTAAGTACCACATAACATCAAGTTAGTAACTTGTTTCTAACTAATAATAGTCAACTTCACAATTCAAGTTACAATGAGTAATAATAATAACTATTTATATTATATAAACTCAGGTTCACAAACTATCATAATCATCAAAATTTAACAGACAAACGCGATCCGGCTACTGGTGATGGGATCGCGTTCCAATGAAGAAAACATTCGGTCATCAAATAACACTTGGCAACGCGATCCGGGAACAAAGGCGGGATCGCGTTCATAATAAGGAAAAAGTTCTGTAACCAAAATACGCTAATCAACGCGATCCGGTAATTGCGGCTGGATCGCGTTTCGAAGAAGAAAACATAACCAATTTCTTTTATAACAGAGAAACGCGATCCCGGCAAGGGTTTCTGGATCGCGTTCACACGCGTTCCATCTCAGGTCAGACCTGCAACTACATTTCAGCTCGAACTAAACTCAACCAAATCACTATATCGAGCCTAGTACACAGAAAACTCGACTTTTAAATTTGCAACAACTTCACACAATACTTATCTAACATATATCAACTTCATAACATCTAACAATTCAAGATTTCACCAAAGTTATGAAATCAAATTAGGTTTTACAACTTTTCTCAATCAAAGCTCATAATCATGGATTTGATGCATATAACTAGTTAAGAAGCACACATATGATCATATATCACAAGTATTTACCATCTAAACTCAAGAATCATCTCAAATCATCATTTCATTTCTATATAACATTTGAACTTATAAGCTTCATTACCTTTAAAATGGAGATGATGATGAATAGAAGAAGAAGAAGATAATGATGATGATAGCTAGTAGAAGATCACACCTTGATTTGCTGATTTGATCATATATTTAAGTTAGGGTTTATGTGGGTTGGTTTGAAAGAGAAGATTGGGAAAGGAATTGGTAAAGTAAAATAAAAAGATCGGCCCATCATTTTGACCATTTAACATTGAGGTATTTAATACCCGCTCTAAAACTATTGTCTGGCACTTAATCACTAAATGCGAGAAATTTATTTTATATTACCGTCAACTTTCATATTTTAACTCAAACAACATTTTATTGACCACAATAAGTCCTAAGACCTATTTAACCAAGTTTCACAATAAGCACAATTTATAACAAATAATTATCTAAAACAATTAATTATTCGATTTAAATAGAAAAAATACCAGGCCACTGGAGAGGATGTTACACTTACCACCTCTTTGAGGCACAAAACCTCTCCCACGACCTCTTCTAGAAGATTCACTTTCATCTTCTCTTCTTCCACGTCCTCGTCCTTGTGAACCACCACGACCTCGGTAGCCACCACGTCCACGTCCTTGCTCCTTCCCGTGTACAAAGCTCTTTTCTCTTTCTTTGAAAGAGAGCTTTGAGTATAAAGCTTGCTCTAAGGGCTCTTTCTCCCTTCTCTTCTTTAGCTTCTCCTCATGAGCTTGTAGGGAACCCATGAGTTGATCAATGGTCATAGAGTCAACATCTTTTGACTCCTCTATGGCCACAATAATATAGTCAAAGCTTGGTGTCAAAGAGCGAAGAATCTTTTCTATCACTCTTGTGTCACTTAAGCTTTCACCATTTCTCTTCATCTCATTTGAGATTGTTAAAACACGGGTGAAGTAATCCGATATGGTTTCGGATTCTTCCATTTGTAATTTCTCGAACTCTCCTCTAAGAGTTTGAAGACGTACCTTCTTCACCTTATCAACTCCTTTGAATGCATTTTGAAGAATCTCCCATGCCTCCTTTGAAGTAGTTGCATTTGCAACCTTCTCAAACATTGCATCATCAAGACCTTGATGAATGAGAGTGAGGGCATTTTGATCCTTCTTTCTTAGCTTATGAAGTTCACCCTTTTGGGCATCATTTAACTTATCTTCATCAAGCTCTTTGTAGCCTTTCTCAACAATTTCCCATGCATCATAGGAGCCGAGTAACGCCTTCATTCGAATGCACCAACTTCCATAGTTATCTTTGGTAAGACGAGGAAATTGAAACGAGTTCATCATGCTTGACATCTTGATCGACGTAGCTTTGATACCACTTTGTTAGCTCTTTGAGCTTTCTAGGCTTGATGTAATTGAGAGGTTTTAGGTGAAAGAGGTTGGAAGAGTATTTGAAAGAGAGGATTTAGAGAACTATGTGTTTATTGATTATGTTTTTGGTTACAATGTCTTGATATCAAATGCCTTACACCACCACCTATTTATACTACTCCATAGAAAATTCTACACACTAGATATTTCCATGGATATCTAAATATCTAATATCTAGATATTTCTTCTACTAGATATTTCTTATAGGGTTAATGGTGCAGATCGGGTATGAACTTATCACTTTTTACCGAGTTAGGGTATGAACCCAATTTATTACACAGGTCGGTAACAAACTTTCAAATTATGTTTCGAGTTAGGGAACGAACTTTTTTTCACCTAACTCGAAAAGTTCGTTACCTAACTCGAAACATAATTTGAAAGTTCGTTACCTAACTCGAAACATAATTTGAAAGTTCATTACCGACCTCGAAACATAATTTGAAAGTTCGTTACCGACCTCGAAACATAATTTGAAACATAATTTGAAATGAAAAAAAAGTTTGTTACCTAACTCGAAACATAATTTGAAAGTTTGTTACCGACCTGTGTAATAAATTGGGTCCATACCCTAACTCGGCAAAAAGAAAAAAGTTCGTTCCCTAACTCGAAACATAATTTGAAAGTTTGTTACCGACCTGTGTGATAAATTGAGTTCATACCCTAACTCGGCAAAAAGTGATAAGTTCATACCCGATCAGCGTCATTAACCTTTTCTTATACTAATATCTTAGATATTTCTAATGGATACTTCCATTAGATATTTTTACTAGATTTTTCTACAAATCTTCTACCACATTCTATCAACATATCTCTAGATATTTTCTTATTCATGGGCTTGGACTTTTGAGTAGTCAACTATCAATTGGACCATATCAAGTTTATGATCCAATACCCATTGGGCTAAATCAAGTTTACAATCCAACAAACATGCCACCCAAGTTCAATATAGGACAAAGAGGTCATCTAAGAATCATTTGGGTTCTAATTAACCTGAAATGGAACATAAACATTTAACAGTAGAATTGTTTCTGAAAACGATCGATTATACTATTGATGAATCAAGATGAAGAATATGGTGAAGAAAAACAATACGGCACTAAACTTGATGGAATACTTTGTCAAATGATTTGCAGGAAAAACTTAGTGATGGTTAGGGTTAAGAAACTAATTTATACCCTAACCATCTTACCTAATAAATTACCAAAATGCCCTCTAAGTAAGTTACAAGCATTAAAGCATAAAGTACAAAAAACTAATCTATGCAAAATCCTTATAAATAATACTATTGCTAACAGTTTCCATGTCATAAGTTAAACACTTAATTGTACACCGTAGATTTTACGATCTTTTTATCTAAAATAGAATCCTACATTCCTACTGTTCATTTTTCCCTTTTGAGTACTATTTTCTGTCCTACGGGGTCATTAGAACTTGGCTATTATATAAGTTTTGGTCATTATTCGAACTATCCATCGAAAACACCGATAAGCGATAAAGTATTGATGATTCCATCAAAAATTTGGTTGGGGTACTATTATTAGTGGATAGAAGGAGTAGTAATTTATAGCGGGTTTGGTTATGAAAAAATATCTCCATTTTCATTTTTCATTTTTCTTGAGTTTGTGTTTATTGCAAACTAGTAGAAATTCAGAATATGTATTCAAATGTAACAAAAAAAAAAAACTTTCATACTAAAAAATATTCTTAAACCTTATAGTCATAGATTTTTATTATCTAAATTAGAAAAAAAAATAAAAAAATTCAACTTAGAACGTATATTTTAACTTTTCAAGTTCTTCAAAAAATTACTTAACAAATAGAAGGGTTTCTAATTAAACGCGGCCTAAAGTTTCAAATTAACTTCCTTCCATGTATTTAGTTGCAAATGTTAGAATCGTAAGAGACCCGTTAGTCGATTAATTGGTTGAGTTCGAGTGTTATAAACGTGTTTATGATAGTGCACTTGGCCATCGTTAAAAGTATCGGGTTTTTCAGTAAGTTAGTAACCTGTTTAAATCTTCATGTCGCAATCCTAATATTTATCACAAATTTGCTCACAACGTAAATTTATTAACTTCGATAATTTAAAATAGAAAATCGAATATATGAAACTTAATTTTTACTTTTATTTTTACCTACAAATCATCAGTAAGGAAAAAAAGAGAAGGGGTTAACAAAACAGCCGTACTCTAACGGTAACATTTTCAACCGTTACAACCAAAAACTACTATAAAAACACCCTCTCACCACTTTCATCGTAACAAATTCAAATTCAATTTCACTCCCATCTCTCTTCTTCTTATTCAATTTTCTTGGTGTTACGAAATGGCTATAGGTGGTGCATTCAAATCCGCAATCCTCGCTCTATGCGTTCTATCCGTCTCGTGCTCTGCGGTTTTTGCTCGAGATTACACTGAGGTTCCATCATCAGCACCAGCCCCTGCCCCAATGGACATCGGATCAGCACTTAGAACGTCTCTTTCGATGGTGTTCGTTTTGGTTTCGGTTACAATTTCGTTTTCCGGAATCATATTCGGTTAGCACAAGGAAACAGACAATCGATGAGGGTTGAGAGTATTGGAATATTTTTGTAGAAGATTGTCTTTTGGCCCTAATATCTAGTCAGGGTTTATATTACATGTTGGACCGTTGGTTGTATTGAATTAATTTAATTTATTAATTAATTAATTAATTAATAATTGTTGATTATTAATTGATTGTTCTGCACAAATTATTCTCTTCTTGCTTCTGAAATTACTGAGTTTATTTTTCTGCATTTTATTTATTCTTACATTCAAACAATTATAAAATCTGCAATTAATTAATTAAAAGTTGTATGAAAATGATTAAGTGCTCTTAATTAGAATGTTAATATAAAAAATAGCATGTTACTTGTACAATGCAGTAGTGTGAGAAATTTATAATGGTAGTTGACGGTGATAGTTAGTGGCGTGGAATAATGACCGCAAAACATAATTATATTTGTTGATGACGATCATTAGTAGTGTTGATCATTTTTGCTAAAACCTTTATGATACATGAATGTATACATTTTATACATGTTAGGTAATTTTTTATTTAATGAATTACAATTATAATTATATTTAGAGATCTTAAACATTGATGGCACTAATTATATAAATCCTAATTTAAAAAAATATAATTGTAATTGTAACTTCAAAGATTCGATATTAATTGAATGATTTACATATTCAATAAGTGGAAAGATAATATGGTAATTTCTAATCTTCAAATTTAAAGAATATTAAGGGTGGGTTGGAAATCATTTATAAAGGGTATAAATAAATATAAATATAAAATTGCTATAACTTGAAAGTTTTAATTTGGAATTGTTTTCAAAATATGTAACGGCTAATTTTATTACTTTTGTACTATACCGGACGGCTAGTTTTCTAAACTAGTATGTAACACAAATATTGTTCAATTATGTATAACACATTATATAGCATTTATGCTTTTTCTTTATTGCCTTAAGCTTTTAAAGAAATGAAATTACATCCATGCCCTTGAAGGTAAAAGAATGGAGACTTTTCTATTTTAATTTTTAAATCTATATAATACGGAGTAATTATTAACTTCAATATGAATTATTTAAAAAAATAAATATTTATTGATAGTATTTTAACCATTAACTTTTATCTCATTTATGTTTTAATCCTTATTTATTACTATTCTTTTTTCTTGTTTTAATTCTTAAATTTTACTGTTTTTGATTTTCAATTTCTAAAGTCTAGACATACACTAACTTGGTTAGTGATTTAATATTTTAATATTTTAATTCTTAAACTTTCAATAAAATATATTATTTTCGTCAAATATATGGAACATGTTAATAAAAAAATGGATCGATTTTCAGAACACTTATCCGTCGCATAGCGCGGGTCTTTGCTAGTTATTTCGAAGAGGTTATTAACTTCACAAAATTAAACATTAGAAATTAGAACAAACACACATAATTAATTTCATTGATCAGTAACAAAAACGATTAAAGTAAAAAATCATAAGACTTCTGAAATACAAATACATGAAATTGTTAAACATATGTAGGAATAGGTTTGTGGAAATAAAGATTGTGAGAAGAAACATCGTGAGTCTCTTACTTCGTTCGATTCGTTTTTGAATTATTGAAGAGGTAAGATGCCGGTTTCGTTTCCTGGTAAGCCATTTTAATGATGAGAAGAAAAAACATGGATATTTTATGATTAATGTTATAGGGCAAAATCATCACAAAGTAGACAAAAGATACTAAGATTAACAAATCATCATAGTTAATTAGCAGGGCCGGCAAATGAATTCAATAGGCCCCGTGCGATATAAAAAAAGAGGCCCCAAATAGACAAACAAAATTCAAAATAATATAAAGAAATATGCATTAATATTACGAAAGATATAAAGATACAAAAATACAAAGTCATTGTAACACCCTCAAATTTCGGATTTGCGGAAGCGGTCGGGTCGGGTGTTACCAATCAAATATCACAAGCACAAAGGTAAATAATGAACGACTCTAAATGAGACGTTTGAAAATAGTTATACAATTCCCAAAATAGAATGTATACATATTGCGAGTTCGCAAAAATAATTTCATTACATAATTGTAATACAAAAGTTATGCAAGAAATCCATTTGTTGAAAGCATGCGACTCGAGCTAGGATCCTGACGGGCCGATCCTACTAAAGCGGTACCTGAAATGCATACTAAAATACGTCAGCGATAAGCTGGTGAGTCCATAGGTTTAGTTGACAAGGATTAAAGTATAAGATTATAATCCTATGCTGGAAGTACACCCCTGTGTACAGTGTTGAATTCCTGAGTTTCTTAGATTGAGTGATGAACTCAATTGAAGTGATTCTTGAACTAGTTCCTTGATCTAAGCAGTTCACACAATAATAACACAAGTAATAATATCACAGAGTAGCAATTAACACGTATCAATTAATTCAAATAAATAGCACATATCACATAAGGAAAGTAAAGCGCAAGTATGTTCTTGAAAATCTTGTTTACTGATCTTGTCCTTGAAAATCTTGATCTTGAAAACCTTGTTTTATTGATCTTGAAAACCTTGAATTCTTGACCTTGCACATAGTTCTTGATCTTGCAAATAAGTTCTTGATCTTGCAAATAAGTTCTTGACCTAGCACATAATCCTTGATCTAATCTTGTTTTCTAGTTTCTTGATTCTTGTATGTTCTTGTATTCTTGACCTTGAATTCTAGTTCTTGATTCTAGTGTTCTAGTCCTTGGATTCTTATTCTTGATCTTAGTGTTTCTTGTATTCTAGACCTTGAGTTTTTGTTCTTGATTCTAGTGTTCTAGTCCTTGAATTCTTGTTCTTGATCTTAGTGTTTCTTGTATTCTAGACCTTGAGTTCTTGTTCTTGATTCTAGTGTTCTCTGGTATTCTTGACCTTAAAGTCTTGTTATCTAGTTTCTTAGTATTCTAGTTTCTCGATTCTTGGATTCTTGAATTCTAAGTTTCATGTACTCTAGCCTAGAGTACAATGATTTCAATTGTTCCAGTGTCGTACAGTGTTAGCCTATAGCTATTAATGTTCTTGAATCCTGAGTGATGTGTAAGGATAATCCCTATTATCCATCAATGTTTGTGTTCCTGAAACCTATATCTTATAAGTTCAGCAACAGTGACTAGTGCTCTAGTCTAGTATGAGTAGTTATAAATCATTTGCAATGATTGATTTCGTAAATAGGTTTTTGAATAGTAAATAACGAGTATGCATCTCACCCCAAAACAGTAGAAACAGTTTGAAAAGAGGGGCTATGAAACTCACCTGGGAGTTGTCAGCGATCCTACGATACGTGTGTTGTCCGAATGGTAACCTCCTAGTGCCCTAAACACGTGAGGTTATATGAGTAAGATACTAATCGGTTTAGCTAAACGTGTCACGAAAGTACACTTCCGTTGTTTAGTTTTTAGAATTGCGTACAGTCCGTTTGTGATGGTTTGTATTAATAATAATTCTCAATTAAATCATTATTAAAATCGTTTCGTTGTCTATTTTACAAAAATATAATTTTTGTTCGTAAGTCATCGTTGTAAAAAGTGTAGTTGTTGTTACGCGAAAGTCGAATCGTTGGGCAAAAACTCATTTCGCAGGTCAGATCAGTTAAGATAGCTCGACTCAACTCGAAGCTCGACTCGGCTCGCAGCTTGACTCGGCTCGCTACTCGGTCCGGTTCTTAGCTAGGCTTGGTTTGCTGCTCGGCTCGACTCGCAGCTAAGCTCGGTTCGCTGCTCGGTTCGACTCACAGCTAAGCTCGGTTCGCTGCTCGGTTCGACTCGCATCTCGGCTCGGTTTGTTGCTCGGTTCGACTCGCAGCTCGACTCGGCTCGTTACTCGACTCGGCTCGCTCGACGAACTGCTGCGATTTTTGAAGTGGGTTTCGAGTTTTAAAACGTTTTTAACCGATTTCTTGGACCTATTCTTGTTGTGTGGACTTAATAACATGTTAATAAACATAAATCAAGTGTTTTAAAGGTGTGAAATCGGGTGTTCTTACCAAATGTCGATTTCGAGCTCAAAAATGGCGGATCGAGATGGTGAAGATGATGGTGATGATGAAGATGATCCGCAGCTGCTGCTGCTCTCGTTGTTGTTGTTGATGATTCCGAAAATGGTGATGGTGGTGGCGGATCCGTGAGGTAGAGAGGGAGAGAGTGAGAGATTGAGTTTGGTGTGTGTGCGTGTGTACCAAAAATGAAGAAGAAAATGAGATAAAAAGAGGGGAAAATGGGTGGGTCGGTTCGGGCTCGGTCCGCGGGTCTGGACCGATCCATCCGGGTCTCGATTTCGTGTTATTTCGTTTCTCCCAAACTCATGTTATGTTGAATTTTAAAAATAATCACGTACGTTTATATAATTATATATATAAAAGTTTTAAGTATTTTAGCATTAATACGTAACTAAATACGAGTAAATAAATGTTTAAATTGGACGCGAATTTTGACCTTTTTGACCGGGTGTTACATTCTCCCCCTGTTAAGAAAATTTCGTCCCGAAATTTCATGTGAGGTCGTGATCGCGTGGAGTCTGGGGAGACATGTAAGTGCGAAAGGTTTGTTAAATAAATTGTAGACCTACCATGTCTATGACGGAGTTGAAAGCAGTCATTCCATGACTGTGTTGTCGTTTATTCATTGTAGTCATATTCTGACTATTTCGTTCGTTCAAGGTGTGGTTAAGTCGTGGTTAAGTCGTGGTTAAGTCGTGGTTACCAGGTAACCATTCACATTGTAGTCCATCCGGGACTGGATAGTTGTCACCAGGTGACCATTTAGAGAGTAGTCCCATCAGGACTGAGTGATTGGTAAACGTTCCGTTTGTCCAGTCTGCTGAAAGCAAACTCTGAGTTTTATGTGGGCCTAGGTTAACTAGCCCTATGATGCATTCGGCATTAAGTCGATGAAATGGTATCCAGGAGTAGGAGTACACGCTTAGTGTAAACAAAAATTAAGGGTTATGTTTTCGAGGAAGGATGTACCTACATCATCGTCGAAATTTGATCGGTTCATTCAGAGCTGACCAGCTGAATTTTGCGTTTCCGTTTTGGGCGCGAGATCTTAGGAGTAAGACAATTGAGTTGCTTAGGCGTTTCGTTCTAATGATTCTTGTCGCGATCTGAGTTTTAGATTTCTTGATCTATAGTTTCTTGCCTTATAATTTCTTGACCTACGGTCTCTTGGCCTTGAATTTTCTTGTTTAGCGGTTCTTGACCTATGGTTTCTTGAGTTACAGTTTCTTGTCCTATTATTTCTTGGTATATGGTTTCTTGATCTTGAGTTTCTTGACCTATGATTTCTTGACTTATGATTTCTTGTCCTACGGTTTCTTGACCTACTGTTTCTTGATCTACAAATTCTTGATTTAGTGTTCCTTGATTCTATGAATTCTTGACTAGACTATTGTTGTAACAGCACCCTATCTCCTAATACAGGCGTATAGGAATTTGGGTCTCACATCCGTATGTTGTCTAGTTTCTACCTTATCTTGCTCCCCCTGTTAGGATTGACGTCCCTAATATTATGTAGCATCTTAGCAAACGTGGTTGTTCTAATCTTGACGTTCCGGACAGTCCTTCATGAAATGTCCTGAGTTACCGCACACAAAGCAGACTCTCGGTGCGTTGGGATTGACGGGTGTAGTTGGAAATTTACATTCCTGAGACAGGTGTCCCCTAAGATTGCATCTTGCACAAGGTGCACTACAGGGGCCTACATGATGATGTTTGCAGTTGGAGCAGTATGGCAGATAGCCTCCATAACCGCTACTACCTTCAGTTCTAGCGACGTAAGCCTTAGGCGCTTCCAGTCGCTTGGTTGGTGATCGGTACTGGTCGTTGTCATTGGGATTCCCTTCCCAAATGCGTTTGTGATGATTTCCGGTAGGGGTCACAGGTGTTTCCCTTTGGTCGATCATGGCCATAAGTTCATGAGCCAGACGGATGGCACTCCGGATAGTGGTAGGTTGGGATGAGGCGACATTCCCTCGGACAGGTTCCGAAAGGCCTCGAATGTACTTCTTGATACGTTTGGATTCAGGATCCACCATATTTGGGCATAAGAGCGCCAGTTGTTGAAATCGAGTGGTGTAGCCTTGAATGTCGTTTCCCTGAACAATTAGGTGCCAGAATTCTTCTTCCAACTTTTGTATCTCCTCCGGGGGACAGTACTCTTCCCTGAGCATGGTTTTCAGATCTTCCCATGGGAGTTGGTAAGCAGCATCAATTCCCACAGACTGAACGTAAGAGTTCCACCACGTGAGATCACCTTCTTGAAATGTGCAGGTGGCGAATTTGACCTTGCACTCCTCGGTGCAATTGCAGATGCGAAGGACTGATTCCATTCTCTCGAACCATCGGACCAAACCGATAGCCCCTTCGGTGCCAGTAAAATCGAGAGGTTTGCAGTTTTGGAATTCCTTGTAGGTACATGGTTTGACAGCAGGTGTGTTTTCGGGGGTGTCGGTATTCCTCCGAGAGTTTTGTGGTCGTTCTCGAGACAAAGCCTCAGTCACTGCTTGAGAGATGATGGATGCCATCTGAGCATCAGTGTAGTTTCTTGACTTTGGCGGCATAGTTCTTTAAGAAAGAGAAACGAAGATACATGAGATTTGATTTTGTAATTGTGGAGGTTAACGCCGACATAGTATTGAGAAAAGTGTAGGAAATAAGTTGATATACAACATGAATGTGCACAGAGTCAGATAATATACGAAGATGTGTCTGTGTCATTGATTTTTGAACGTATTACAAGTTTTCAAAAAGTTGTGCCGGATGATTTTTATCACGAGAAGAAGGAATACTCCATGTTTTAGCAAGATCTGGTAGCGTTCGCGCGATGTAATAGGTGAAATAGGTGACGCGTCGTTTCTAAATGTCGTGTTTTAGGTGACGTGAACGTCAGCGAGTAAGGCCTATGTATATATAACCCAATATATAATAGCTTAATAAGTATAGCATACGCTAAGTCGGTCCAGCTCTAGCGAGATCAGAGTCATCTATTGTATTCCCGCTCAGTATAACTCCTTTCAGATTTCACATCATCCGTATTTAATTATACATAGTTAGCTACGCTATGTTAAATTAAACTCGTAGGACGTGACCTCTGAACCAAGTCATACCTAATAGGAAATACTGCCTAACGGTCATAGTCTAGGCCCACTAAATGCAACCTAGTTCACTATAACCTTAGGCTCTGATACCAATCTGTAACACCCTCAAATTTCGGATTTGCGGAAGCGGTCGGGTCGGGTGTTACCAATCAAATATCACAAGCACAAAGGTAAATAATGAACGACTCTAAATGAGACGTTTGAAAATAGTTATACAATTCCCAAAATAGAATGTATACATATTGCGAGTTCGCAAAAATAATTTCATTACATAATTGTAATACAAAAGTTATGCAAGAAATCCATTTGTTGAAAGCATGCGACTCGAGCTAGGATCCTGACGGGCCGATCCTACTAAAGCGGTACCTGAAATGCATACTAAAATACGTCAGCGATAAGCTGGTGAGTCCATAGGTTTAGTTGACAAGGATTAAAGTATAAGATTATAATCCTATGCTGGAAGTACACCCCTGTGTACAGTGTTGAATTCCTGAGTTTCTTAGATTGAGTGATGAACTCAATTGAAGTGATTCTTGAACTAGTTCCTTGATCTAAGCAGTTCACACAATAATAACACAAGTAATAATATCACAGAGTAGCAATTAACACGTATCAATTAATTCAAATAAATAGCACATATCACATAAGGAAAGTAAAGCGCAAGTATGTTCTTGAAAATCTTGTTTACTGATCTTGTCCTTGAAAATCTTGATCTTGAAAACCTTGTTTTATTGATCTTGAAAACCTTGAATTCTTGACCTTGCACATAGTTCTTGATCTTGCAAATAAGTTCTTGATCTTGCAAATAAGTTCTTGACCTAGCACATAATCCTTGATCTAATCTTGTTTTCTAGTTTCTTGATTCTTGTATGTTCTTGTATTCTTGACCTTGAATTCTAGTTCTTGATTCTAGTGTTCTAGTCCTTGGATTCTTATTCTTGATCTTAGTGTTTCTTGTATTCTAGACCTTGAGTTTTTGTTCTTGATTCTAGTGTTCTAGTCCTTGAATTCTTGTTCTTGATCTTAGTGTTTCTTGTATTCTAGACCTTGAGTTCTTGTTCTTGATTCTAGTGTTCTCTGGTATTCTTGACCTTAAAGTCTTGTTATCTAGTTTCTTAGTATTCTAGTTTCTCGATTCTTGGATTCTTGAATTCTAAGTTTCATGTACTCTAGCCTAGAGTACAATGATTTCAATTGTTCCAGTGTCGTACAGTGTTAGCCTATAGCTATTAATGTTCTTGAATCCTGAGTGATGTGTAAGGATAATCCCTATTATCCATCAATGTTTGTGTTCCTGAAACCTATATCTTATAAGTTCAGCAACAGTGACTAGTGCTCTAGTCTAGTATGAGTAGTTATAAATCATTTGCAATGATTGATTTCGTAAATAGGTTTTTGAATAGTAAATAACGAGTATGCATCTCACCCCAAAACAGTAGAAACAGTTTGAAAAGAGGGGCTATGAAACTCACCTGGGAGTTGTCAGCGATCCTACGATACGTGTGTTGTCCGAATGGTAACCTCCTAGTGCCCTAAACACGTGAGGTTATATGAGTAAGATACTAATCGGTTTAGCTAAACGTGTCACGAAAGTACACTTCCGTTGTTTAGTTTTTAGAATTGCGTACAGTCCGTTTGTGATGGTTTGTATTAATAATAATTCTCAATTAAATCATTATTAAAATCGTTTCGTTGTCTATTTTACAAAAATATAATTTTTGTTCGTAAGTCATCGTTGTAAAAAGTGTAGTTGTTGTTACGCGAAAGTCGAATCGTTGGGCAAAAACTCATTTCGCAGGTCAGATCAGTTAAGATAGCTCGACTCAACTCGAAGCTCGACTCGGCTCGCAGCTTGACTCGGCTCGCTACTCGGTCCGGTTCTTAGCTAGGCTTGGTTTGCTGCTCGGCTCGACTCGCAGCTAAGCTCGGTTCGCTGCTCGGTTCGACTCACAGCTAAGCTCGGTTCGCTGCTCGGTTCGACTCGCATCTCGGCTCGGTTTGTTGCTCGGTTCGACTCGCAGCTCGACTCGGCTCGTTACTCGACTCGGCTCGCTCGACGAACTGCTGCGATTTTTGAAGTGGGTTTCGAGTTTTAAAACGTTTTTAACCGATTTCTTGGACCTATTCTTGTTGTGTGGACTTAATAACATGTTAATAAACATAAATCAAGTGTTTTAAAGGTGTGAAATCGGGTGTTCTTACCAAATGTCGATTTCGAGCTCAAAAATGGCGGATCGAGATGGTGAAGATGATGGTGATGATGAAGATGATCCGCAGCTGCTGCTGCTCTCGTTGTTGTTGTTGATGATTCCGAAAATGGTGATGGTGGTGGCGGATCCGTGAGGTAGAGAGGGAGAGAGTGAGAGATTGAGTTTGGTGTGTGTGCGTGTGTACCAAAAATGAAGAAGAAAATGAGATAAAAAGAGGGGAAAATGGGTGGGTCGGTTCGGGCTCGGTCCGCGGGTCTGGACCGATCCATCCGGGTCTCGATTTCGTGTTATTTCGTTTCTCCCAAACTCATGTTATGTTGAATTTTAAAAATAATCACGTACGTTTATATAATTATATATATAAAAGTTTTAAGTATTTTAGCATTAATACGTAACTAAATACGAGTAAATAAATGTTTAAATTGGACGCGAATTTTGACCTTTTTGACCGGGTGTTACATTCTCCCCCTGTTAAGAAAATTTCGTCCCGAAATTTCATGTGAGGTCGTGATCGCGTGGAGTCTGGGGAGACATGTAAGTGCGAAAGGTTTGTTAAATAAATTGTAGACCTACCATGTCTATGACGGAGTTGAAAGCAGTCATTCCATGACTGTGTTGTCGTTTATTCATTGTAGTCATATTCTGACTATTTCGTTCGTTCAAGGTGTGGTTAAGTCGTGGTTAAGTCGTGGTTAAGTCGTGGTTACCAGGTAACCATTCACATTGTAGTCCATCCGGGACTGGATAGTTGTCACCAGGTGACCATTTAGAGAGTAGTCCCATCAGGACTGAGTGATTGGTAAACGTTCCGTTTGTCCAGTCTGCTGAAAGCAAACTCTGAGTTTTATGTGGGCCTAGGTTAACTAGCCCTATGATGCATTCGGCATTAAGTCGATGAAATGGTATCCAGGAGTAGGAGTACACGCTTAGTGTAAACAAAAATTAAGGGTTATGTTTTCGAGGAAGGATGTACCTACATCATCGTCGGAATTTGATCGGTTCATTCAGAGCTGACCAGCTGAATTTTGCGTTTCCGTTTTGGGCGCGAGATCTTAGGAGTAAGACAATTGAGTTGCTTAGGCGTTTCGTTCTAATGATTCTTGTCGCGATCTGAGTTTTAGATTTCTTGATCTATAGTTTCTTGCCTTATAATTTCTTGACCTACGGTCTCTTGGCCTTGAATTTTCTTGTTTAGCGGTTCTTGACCTATGGTTTCTTGAGTTACAGTTTCTTGTCCTATTATTTCTTGGTATATGGTTTCTTGATCTTGAGTTTCTTGACCTATGATTTCTTGACTTATGATTTCTTGTCCTACGGTTTCTTGACCTACTGTTTCTTGATCTACAAATTCTTGATTTAGTGTTCCTTGATTCTATGAATTCTTGACTAGACTATTGTTGTAACAGCACCCTATCTCCTAATACAGGCGTATAGGAATTTGGGTCTCACATCCGTATGTTGTCTAGTTTCTACCTTATCTTGCTCCCCCTGTTAGGATTGACGTCCCTAATATTATGTAGCGTCTTAGCAAACGTGGTTGTTCTAATCTTGACGTTCCGGACAGTCCTTCATGAAATGTCCTGAGTTACCGCACACAAAGCAGACTCTCGGTGCGTTGGGATTGACGGGTGTAGTTGGAAATTTACATTCCTGAGCCAGGTGTCCCCTAAGATTGCATCTTGCACAAGGTGCACTATAGGGGCCTACATGATGATGTTTGCAGTTGGAGCAGTATGGCAGATAGCCTCCATAACCGCTACTACCTTCAGTTCTAGCGACGTAAGCCTTAGGCGCTTCCAGTCGCTTGGTTGGTGATCGGTACTGGTCGTTGTCATTGGGATTCCCTTCCCAAATGCGTTTGTGATGATTTCCGGTAGGGGTCACAGGTGTTTCCCTTTGGTCGATCATGGCCATAAGTTCATGAGCCAGACGGATGGCACTCCGGATAGTGGTAGGTTGGGATGAGGCGACATTCCCTCGGACAGGTTCCGAAAGGCCTCGAATGTACTTCTTGATACGTTTGGATTCAGGATCCACCATATTTGGGCATAAGAGCGCCAGTTGTTGAAATCGAGTGGTGTAGCCTTGAATGTCGTTTCCCTGAACAATTAGGTGCCAGAATTCTTCTTCCAACTTTTGTATCTCCTCCGGGGGACAGTACTCTTCCCTGAGCATGGTTTTCAGATCTTCCCATGGGAGTTGGTAAGCAGCATCAATTCCCACAGACTGAACGTAAGAGTTCCACCACGTGAGATCACCTTCTTGAAATGTGCAGGTGGCGAATTTGACCTTGCACTCCTCGGTGCAATTGCAGATGCGAAGGACTGATTCCATTCTCTCGAACCATCGGACCAAACCGATAGCCCCTTCGGTGCCAGTAAAATCGAGAGGTTTGCAGTTTTGGAATTCCTTGTAGGTACATGGTTTGACAGCAGGTGTGTTTTCGGGGGTGTCGGTATTCCTCCGAGAGTTTTGTGGTCGTTCTCGAGACAAAGCCTCAGTCACTGCTTGAGAGATGATGGATGCCATCTGAGCATCAGTGTAGTTTCTTGACTTTGGCGGCATAGTTCTTTAAGAAAGAGAAACGAAGATACATGAGATTTGATTTTGTAATTGTGGAGGTTAACGCCGACATAGTATTGAGAAAAGTGTAGGAAATAAGTTGATATACAACATGAATGTGCACAGAGTCAGATAATATACGAAGATGTGTCTGTGTCATTGATTTTTGAACGTATTACAAGTTTTCAAAAAGTTGTGCCGGATGATTTTTATCACGAGAAGAAGGAATACTCCATGTTTTAGCAAGATCTGGTAGCGTTCGCGCGATGTAATAGGTGAAATAGGTGACGCGTCGTTTCTAAATGTCGTGTTTTAGGTGACGTGAACGTCAGCGAGTAAGGCCTATGTATATATAACCCAATATATAATAGCTTAATAAGTATAGCATACGCTAAGTCGGTCCAGCTCTAGCGAGATCAGAGTCATCTATTGTATTCCCGCTCAGTATAACTCCTTTCAGATTTCACATCATCCGTATTTAATTATACATAATTAGCTACGCTATGTTAAATTAAACTCGTAGGACGTGACCTCTGAACCAAGTCATACCTAATAGGAAATACTGCCTAACGGTCATAGTCTAGGCCCACTAAATGCAACCTAGTTCACTATAACCTTAGGCTCTGATACCAATCTGTAACACCCTCAAATTTTGGATTTGCGGAAGCGGTCGGGTCGGGTGTTACCAATCAAATATCACAAGCACAAAGGTAAATAATGAACGACTCTAAATGAGACGTTTGAAAATAGTTATACAATTCCCAAAATAGAATGTATACATATTGCGAGTTCGCAAAAATAATTTCATTACATAATTGTAATACAAAAGTTATGCAAGAAATCCATTTGTTGAAAGCATGCGACTCGAGCTAGGATCCTGACGGGCCGATCCTACTAAAGCGGTACCTGAAATGCATACTAAAATACGTCAGCGATAAGCTGGTGAGTCCATAGGTTTAGTTGGCAAGGATTAAAGTATAAGATTATAATCCTATGCTGGAAGTACACCCCTGTGTACAGTGTTGAATTCCTGAGTTTCTTAGATTGAGTGATGAACTCAATTGAAGTGATTCTTGAACTAGTTCCTTGATCTAAGCAGTTCACACAATAATAACACAAGTAATAATATCACAGAGTAGCAATTAACACGTATCAATTAATTCAAATAAATAGCACATATCACATAAGGAAAGTAAAGCGCAAGTATGTTCTTGAAAATCTTGTTTACTGATCTTGTCCTTGAAAATCTTGATCTTGAAAACCTTGTTTTATTGATCTTGAAAACCTTGAATTCTTGACCTTGCACATAGTTCTTGATCTTGCAAATAAGTTCTTGATCTTGCAAATAAGTTCTTGACCTAGCACATAATCCTTGATCTAATCTTGTTTTCTAGTTTCTTGATTCTTGTATGTTCTTGTATTCTTGACCTTGAATTCTAGTTCTTGATTCTAGTGTTCTAGTCCTTGGATTCTTGTTCTTGATCTTAGTGTTTCTTGTATTCTAGACCTTGAGTTCTTGTTCTTGATTCTAGTGTTCTAGTCCTTGAATTCTTGTTCTTGATCTTAGTGTTTCTTGTATTCTAGACCTTGAGTTCTTGTTCTTGATTCTAGTGTTCTCTGGTATTCTTGACCTTAAAGTCTTGTTATCTAGTTTCTTAGTATTCTAGTTTCTCGATTCTTGGATTCTTGAATTCTAAGTTTCATGTACTCTAGCCTAGAGTACAATGATTTCAATTGTTCCAGTGTCGTACAGTGTTAGCCTATAGCTATTAATGTTCTTGAATCCTGAGTGATGTGTAAGGATAATCCCTATTATCCATCAATGTTTGTGTTCCTGAAACCTATATCTTATAAGTTCTGCAACAGTGACTAGTGCTCTAGTCTAGTATGAGTAGTTATAAATCATTTGCAATGATTGATTTCATAAATAGGTTTTTGAATAGTAAATAACGAGTATGCATCTCACCCCAAAACAGTAGAAACAGTTTGAAAAGAGGCGCTATGAAACTCACCTGGGAGTTGTCAGCGATCCTACGATACGTGTGTTGTCCGAATGGTAACCTCCTAGTGCCCTAAACACGTGAGGTTATATGAGTAAGATACTAATCGGTTTAGCTAAACGTGTCACGAAAGTACACTTCCGTTGTTTAGTTTTTAGAATTGCGTACAGTCCGTTTGTGATGGTTTGTATTAATAATAATTCTCAATTAAATCATTATTAAAATCGTTTCGTTGTCTATTTTACAAAAATATAATTTTTGTTCGTAAGTCATCGTTGTAAAAAGTGTAGTTGTTGTTACGCGAAAGTCGAATCGTTGGGCAAAAACTCATTTCGCAGGTCAGATCAGTTAAGATAGCTCGACTCAACTCGAAGCTCGACTCAGCTCGCAGCTTGACTCGGCTCGCTACTCGGTCCGGTTCTTAGCTAGGCTCGGTTTGCTGCTCGGCTCGACTCGCAGCTAAGATCGGTTCGCTGCTCGGTTCGACTCACAGCTAAGCTCGGTTCGCTGCTCGGTTCGACTCGCATCTCGGCTCGGTTTGTTGCTCGGTTCGACTCGCAGCTCGACTCGGCTCGTTACTCGACTCGGCTCGCTCGACGAACTGCTGCGATTTTTGAAGTGGGTTTCGAGTTTTAAAACGTTTTTAACCGATTTCTTGGACCTATTCTTGTTGTGTGGACTTAATAACATGTTAATAAACATAAATCAAGTGTTTTAAAGGTGTGAAATCGGGTGTTCTTACCAAATGTCGATTTCGAGCTCAAAAATGGCGGATCGAGATGGTGAAGATGATGGTGATGATGAAGATGATCCGCAGCTGCTGCTGCTCTCGTTGTTGTTGTTGATGATTCCGAAAATGGTGATGGTGGTGGCGGATCCGTGAGGTAGAGAGGGAGAGAGTGAGAGATTGAGTTTGGTGTGTGTGTGTGTGTACCAAAAATGAAGAAGAAAATGAGATAAAAAGAGGGGAAAATGGGTGGGTCGGTTCGGGCTCGGTCCGCGGGTCTGGACCGATCCATCCGGGTCTCGATTTCGTGTTATTTCGTTTCTCCCAAACTCATGTTATGTTGAATTTTAAAAATAATCACGTACGTTTATATAATTATATATATAAAAGTTTTAAGTATTTTAGCATTAATACGTAACTAAATACGAGTAAATAAATGTTTAAATTGGACGCGAATTTTGACCTTTTTGACCGGGTGTTACAGTCATCATCTAGCGATTTGGAGAAACTAACTGTTGAGTCACTGGTCGCTGACCATGATGAAGTCACTGGTCGCTGACCAACTCAACTGTTCACTACTCGATGAAGAAATGGATTGTATCGAAGCTGCTGTTGCTAATGATAGGTTTCGCTGATCGTCATTCATTCCGCTTGATATACCGAGGAAGATTTAAAGCTCAATTTGGTGTGTCGCTGATCAACGTCAGCGAGAACCTTACTTCTTCAAGTCAATAAAGGCAAAAGTCACTGCCAGAATAACAGCTAGTCACTGAAGATCTTTAGTTCAATTCATTCTACAAGAGCATGTTAGCTCGCAGTGAGTGAGGAGGATTACTGCATCTTCAGGGACTATTCAATAAAGCCTCTCAATCATCAAGTACTAAAAAGTACTGTACTTATCTATACATCAGCAAAAGTGTTCCAGTTCGAAGTATGTCCGAAAGATTACGTGGCAGCAAGTGATTGGTTTTAAGGTAACGAGATATTTGCGGTAACAGAATTGGGACCCGCAGAATGTCGGTTCATCAGAGTTCAAACCAATCAAGCAGCGACACGTGTCCTTCCAAGATCCTATTTTGTAGGCGATATTTTAGGAACTCTTGTAGTATAAATAGTTCAGTGTTTTGTACTGTTGAGGCTAGTCGTTCAATTCGTGTTAATCACTTGTGTGTCAGTGAGTAGTTTGTCTAAGCACGACTTAGCGATTCATAGAGTGAACAGTTAGCGTGTTTGTCCACTGCTGTTCATCTCGATTGTAATAGTTTAGCTAAGTGTTTGAATTGGATTAACTTTGGTTAATCCATTCCGCATTCAACACTTGTGAATTTTATGATCAATACAATTCACCATTTCAGCTACTATTACATTGTTCTTTGATATTGTCATATCTGTTATCTGATATACTCTGTTTCTGTTAAAACGATTAAAACTTTCAATTAACTTAGTTAAAATCAGAAAAAGGTTTTAATTGTATTCAACCCCCCTTCTACATAAACTTTACACTTTGCGATTCCAAATCACTAATCAATAGTGATCACGGGACTCTCAATTGGTATCAGAGCAGAGTTGGTTTAACTTCAATTAACCAGGTCTGCAATGGAATCTGTAAAGTACAGCTGTGTTGACTCTGACTATCAAAAGGGAAATGGTTCTACAACCAAACCTCCAGCTTTTGATCCTTCAAGGATTGAAACTTGGATGTCCCGGATGATGATGTTTTTGGACTTAGTTGATGACCGTCTCTGTAATATCATAACCAATGGTCAACATATCCCAACTACTATTGTTCCTGCTGTAATTGCAACAGCTACTACTCCAGCTATACCAGAAATGGTTTTACCTAAAAGAGATGAACAATGGACTGATGAGGATAGGCGATTGGTTAGACTTGATAAACAAGCTCAAATCTACATAGGCATGGCACTTCCTGATGAAGTGTTCGAATCAATCAGGCTTTGTAGAACTGCTAAAGACATGTGGGATACCCTTAGGAATATATATATATTGGTACTCCTGATATTATTCGCTGCAGGGAAGTCAATCTCACTCGCCAGTATGAGCTGTTCGCAATGGAACCAAATGAATCTCTGTCTTCCACTTACACCAGATACCAGTCACTGATGAACAAAATGGAGAAGGCTGGTATAGGCAAAGAACAGAGATTTGTTATTGAAAAGTTTCTTGAGTTGCTGCCAAGAAAAATCTGGGGAACCATTGCAACTTGTACTAGACAGAGAAATGATTATTCAATTCTGAATTTAACTCAGGTCTATGGTATTTTGCTCAATTGGGAGCAGTCTGAAAAGCAAGCTGATCAGAGTGAGCATATTCGTGCTACTCTTGGAAGTCAGAAGATATCCAATGCCCTTGTAGCAGAGCTTGATGAAATCGATCAAAGACAGAAGTCAAAGGTGTCTAAGAAAAGTTCAAAGTCACTAATAGCTGAAGAAGAAGGTGGTCAAGATGAAGAACAGTCAGAATACGAGTATGATGAAGGACTGGAGAAGCTTGAAAAGGATATGGCCATGATGGTTGCTAATTTCAGAAGGAACACCAGATCAAAAAGATTCGCTGGTGCTCCATCATCTTATAAAATTCAATCCAAGAATGAATGCTACAAGTGTGGTAGAATTGGTCATTTTGCAGCTGAGTGTAGATCAAAGTCAGTAAATCAAGTCCCTGAACCCATGCCAGACTTCAGAAATGATAAGTACAACAAGTACAAGGCAAAATACAAGAAACTGAAGGCATTGGCTAAATCTGGAAAGAAGAAGAGAAAAGGGTTTGTCGCTGAAGAAAGTTCACTCAGCGACTCTGATTCATCCTCCTCATCCGATGATGAAGAAGCAATGATTTGCTTGTACAAATATTATTGTTTAATGGCTGATGACACTGAATTCCATGAAGACATTAAAGAAGTTGCTCAGAAATGTTCAGCATCTGGTTGGGATTCTGATAGCATCTACAAAGGTATTCTTAGAGAGACTATCTGGTATTTGGACAGCGGATGTTCCAGGCACATGACAGGATGCAAGTCTCTGCTTAGTGACTATCAGGATGAAAGATGTCCTGATGTGGTATTTGGTGACAATAAGGTTGGAGAGACCAGAGGATATGGAATCTTAACCAATGGTAATGTAATGTTCAAACGTGTAGCATATGTAGAAGGCTTGAAGCACAATTTATTAAGCATCAGTCAGTTTTGTGATTCCAAGAACAAGGTACTTTTTGATCATGAAGCTGGTGTTGTTTACAACAAAAAGGGAAGTGCTGTTCTTGCTGCAAACATGAAAGGGCATACTTATGTGGTCAATATGGATTCAGCACAGTCAGGAACATGTTTTTACTCCAGAACCATTTCAGAAGAAAAATGGTTATGGCATAAGCGACTTTCTCATCTGAACTTCAAAGCAATTAACAAACTGAGCAAGAATGGTTTAGTCACTGGACTACCAAAAATATCTTATGACAAAGACAAGCTTTGTTCAGCATGTGAAAAGGGAAAGCATCTGTGACACCCGTCAAATTAGGACTAGAAATTAGTGCCTAATCAAGTTTTAATACATGTAATTAGTTCTGTGTTAGGCTAATTAATGTATCAATTTATATATATATATATATATATATATATATATATATATATATATATATATTGTTGAATATATATACAAGTATTATGCGATTTGATTAAATCGTACAAGTTCAAATCGAATGTAATTCGGTTCAATTAAATACGGACGTTGGTGAACAATTTTATTAAATAATACAAAATTATTTAGTAACACAATTATATCCAAGATATTGTCTTATAATATTAAGTACTCAATTCATATCGTACAACAACGCGCAAACAAACAAAACAAGTTAACGTTATATTTTATAACGCAATTATTAAGTATTTGGTAAAATACTTCAACAAAAATATTGAATAATATTTCGTATTTCAAAACGCATAATTAAACGCATTTGAATACTAATTAACGTTAAAACAATCGAGAAAACGAACACCGCACGGAGCGCTTTGCGTGGACTGAAAATGGAGGAATTCCACCAAAGCCACCTCCTTTTCTTCTTCTTTTTCCATTTCCCTTTTCCATCTTCTCTCTCCCTCTTTCTTTTTCTCTCTAAATCAAAAACCCACACCAACTCACAAATCATCAAAATAAATATACAAAACGACCTCGGATCATCAAGATTTTTACAAAAACGGAACCACCACGCTACGATCTACAATCCTATCTTTTTGGATTTTCAATCCGACACCGCGTAAGTTTCCGACAAATTCCCGAAACTTCCCTTTTTAGCTTATTTTTACATGTTTACGGGTTATTTGGGTTTATATATGTCCATTACAAAAGGTAAAACACGATTTTATAGCTTAAAAATGAGTTAGATTTGGGTTTTTGGGATTGAAAATCGCGACAGTCGTTGTTCACTGTCTGGGTGTTCATCTTTGCGACACAAGCCTTGTGTCGCATGTTGTGTCGTATAAATCCCTTGTGTCGTATTTTGTGTCGTATGAAACCCTTTGTGTCGTACCTTATGCGACACAATCGTTATGTCGCTGTTGAATCAGCATTGTACGCTTATGCGACACAACCCTTGTGTCGCTAAGCTCTTGTGTCGCACTTCTATGCGACACAACCCTTGTGTCGCATAACAAATTATTATGTCGCATATTGTGTCGCATAAAACAGAATATTTACGACTTTTTACTAAGTGTCGAGACCAAAATTTTATCACTTGATTTCACCCAAATTCAAGTCCAGATGCGTTTTTCCTTAAAGCAATATAGTAGAAATAAAGGCTCTGCCCCTTGTACAAGTTTGACCAGAATATGCTTTTTACTAAGGCTCTGCCCCTTGGACCCCGCCAGGGGCTGCCGCCCTTTGGACCCCGCTAACCAGGGGCGCTGCCCCCGGACCCCCGTACTTAGATTCCGCAAGCACATTTTTCACCAAGTGTCAAACTTGTACAACTTCAAAACACTTATACGATACAACTTTTCAAACATAATGGAATTTGTTTTTCAAGAATAACGCTTCGAAATCAATGTGGTAACATCAAGACTATTATTACAATTAATCACTAACGGGCCGTACACGTTTTCAAACATACAATTCAATCAACCAAATCGTAGTAATTTGGACAAATCAATCAACCAAATCGGGGTAATTTGGACAAACAACTACAAAGGTAGTCTTTCGAGATGCCTAAACAATTAATAACCATTGCGTGTCATGGACACCTTCAGGTAACAAGTCTTCGGACCACGCTTCAAGGAAAATCAATCCAAGTTATTAATTCAAACTTTCAAGACTCAGGTGAGTCTCATGGCCCCTATTTTACTGCTTTTCAATTAGGGGTGTGATATTACTGCTCGTTTTGTTTTACAAGTTGAACGCAAGTACAAATCAAATCAAATACTACATGAGTTTCAAGCTAATCAATTTAAAGCCCTCCATAGCATAGTCTGGTAATACGTAGAAGCGTGAATGTTAGTATATGATATCATATAGGATTGACAATCCTCGTCCGGGTTAGCACGTACTAACTAGTCAAACGGACGTATTAGCATTTGGGAAGACGAGTGTAGATTAGACACTCGTAGGAGGCATTTCAAGTTAGGTTTCCTTAAGTGGGCCTGACAACTCAAGTTAAGCTCAGACTATGTGCTCATGGCTGTATAACTTTTATTTTGCTTAATTGCTTTATAAATTCAATTATAAATCTTGCGGTTCATACAAATATGTGTTGACATACAAACCTGTGAGCTCACCAGCGTTTCGCTGACCAATTTTAGCATGTATCACAGGTGACCAGCAGTAGGTTGGACTGCTCAAGTAAGGATCAATTAGCTCGAGTCATCATGCAAACAATCAGAGATTTAGCTGCATTATTATATTTTGTATAGATTAATTATGTATTTAAATCTCTCAATTTCAACCGAGCTAATGTAAACAATATTTTTGATGTAAACTTTTGGTTTTATCAATACAAATGTAAAACGACACATATAGTGGTCGTTCATTATATATCTTCGTGCTGTGATTATTGATTCGTAACACCCAAATCGTGCTTCCGCTAATCAATAAATTTGGGGGTGTTACAGCATCACAGCTCGTCTTTCAAAAGTAAGCAGACTTCATCAGTAACAGAATGTTTTTACTTGCTTCATATGGATCTGTTCGGGTCAGTAAGTACTCCAAGTCTGGGAGGAAAAAGGTACTGTTTGGTGATAGTCGATGAATACTCCAGATACACTTGGGTATTTTTTCTCAAAGCCAAAAGTGAAGCTGCCAGGGAGATCATATCATTTGTGAAGAAAATGGAAAATCTGAATGATGTCACCATAAAACATCTGAGAAGTGACAATGGCACTGAATTTCGAAATATTGACCTGGAAAGTTTTTGTGATTCAAAAGGCATTTCTCAAAATTTTTCAGCACCTAGAACACCCCAACAAAATGGGGTGGCAGAAAGAAGAAATAGAACTTTGATTGAATCTGCCAGGTCAATGCTCATTGATGCTGGTCTTAAGACCTATTTTTGGGCTGAAGCAGTAAATACTGCCTGTTACACTCAAAATAGGTCACTGATTGTCAAAAGACACAGTAAAACAGCATATGAGCTTTTAAGGGGGAGAAAACCTGATATAAGTTTTCTTCATGTTTTTGGTAGCACTTGCTATATTTTAAACAAAAGAGATCACTTAGGAAAGTTTGATCCAAAAGCTGATGAAAGAATATTTGTTGGTTACTCAATTATCTCTAAAGCCTTCAGAATTTACAATAAAAGAAGAGAATGTATTGAGGAATCAATGGATGTTACTTTTGATGAATCATATGATGAGTCACTCACTGATCCTAAAGAATATGAAAATCTTGTTTTTAACAAAATGGATGGTGACTTATCAAATGAAATCAAATCAAATGATAAGAAATATAAAAATTTCTCATCAGACTCTGAAGGTGAAGATAATGTTCCTGAAATCAATTCCAGCTCTACTTTAGCTGAGAATAATTCAGGAACATCATCCTTATCCACAGTTGTTCCATCATCATCAACTCAATGTCCAAACCAAAACTCGCATAACAACAATACTCATGCTACAAGTGTTGATTTGCCCTCTGAACCCTCACAAAGTAATCAAGTCACTGCTGAACCTCAGCGAATGACTAAGTGGACAAAACATATTGATAATCAATTGATTATTGGTAATCCACAATCCAGGGTTCAGACAAGATCAGCGACTGCTAATTTTTGTTTGTTTGTAAGTTTTGTGTCTCTGATGGAACCAAAGAAGGTTGATGAAGCTCTTACTGATCATCACTGGATAGCTGCCATGCAAGAAGAACTATCTCAGTTTGAAAGAA
The DNA here is from genome assembly GCA_949592205.1 of Helichrysum umbraculigerum. Lineage (NCBI taxonomy): Eukaryota > Viridiplantae > Streptophyta > Magnoliopsida > Asterales > Asteraceae > Helichrysum > Helichrysum umbraculigerum. The sequence goes on along the minus strand of CATIUR010000002.1, from coordinate 124,497,623 downwards.
ATAAAGTTTGGAAGCTTGTACCACAACCCGCTGGTAAATCAGTTATTGGAACACGATGGGTGTTCAGAAATAAAATGGATGCTGATGGTGTTGTTACAAGAAACAAGGCTAGACTAGTTGCACAAGGTTACTGTCAGCAAGAAGGCATTGATTATGACAAAACCTTTGCACCAGTAGCTAGGCTTGAAGCAATCAGGCTATTTCTTGCTTATGCTGCTCACAAGAAGTTTAAAGTATATCAAATGGATGTGAAAAGTGCCTTTCTGAATGGCAAGCTGCAGGAAGAAGTGTATGTCAAGCAACCACCTGGATTCATTGATCCAAAACATCCGGGTTATGTTTACAAACTTGATAAAGCTCTGTATGGACTAAAACAAGCTCCCAGAGCGTGGTATGATACTCTCTCTGTCTACCTGATAAAATGTGGCTACGTCAGAGGCAAAATTAACAGCACATTATTTATCAAAAGAGATAAGAGAGATGTCATATTAGTCCAGATCTATGTTGATGATATCATTTTCGGGTCTACTAACAGTGACATGTGCAAGGAATTTTCTGATCTCATGACCAAAAGTTATGAGATGAGCATGATGGGTGAATTAACATTTTTCCTTGGTTTGCAAATAAAACAAACCAAAACTGGAATTTTTATAAGTCAAGGAAAATATGTTAAAGATCTGTTAAAGAAATTTGAATTTGCTAATTGCTCAACCCTTGCTACACCCATGTCACCTGCAGTAAAGCTACATGCTGATCCTGATGGTAAATCTGTAAACATTATTGCTTACAGAGGAATGATCGGGTCGCTGCTGTATCTAACTGCCAGTAGACCAGACATTATGTTTGCTACATGTCTCTATGCTAGGTATCAAGCTGATCCAAAGGAATCACATTTGCTCGCTACAAAAGAATATTCAAATATCTGAAGGGTACTCCTAATCTTGGTCTCTGGTACCCATCTGGTTCAGATTTCTCCTTGAAAGGATATTCTGATTCTGATCATGCTGGATGCAAACTGGATAGAAAAAGTACATCTGGTAGCTGTCAATTTCTTGGAGAAAAGCTAGTAAGCTGGTCCAGCAAGAAACAAAACTCAGTCTCAACTTCAACTGCTGAAGCTGAATATGTTGATGCCAGTGCCTGTACTGCTCAAATTCTCTGGATGAGAAATCAGCTCGCTGACTATGGCTTTGACTTCTGTGAGATTCCAATATACTGTGATAGTCAAAGCGCTATAGCCATTGCCAACAATCCAGTAATGCACTCAAGGACAAAGCACATTGATGTCCGATATCATTTCATCAGGGACCATGTGATGAAAGGTGATATTGAATTACATTTTATTCCAACTGATTACCAACTCGCCGATCTATTTACAAAACCTTTGGATGAGAAGAGATTTAACTTTCTCATCAGCGAGCTTGGCATGTTAAACTTAAATGACTAGCTCAGCTATCAAGCTTAGCTAGCTATTTTTTGTTTAAAACAGCTTCATGTGTTTTAATAAATTGAATATCTATTATATCTTCATATGATCTATATTTTATTGTCCTATATTTTTTTTAAGCTGATTTAGTTAGTATTCTAAGTTGTAACTAAATCAGTGAAAGATAATATAGTAACATATTACATAGTTCATATCAGACATAATATATACTCTTTTTTTTTTTTAAATTAATTATTTTGTCAGAGACCTATTCCTTAGCTGATCTTGTTAGTATTCTAAGCTGTAACTCTTTCAGCGAAAGATAAGTCTCTATAAAATAATTAATTTTTAATCAACACTCATTCTCAAAGAATAAAAGTTATGATTCATATTTGACAGTGATCAAATCTCTCTGACTTAGTTAGTATTCTAAGTTGTGACTAAATCAGTGAGATAACATCTTAGGCAAATTGTAAATTATGATTAGTATTCTTACACATGAGTGTTATTTTTTTTTCTCTGATTCTTTCATCATTATTTGAAGGGATGCGTCACAAAATTGCTCATCTGACACTATTTCTTCCTTACGTCACATATACTTTTCCGGCGCACCTCTCAAATTAACATTAATACCACCAAGCTCTACAATCATCACCCCTATCCCATTTAACATCATCAATAATCACCCCTATGCCACTCCTACTTACCACCATCATCAACCACGACGATTCATTTTTCACCACATACTTCTCACATAACTTCATTATAAAACCAACCCTTCACCTCATTTCACAAATCGCCCACTGTCTGATCATTTCTTTGTTTCTCTGTTATAACATTTAAAAAAAAAAAAAAAAGAGAGTAAGAACAAAATCAAGTTTTACTCACATCATTTCTACAAGTTCAAAGCTTTTTAAGCCTACGTAGAAACACAGATCTTGCTACAACAATTTTCAAAAACAATTCTTTTGAATAAAACCTCTTAACGAAAAACAGAGCACTACAAAGTTTTTACCATTTGCTCTCATTTTTTTTGGGAATCTCTGTGTCCCAGCATGTAACTTTTGTACATATGTCTGATTCTGCCCCCCCAATCGACCATATCACTGTCAAAACCCACAGTGATCAAAACTGGTCAACCATCATCCCAGAATACTTTACCAACCCCTGCAAGAAATCTCAAAAAGAAGACGTTTTTGGACGCCAAGGATGAAACAGGGTCTGAACGTTCAGTCACTGTGGGCATTCTTGCTAAAATCAAGCTTTCAAATCACAACCTTTTATCGAGTCAACCCATGAGCCACTCATTATTCTCACAAAATAATGATGTTTTAAACAAATGGCAAGTGACATTAGTGGGTGTTAACACACTCTTCGCTGGTGTCACATCATTGGCTACAGACCCGAGCTATCTCTCATCTCTCACTGCACCAGCTGTCAATGTCTCTCTCCAGTCACAGGGAGAGATACAAGCTGATCTCTCTGTTTTCAATGATCCATTAGCTAAAACACAAGCTGATGATGATGAGAAAACCAATCACCTATTACACACAGTATTTCATGCTATCATCAAGGGGGAGAAATATTCAAGTGTTACTGATGCTACCAGAGAAATACTGATCTACTTCATGGTATTATCAAGGGGGAGAAAACGTGCAAATGAATGCAAAAACCAATGTTGCTCATGTGCCAAATCGCTAATACTTGGAAATCATATCATCCTTAACATCGCTGATGCTGACAAAGTAGCTGATACTTGGAAATCATATCACAAGATCATGTATTTCCTGTATTTGAGTTACAATTTTCTTGGTGATTTTATTTAATATTTGTGTCACTTCAGCTCAGCAATGAATCCTTCTCTATCCGGATCAGTTACAACATAAGTATATGAAGGTTCATTGATTTTCAGTCGGTTAAAGCTTCGTAAAAATTGTCAGGGGAATCTCTGCTATTTATCTGATCGCTGAAGATAGTAGGAATCTCTAATCGCTGAAGATAGTAGAAATCTCCACTAAAGATAGTAGATTTAAAGTTTGTGATAGATTAGAAATATTGTAACTGAAAAACTATCTGTACTTTATATTTTCCAGTTCAATAATATATGATCTTTTGAGAAAACCAAAGTGCAAAACTCAGATCATATCAAAAAGAATCCAAAAAGATAAATGAATGGATCACAAGTCTAAGTCACTGAATGTTTAAAAATCTTAAACACTGACTATAAACTTTCACAGCAACAAGTTTGTCTAGGGAGCTTCAATCACAATCATTTAGGGGGAGATTGTTGAGTCACTGGTCGCTGACCAACTCAACTGTTCACTACTCGATGAATAAATGGATTGTATCGAAGTTGCTGTTGCTAATGTTAGGTTTCGCAGATCGTCATTCATTCCGCTTGATATACTGAGGAAGATTTAAAGCTCAACTTGGTGTGTCGCTGATCAACGTCAGCGAGAGCCTTACTTCTTCAAGTCAATAAAGGCAAAAGTCACTGCCAGAATAACAGCTAGTCACTGAAGATCTTTAGTTCAATTCATTCTACAAGAGCATGTTAGCTCGCAGTGAGTGAGGAGGATTACTGCATCTTCAGGGACTATTCAATAAAGCCTCTCAATCATCAAGTACTAAAAAGTACTGTACTTATCTATACATCAGCAAGAGTGTTCCAGTTCGAAGTATGTCCGAAAGATTACGTGGCAGCAAGTGATTGGTTTTAAGGTAACGAGATATTTGCGGTAACAGAATTGGGACCCACAGAATGTCGGTTCATCAGAGTTCAAACCAATCAAGCAGCGACACGTGTCCTTCCAAGATCCTATTTTGTAGGCGATATTTTAGGAACTCTTGTAGTATAAATAGTTCAGTGTTTTGTACTGTTGAGGCTAGTCGTTCAATTCGTGTTAATCACTTGTGTGTCAGTGAGTAGTTTGTCTAAGCACGACTTAGCGATTCATAGAGTGAACAGTCAGCGTGTTTGTCCACTGCTGTTCATCTCGATTGTAATAGTTTAGCTAAGTGTTTGAATTGGATTAACTTTGGTTAATCCATTCCGCATTCAACACTTGTGAATTTTATGATCAATACAATTCACCATTTCAGCTACTATTACATTGTTCTTTGATATTGTCATATCTGTTATCTGATATACTCTGTATCTGTTAAAACGATTAAAACTTTCAAATAACTTAGTTAAAATCAGAAAAAGGTTTTAATTGTATTCAACCCCCCTTCTACAATTAAACTTTACACTTTGCGATTCCAAATCACTAATCAATAGTGATCACGGGACTCTGATATCGTGTAAAAAGTCATGTTTTTACTACCGATATCTCTCTCATTCTGGAACGATTCTTGGCATTTTAATTCAAATATAGCACAAATCAGTAACATTATGCCAAGATAGTCAAAACGAGGTTGCACGATAAAAATCAAGCAAAACGGATGAAAAACGAAGATTCCACACACGTTTGAAGATTCAAGGCATCAAAACGAGATTTCAAGACTAAAGTGCCCTTCACCAACATCTATTATTTCCAAGATGTTCGTTTTCAGAATTCGAATCCAACAGAAGAAGAATCAACCAAAACGGGTAAAAAATGAAGATTTCGCGCCCGCCGGAAGATCCAAATGATCCGTATGTAATATCTAGAGCTAGGGACCTCTTATCAGGGCCTATTATATGTCAAAATCTTCGTTTTTGAATTACGAATCCAACAAAAAAAAAATCAACTCAAATGGACGTATAACGAAGAAAACACGCACGAATCGAGAAACGAAGCAACAAACGACGCAACGAGGCTGGGGTGGGCCCACCGCCGCCGGCCTCACCACCACCGCCGCCGGATGGACCCGCACCGCTGCCGGCTGGCCTGTACCTGCCTCGGTTTCCGTTTTTGGTAACTGTTGGTACCTGGTGCGCCTGCTTTTCGTGTTGTACGGTACCCGGTGCGTCTACTTTTCGTGTTGTACAGTACCCGGTGCACCCTTTTGGCTACCTTTTGCTAACATGCACCTCAAGATGCTAATGTGAGCCAAAGCTCACCTATAAATAGGAGGCTTTAGGCTTCATTTCAAAATGTCCCATATGCACTAGTCATATTACTTTCTTACTTTCTCATTCTACTTTCTTACTTTAAATTTAACATTAGATTAGTTTAGCACTTTGTTTAGAGTAGAAAGAAAGCTAGGAACGTTTTGTAATCTTTGGTGTACGCTTGGAGTTACGCTCATTAATTCAAGTCTATTCCTTCTCGCATATTAATCTCGGTTATCTCTATCCTTATCTATCTTAATTAAACATGTTTGCTTTAATTATGTTTGCGATCGTTATTACCATGATTAGCGAGTAGATTACTATTGTATTTGTTGTGATGTAGTTAGTATATAATTGTGGGATGACTTTGAATACGTCGTGAGATAATATGATGGCCCCTATTCGACTGATTACTCGGTATAGTATTGGAAATGCTTTTGAGCATAGTACAAATATATGGAAGCCAGTAACGACCGAAGGTAGTTGTATTATTGATCGACGTTATAAAATTGGAAACTTTGTGAACGGACTTATCTTGTGATTTTAAACCTAAAACTTATATTCGCCTTTCGATTAACAAACGTGATTGTAACCTTGTAAAGAGGAGTCGCGAACCTCAATACTCGGTCAATAGTTATCTGTGTAAAAGCTATGTTTTTTAATTGTAACGTCATGCAAGCATTATAAAATGCAATGTGATTATGTGGACTTGCCATGAGTATTGTACACTTCCAATCATAATGTACTTATCATGTAAACATCGCGAAGCAATTAAACTTACAACGGAAACATTGGTAAACAATTCAATACGTTGTGAGCTACCATAGTATTTTCCGTCATGGTCTGGGTTTGACTTTACGTAAAAAGTCGTCAGCATTTTAATTAGTTGTTTTACTTTAGATTAGATTAGATTAGGTAGGCTATTGGCTAAATGACCATTTACGAAAACCTAGGGATTTGTTAATTGTATTGAGAAAGGCAAGTTTAAAAATCCAACTTAAACCGATACTTTTCATTAAAACCATGAAACCTAAAGTACGGTACGCAAGAAACCTAAATGCTTTCCCTCGTTTATCACACTTAAGTTTCATTGGTAGAAATTGATTAAATAAGTCCGGACACAAGTTCTAAGTTAGTTGTTTAATGGATTCATAATCATTGTGGTATTAAGAACGGCTAGACATGATATGGACTTGCTACTCTATTCCTTCGCCCACGAGCGAATACGTTCAATAATATGGGCCACTGACTCCCTCACAGGAGAGTGTGGAGAGTTGAGCATTGTCTGTCTGGTCAGAATCATGATACCTTAGTTCCTCGTGACATATTAGTTGATAACCGACTAATAAGGAATCTATTGGTTATACCATAAGTTAATGAATCTCATAAGCAACCCAATTTAGTTAATCATTTTCCCGTAAGAGTCATCATCCCATGATTGTTAACTAACGAACTCGCAACAAATACTACTTTGCATTATCTGACATCTTATTACATTTCATTTGCTTTATTTAGTTTACTTAATTAACTGAACCAAAACCCCCAACGCACTCTTTTAAACATTTACTAGAAAAGAAAGATTGATTGGATCACCTCCGTTTCAATTCAATTTCTCTTTAAGAACGACTCTAGGTCCAACTTACCGCCTACTAACCCTTTGGTTCAGTACTAGTAAGTCACACTTAGACCCCAACAATTATAAATTTTAAAACCACCCGTTGATAACCTCAACAAGTTTTTGGCGCCGCTGCCGGGGAGACTAACTGTCCGATACAAAGGCCCAACCAATCCCAATTCTAGTAAACCCTTAGGATAAAACCTTTCAAAAAAAAAAAACACAAAAACATTTCCTTTATTGTCTTTTCTTTTAGTTTATGACCTGTTCCCCTAGATCTGCACCACTATTTAACTTTCCCGATCCAGAACTTATAATACGCACTATTCGACGAGAAAAGAAGCAATCTGCACTTAAGTAAGCAATGGCTGAACGCATCACTCTCGCTGACAACAGTAAACCCTCTATCGAAGGAAGGATGGAACCTGATAGAAAATATGACTGCATCACCACGATTGGAATTCTGGAGATCATTCAACATCTTCCACACCTATCGCTGCTGCAAACCCGATTCCAGTCGAAGCAATTAAGACACTGACAGAGAAAATGGACTCGCTCGTCAAACAGTTTGGAGAACTTAAGAAACAATAGCACCAAGTACACCAAGTGCAAGTCTGTCAACACTGCACCAACCCGCAACCATCTGGCGAATACCAAGTTGAATACGAAGAAGCAGATGGCACCGTCTACTATGCTCAGTTTCCAGCTCGAACACCCGGTTTCAACCAGAACAACAACCGACCTAGAGGACCTCCCTTTCCACCGAGAAACAACCAACAACCATACCAACCCCGATACCCACCTAGATATCCACCTTACCAACAACAGCCACAACTTTCTTATAATCAACCCCTTGCACTTCCTGCACCCACTTCCGACACAAACCAAACCACTGAACAAACCACCAAGACAAATGCCCCAGCTTCAAGTTCAGACGACGCCTTCACCCAATTCATGCAAGGTCAACACCTGCTCAACCAAAAGATGTCCGCTAGACAAGATCAAGCCGACCTCTTCATGAGAAATCAATTGGCTGTGCAAAAGAATTTGGAAGCTCAAATTGGACAATTGGCACAACGTCTTGAGAATAGACCCCGAGGAAGTTTGCCCAACAACACGGTTCAAAATCCGCATGTTGAGGAAGCAAAGCAACTTACGACACCCAAGGAAGCAGCCTGATGCCGCCCGAACGGTCGGTCGCGATTTTACTCGCGTCGTTGCGGACCTCTCGTTTAGAGCGGCGATCAGAGGGTTTTAAAATTTATATTTGCGGGGCCTAAGTATACCTAGTTACTATTGGTGTATAGCAGCAAGGATGACCTAGGGTCGTTCTCTGAGTCAGTGTATTGTGGATCGTGGACGAAACAGGCGTACTTATCAATCTAGCGGGTTTTAAAAGATTTTGATTGGTGGTTTTGTTTTTGGGTTTTTTATACTTAGGCAGAAAATGTTAATAAAAGCAAATAAAGTATATGTAGATAGCAGATAATCTAGAGAGGGTGTTTGCTATGGTTTCGGTAGCCTTATTGATTGGAATGATGTATGATGTATGAAAACGTGTTCTAAAGGTTTGTATTTTATTTATTTCAGGTATCTGTGGAGTGAGCACTAGCCCCCTACTGATAGAGTTCTCGATCAGTATGTCACTGAGCGACTAGGCTATCCTGATTCTGATCGGAGTAGTTTATCCAGCCCACAACACTAACCGGTGAAGGTGTAGTGACCCTTATCTGGGATGAGACCCTGGGTGCATGAATAAGGTGACATACCAACTCGATGTCCGACCTTTCTTAACCCCACAATAATATCTAATCTAAATAAAACATTTAAGACCAAGTTTATAGAATGTGCTTGATTACTTTCTATTGATGGTTCGATGAGTCTGGGTGTTGGGTCATGATTCGGTGATTCACATAGACTGATAACAACGACTCTTTCCGTGATTACCACACTGTACTCCACTTGAAGGTGTTTCCATTGATGAACCAAGGACCTAGTCGGTACCAGCTCTGCTAATCACAGAGTTACCGTTATTCCACAAGGCTTAGTAACTGCGGTTTTTCCTCGGCTTCCACGATTTAACTACACCGGAGGTGTTGTCGACGCTATACAGAGTAATCAACCGACTTACGGTACCTTACATTGCTTTACAAAGGCTAACCCAGACTACTTAACTAAGTTTGTATTTAAGCATAATATTATCCATCTATGATATAAACCAGCCCTTACTTTTAAGTCCCAATAAATCCCTAACTTGTCAACAGTGTAATATTCACGTTCAGTTAGAAAACCGTATTTCCACGGGTACAGTGTACTTTGCGTTCAGAATAGAAAGCATTATTTCCACGGCTCCAGTGTACTTGGTGTTCAGTTAGAAAACCATATTTCCATAATCACAGTGTACTTTGCGTTCAGAATAGAAAGCATTATTTCCACGATGACGATGTACTTAGCGTTCATTTAGAAAGCGATGTTTACACGATTAACAAATCAGACCATGTTCATGTTTGACACAGATAACTAAGTACCTTTGATGGGGTTCGCGACGTCCCATCATTAAGGTCGTAATCACGTTTACTGGTTGAAAGGCGATTAGTTTGATAGGTTTAAAATCATAAATAGAAAATAAATCAAAGCACTAATTTTCATAGCATCATTCCAACCAATTTACGACTAACTACATCATAGCAAACACGCAATATCACTACTCGCTAATCATGGCAACCAATCCTAAATCTAGCATGACAACGGTAATAACAATCATCATAATGAAATAGATAAAGGATAGATATAACCGTAATAAGAGCGTAGCTGAATACAACTTGAACGTTACACGAGCAGAACTCCTAGTACGCGCCAAGCGATATTACAATATTGCCCCTTCTAACTAGCCGCTAATCTACGACTAATTATATCCTAATATTTCTCCTCTAACTCCTAAGAGTAGTGCTAGAGAGAGAAATCTACTAACTAAACTAAGAAATTAAAAACGTAAAAGAGTGATTGTTGGAGTGATTCTTGGATGGATTGATGGATGTGTGTGTGTTGAAAATGAAGAAATGAAGCCTCTATATATATAACTCGCACAACCATATCCGTAGACCGTATCCAAAACTTCAAACGCACAACCATATCGCAAACCCGAATAAAAATCAGATTTTAATCGCCTAAACGCATGATACGGTTGAGCTAGGGCAAATACGTGAGAACTGGAGCGTATACGGGAGAACGTAGGGTGAATACGGGAGAACACAAGCCGTATACGGCTGTGCTAGGCTGTATACGGTCTAGCTAGGCCATATACTGTCCAGGCTAGGCCGTATACGGTCTGGTTTGGCCGTATACGGTCTAGCTCTCCCGTATCCTGATTCTTTGGTTCTTCGTTTCTTCGTTCGGGCGTAACTTCTTCGTCGTTTATCCGTTTTGAGTGATTCTCGCGCCCACGGTTTCGTAATTTCCTAACGAAGAAAATGACATAAGTTAGAGGTCAAAATTCCAAGTATAGCTCAAATTGTGCTTAAATGCGTGAACGGAAGATTCAATGATCGTTTGTGCTCTATTTTACTCGTTTTTAGGTCTTTTTGGTTGATTCTTGAAACATCGTCTATATTTTAGCCCTTATGATGAAATGTGATGTTTAAGTTCATATTTAAGTGTTTTCATTAATAATTGGGCTAAAATGGTGAGATAATGGCACACAAAAACATTACTTTTTGTGTGTCATCAAATATCCCACACTTAGACTTTGCTTGTCCTCAAGCAAAACTCAAAATTCTCACTTGCTTTTAGGAAAAACATTTTGAAAACACGAGTTTATTTTTGGGGTGAGTCAAAATATATCAAAAATAACCATCTCCATATACAAGTAACGTAACCTGAAAATAAGAGAAAGTAAGATATTCCTTTCAGAGGCATAAAATGATTCTCTTAGGCATGCTTTCAATTCTCGCGATCTTGGAATATACATGACTAGGCGATCTCACAAGGTGGTCACTCAATTCACTCAAGAAGTGTTTCGGGTTACCTATCAATCTAATCAAACAAAATCGCTCATAAGCCAGTCATGCAACATCCATCGTCATAGGCTTGCTCGAGAATCATATCTCCACCACTTAGGTGAGGACGGTGCTAGCTATCCCAGGACATTCAAAGTGGGTTGTAATGGTAGGTGAGGGTTACGGGGTATGGATAAGTGGTAATTTTTAGTGGTTATAAAGGGTTTTGCTTATCTTAGGACTTCTAAACTTTTGAAAAACATTATTTAAACAACCTTTTTAATGAAAACGGAAACGGATAACAGTACGGGAAGATAGCTATTTTGACTTCTATCTTTTTGAAAATACACGAAGAAATTTATGTCTTTTATAAGAGCGGGAATTTTCGAGGGATTTGAAGCACTTAGCTTTATTCTATTTTCTTTTCTTTTTCTTTTGTTTCTATTTTTGGGCTTTTCTAGGGATTTTATTTTGTTTCTTTCCTTTGCCCTTTTGAAATCCTTTTCTTTCTTTCATCTTTTTCATCCTTTTGATGACTTTGCATTTACTTGGTGTCAATTTTTCACACCATAATCTCTCAACTTTTGATTTTTATCAAGGGAACGCACGCGAGAGAATTTGAGTAAACACCAGTATTTGTGATTTGGAGTGAAAGCAAAAAGGGTATTTAAATGACATTTTCCACAAGTTTAAAATTTCTAAGATAAGATTTTTGGTGGGTGTGGAATAAATGGGTTAAGATTTAAAGGGTTTTGAAAGAAACGAACAGGCTAAGGCTCAACAGGGTTATCTAAGCGGATCATCAACACTAAAGATGAGTGTTGGAAGGGTTTTGGGCTTGAAGAGATATGATAAAAATGGGTTAAATCCTAAGGAATGTCAAGGTCATCTAACTGCACCTATACCGCGTACGGTACTCTACCAATGTGGTCTCGAAGTGCATACCAGGAGCAAGTTCTAATTCCGGATGCATGCATCGGCACACTCAAACAAACGAATAGTGAAGCATTAAAGATGAATGCTTATATTGGCTCAAGATACCTCACTGCAAGTTTTTGGGTTTGTTTGTGCCTAGCCATGCGATGCCCGTATTAGATTATCATTTTAGACCTAAGAAATTCCTATCTTATTCACTCTTAATTTCCAAAATACCCTACTCATATATGAAAATGCACCTTCTTAAGACACTTTAACTCAAAAATTTTGAAAAATTTTAGCAAAAGTGAGTTTTTTTTTTTTAAACAAATTGAGGAACATTTTCTGGGTTTGCTTTTGGAAACAAGAATCAAACAAGCAAACCTAAGGTATTCTGTACCGCTATCCCACACTTAGAGAAACATTGTCCCTAATGTTCTCTTGAGTTGGGATTTGAGAAAAATCCCACAATTAGAGTTTGAATATATCGGAAAATGTTACTCAAGTGTTTGTTTTGGGCTGGAATCCCACACTTAGTGATAAGCTGGGGATATGGCATAGACTACTTTAATGAGAATTCAAAGCTAACAATCATATCAAAAACGAGAGTGAGAACGAGAGAACTCCCCTATCGAAGCGAAGGTGGAAGGATGGAATTCTGGAAGATGCGCTGAAGAGGAGATCCTGACAGGAATTCTTCTTTGGCGGTGGTTCCATATAGATCTTTCGGCTTTGGCGTGTGCAGCTTACAAATAAAGGCCTGTCCTCCATCTTTACACTTCTTTCACTCTCTTGTGAAGGTATCTCGTAAGTGTGAACACGTTGGGTATATTTTTACCGACTTCTTATTATAGCTTTTTACCGAAAGTGCCTAAATTCAGAATGTGAAAAGATGTTTTCTAATTCAAAATGAGTTCTAAGTCATGTGTTTTTAAACGAGTTCGAGCATAATGCGTGAAAGTAGCACGCAAGTACCTCAAATGCTCGAAACACATGTCTTGTTAAAATTTAATTCCTATTTTCCTAGATTAGGTGGTAAAAGCTGAAGTGGTGTTTTGAAAGCATTTTGTATACCCAAGTGTGAAAGATAGTCAGAGATATATCACTTCTTGGAATTTAAAAACTAATATTATTAATACTAATACTAAGGATATTTATTGCACGGGTTGCCTCCCGAGAAGCGCTTCTATTTAGAGTCGAGGGCTCGACTTTTCCTCTTGGATCAGCCAGAAGAGGATCTCCCAGGACTTGGGATGCGGAATGGAAGTGTCCTGGGGTTTGGTGGGTAGAATCTCATAAAATGTCGTGTGACGACTTCTGTGATGTTCGGGATTCTTGCCACATGAAGAGGATAGGTATGGAAATGCTCCTCAGCAGTCCTTTGCAAGTATAAAAGATCCATTATAGCATCTTGAACTGCCTTGGAGATTGGTCCATTAGTGTCCACAAGGGTGGCTCCATCGTGCTCAAGAGTCTCACGCACCGGTCGATCTGTCCGCAGGGTGTCCATAAATCCGAAGAAGCGTAGGTGGATGTCTTCATGAGTGGCATTGCTGATGTCCTGCCCTAGCTCTTCAATGGATCTGAATATGCCTTGGATCAGCTGTTTCTGATGGTTGGTATACGTGAGCTCTGGTTTCAGGAGGATGTTAATCATCCTGTTGTAAACCTCACGTAACCCATTGTGGAATAGCTGTCTGGGCTGCTCCCATAGGATAGAACCGAAAATGTCTTTAAGTCGTTCAGAGACGAAATATGCAACGTTAACCGTCAAACCTTCTGGAACAGAAGAAGGGATGGCACGTGCTCTCTCGTCTGAACTGACGTGTTCTAACTTTTCGACGATTATCTGGGCGTGATGCTCGATAGTGCAGCTGATGAAAAACCTGTGTGGTGAGGACTCGTCAATGTGATCATTATCGGCCATAGAATCTAGAAGTCCCTTGAGATCCGCCATTAGCTGAACATCTACTTCGTTTTCAGGATTCCCAGTAGCATAATCCATGTTGTGTCTGAAATTTTGGAGAAACTCCACCTGTTGGTGCGAATATGGAAATGCGGACCTGATAAATGCTTGATACACCCGGCCATACGTGGTCTTCTGTGTTTCATAGAATTCCTCTTCATCGGGGAAAGGCTCATCATTGTCTGATGATTCTCCTGCGAGATCGTTGGCGAAGGCGTTGATGCGACTAATCAGATGTTGCGGACTCAGGTAGGAGTTGGCTCGATAAACCTCATATTCAGTCTCAATGTCCTCAATAAAATCCCTCTGACGTTGCGTGTATTCTTAAGTAGAATCTCGTATAATCGCAATCAGAGTTCGGAAATCCTCCCCGTGTTCTTCAATAGCACTAAGCATTTCTTCTGGTTCAGACAAGATCGGGATTTCGGTATTTCCTATAGTAGGAGGAGGGATAATGACTGGAGGGGGAATGGTTGGAGTGAGGTGAAGGCGAATGGAGCGGGTATCGATCGGAACATCAATGAGAACGATATCGTCCTCATCACTCTCTGTTGCTGAAGTGTCTGGAAACTCAACAGCGTCGGTGAGTAGCTGAGACTCGTCGGTGATCTGTGATACTGGCTGGGAAGAGTCCATCTCGATATCCCTCTCGTCCTGGGAATCAGAATCATCGCTTGATCCAAATGTACCTCCAAGCTCAAAATGTGATCGAGGCTCGGATGAGTCAAGGGGTGGAATCCCTCGAGGAGGTATATGTGGCTTAAGTAGAGATTCATCATCCAGGGAGTGGTCAATCGAAGGTTCCTCTGAGTCGTTCTCCGGCAGAGGGATGAAGTTCAAAGCATAGTCTATCTGCATGATCTCTGCGGTCGGAGGGTGTGTCTCAGGAATGTGTGGCGGTGTAGCTTCCTCTGGCTCTTCTTCTTCTTCTTCTTCTTCTATCTCCTCTTCTTCTTCCTCAGTCTCCTCTTCTATCTCTTCTTCCTCAGTGTCGGAAGTAATCGTGATGGGCTCGTCAAACATAGGGGTGTCTGGTTCAGAATCATCATCCGTGGTAACTCTTCCTGTCGAAATCGCACATATTTCCGCATGCTCTGTGATAGACTGATCAGCTTGATCGATCTTGAAGGTGATAGTCTCTCCATGAGATCTAAGACTGATAGTCTGAGAATAAACATCTATGATAGTGCGTGCGGTGTTCAAGAATGGTCTACCCAAGATGATAGGGATATGGACATCCTCCTGAATGTCCATCACTACAAAGTCTGTGGGAAATAGGAATTTATCAACTTGAACCATGATGTTCTCAGCTTATCCCTTAGGGTGTCTAATGGATTGGTCAGCTAGCTGGACACTCATGTTGGTCGGTTTAAGGGGTCCTAATTCCAATCTAGTGTAAAGCGAATAGGGCATCAGGTTGATACTGGCTCCTAGGTCGGCTAGAGAGTGTATCATGCCCGAGTGATAGATCGAACATGGAAGGGTAAAGCGTCCAGTATCTCCTAATTTCTCAGGGATAGAGTTCTTTATAAGAGCTGAACATTCCGCGTTCAGTGGGACATTGGGTACTTCGGGTACCTTATCCTTGGTTGCTAAGAGTTTTAGGATGTATTTTGAACTGGAAGGGGTTCGGGACACGGTGTCCAAGAACTTTCCATTGAGACGGAAATCGTTGACCTTATAGGCTTTCTTAAGACGGCCGGGAAACGGGATGCGTACTTCCCTTTGTGGTGTAGGGACAGACGGCGACTCAACTGTCGGCGGGACAGGAGTATCTTCCTTCATCGGAGAAGGAGTGGGAGGTTGGCTCGGTGCCACCTTTTTGTCTGTAGTACTCATATGTTTGGCTTCTTCTATGTGTGGGTTCTGTACCGTGTTACTAGGGAGATTTCCCTGGGGCCTAGAGTCAAGACGTTGGGCTAGCTGTCCTATCTGGGTCTCAAGATTTTTGAGAATGGCCAGTTGGTTCCTAATGAATAGGTCGGTTTGGTCCTGCCTAGCGCTAGTCTTTTGGTTAATTTGGTGCTGGCCTTGGATGAACTTAGTGAGGGTATCATCCGTACTAGTAATGGGCACTATGGTTTTAGAGGGTTCAGTCGATTGAGCTGCGTCGGGTGCAGTCAATGATAGTGGTTGGTTATAGGTAAGTTGGGGTTGTTGTTGGTAAGAAGGGTACCTAGGTTGGTAGTTGGGCTGAAAGGGTGGTTGGTTTCTAGGTGGGTATTGGGTGCCTCTAGTCCTAGGCGGAGAGGTTCGATCGAAGCCAGGTGAATTTTGTTGGCGAGCTGGAAATTGAGCGTAGTAAACCGTTCCGTCAGCAGGATCCTCGTACTCAACCCGATAACTTTCTGTTGGAAGGTTGGCACAGTTCTGGCATTCCTGAACTTGATGGGCGTGCTGGGATGGTTTCTTCATTTCGCCGATCTGCTTCGTTAGGTGCTCGATCTTCTCTGTCAGAGACTTGATAGCTTCGGTCTGGAATGGATTGGGCGTAGCAATCGGTGCTGATGATGAGGAATGCTCACCAGAGTTCCAGTCGTGATGGTGCATCGTCATATTCTCGATCAAGTTCCAAGCTTCCTCATCGGTGAGTTGCATGAAGTTGCCCTGAGCAGCGGCGTCAAGGGTAGTGCGATGGTTTGGAGCGAGACCGTTGTAAAACGTGCACAGCTGGCTGGTTTTCTCTATAAGGTGGTTAGGGCATTTGTTCAACAGACTCTTGTATCTCTCCCATGCTGTGTAGATAGATTCATCATGAGCTTGGTGGAAGTTCATAATTTCATTCTTGTACTTGGTTTGCTTAGCCGGAGGAAAGTACTTAGTAAGGAATTTTGTAGCCATATCCGTCCAGGAGGTGATAGAGCCGGTCTCTAATCCCTCAAACCAAGTCAAAGCGTGGTGAGTAAGCGAATAGGGGAATAGGTATAGACGGACTATATCCTGATCAACCCCGTTCTGCTTGTACGAGTTGGTAGTCTGAATGAATCGGTTGATGTGGGCGTTAGGATCGTCATGGGGTAAACCATGGAATTGGCAGAATTCCTTGATAAGCTGAACGATATGATGTTTAAGCTCGAAGGACGCGCCGTCGATGACCGGATAGCTGATGGGTCCACCTCGACCTTCAATTGATGGTTTGGTGCTGTCGGCAAGCGTGACACGTGCAGCCATCGGTTGTCGGTTGCGGAAGCGTTTCTCCTTGCGGATCGTTCGGATGATCGTCTCAGGATCGGGTACGAAAGTGAGAGATTCGAATCCGGATGATCGGGTCAAATATCGTTGTGTGTTGTGGGAAGGAATTTTCGAATGGAACAAGGAAAAATCTAAATTAAACTAAACTACGGGATACTAGAAAGAAAAATTCGTCTGTAACGTCTTCAGATCTTACGGCTGACTCCCCGGCAGCGGCGCCAAAAGCTTGATGCCGCCCGAACGGTCGGTCGCGATTTTACTCGCGTAGTTGCGGACCTCTCGTTTAGAGCGGCGATAAGAGGGTTTTAAAATTTATATTTGCGGGGCCTAAGTATACCTAGTTACTATTGGTGTATAGCAGCAAGGATGACCTAGGGTCGTTCTCTGAGTCAGTGTATTGTGGATCATGGACGAAACAGGCGTACTTATCAATCTAGCGGGTTTTAAAAGATTATGATTGGTGGTTTTGTTTTTGGGTTTTTTATACATAGGCAGAAAATGTAAATTAAAGCAAATAAAGTAAATGTAGATAGCAGATAATCTAGAGAGGGTGTTTGCTATGGTTTCGGTAGCCTTATTGATTGGAATGATGTATGATGTATGAAAACGTGTTCTAAAGGTTTGTATTTTATTTATTTCAGGTATCCGTGGAGTGAGCACTAGCCCCCTACTGATAGAGTTCTCGATCAGTATGTCACTGAGCGACTAGGCTATCCTGATTCTGATCGGAGTAGTTTATCCAGCCCACAACACTAACCGGTGAAGGTGTAGTGACCCTTATCTGGGATGAGACCCTGGGTGCATGAATAAGGCGACAAACCAACTCGATGTCCGACCTTTCTTAACCCCACAATAATATCTAATCTAAATAAAACATTTAAGACGAAGTTTATAGAATGTGCTTGATTTCTTTCTATTGATGGTTCGATGAGTCTGGGTGTTGGGTCATGATTCGGTGATTCACATAGACTGATAACAACGACTCTTTCCGTGATTACCACACTGTACTCCACTTGAAGGTGTTTCCATTGATGAACCAAGGACCTAGTCGGTACCAGCTCTGCTAATCACAGAGTTACCGTTATTCCACAAGGCTTAGTAACTATGGTTTTTCCTCGGCTTCCACGTATTAACTACACCGGAGGTGTTGTCGACGCTATACAGAGTAATCAACCGACTTACGGTACCTTACATTGCTTTACAAAGGCTAACCCAGACTACTTAACTAAGTTTGTATTTAAGCATAATATTATCCATCTATGATATAAACCAGCCCTTACTTTTAAGTCCCAATAAATCCCTAACTTGTCAACAGTGTAATATTCACGTTCAGTTAGAAAACCATATTTCCACGGGTACAGTGTACTTTGCGTTCAGAATAGAAAGCATTATTTCCACGGCTCCAGTGTACTTGGTGTTCAGTTAGAAAACCATATTTCCATAATCACAGTGTACTTTGCGTTCAGAATAGAAAGCATTATTTCCACGATGACGATGTACTTAGCGTTCATTTAGAAAGCGATGTTTACACGATTAACAAATCAGACCATGTTCATGTTTGACACAGATAACTAAGTACCTTTGATGGGGTTCGCGACGTCCCATCATTAAGGTCGTAATCACGTTTACTGGTTGAAAGGCGATTAGTTTGATAGGTTTAAAATCATAAATAGAAAATAAATCAAAGCACTAATTTTCATAGCATCATTCCAACCAATTTACGACTAACTACATCATAGCAAACACGCAATATCACTACTCGCTAATCATGGCAACCAATCCTAAATCTAGCATGACAGCGGTAATAACAATCATCATAATGAAATAGATAAAGGATAGATATAACCGTAATAAGAGCGTAGCTGAATACAACTTGAACGTTACACGAGCAGAACTCCTAGTACGCGCCAAGCGATATTACAATATTGCCCCTTCTAACTAGCCGCTAATCTACGACTAATTATATCCTAATATTTCTCCTCTAACTCCTAAGAGTAGTGCTAGAGAGAGAAATCTACTAACTAAACTAAGAAATTAAAAACGTAAAAGAGTGATTGTTGGAGTGATTCTTGGATGGATTGATGGATGTGTGTGTGTTGAAAATGAAGAAATGAAGCCTCTATATATATAACTCGCACAACCATATCCGTAGACCGTATCCAAAACTTCAAACGCACAACCATATCGCAAACCCGAATAAAAATCAGATTTTAATCGCCTAAACGCACGATACGGTTGAGCTAGGGCAAATACGGGAGAACTAGGGCGTATACGGGAGAACGTAGGGTGAATACGGGAGAACACAAGCTGTATACGGATGTGCTAGGCCGTATACGGTCTAGCTAGGCCATATACGGTCCAGGCTAGGCCGTATACGGTCTGGTTTGGCCGTATACGGTCTAGCTCTCCCGTATCCTGATTCTTTGGTTCTTCGTTTCTTCGTTCGGGCGTAACTTCTTCGTCGTTTATCCGTTTTGAGTGATTCTCGTGCCCACGGTTTCGTAATTTCCTAACGAAGAAAATGACATAAGTTAGAGGTCAAAATTCCAAGTATAGCTCAAATTGTGCTTAAATGCGTGAACGGAAGATTCAATGATCGTTTGTGCTCTATTTTACTCGTTTTTAGGTCTTTTTGGTTGATTCTTGAAACATCGTCTATATTTTAGCCCTTATGATGAAATGTGATGTTTAAGTTCATATTTAAGTGTTTTCATTAATAATTGGGCTAAAATGGTGAGATAATGGCACACAAAAACATGACTTTTTGTGTGTCATCACAGCCACTACTCCACATGCTGCTGTTCCAGTAAAGGAAGAACCAAAGGTCAAGATACCAGCTGTGGAAACCACTCAAACCATGAACAAATAGGTTAGAATCCCTTACCCCGCTAGACTTAAAGTTCAACCCAAGAAACTATCATCCTTTAAACTAGATGGAAAATTCCTTGATACCATGTCTAGAGTTCCTGGTCGTAATAAGTATATTAGAAAATTGCTATCCACCAAAGATAAATTGCCTGAAGTGAACAACATTCCCCTTAGTTCTGAAACCTCAGCCTTACTTAAAAATAGCCTTCCCGAAAAATTAGGAGATACTGGTAGATTTACACTCCCTTGTTCTATCTACAATTCCGGAAATATGAGCGCTTTAGCCGACTTAGGAGCCATCATTAACCTTATGCCCTACTCCCTGTTTAAAAGGCTAGAACTTGAAAACTTGAAACCCACTAAGATGACCGTCCAGCTAGCCGACCAATCTGTTAGATACCCCAAGGGAATAGCTGAGAATGTCCTTGTTCAAGTTGACAAATTTTTCTTTCCAACGGATTTCGTGGTAATGGATATCCACGAGGACATAAACATCCCAATTATCCTTGGAAGACCATTCATGAACACAGCTAGAGCAGTAATTGATGTGTATAACCACACGATTGTTTTACGATCGCACGGTGAAAGCATCACTTACAAGATCGACCAACCGAAATGCACCCCAGAAGAGGAAGAATGTTGTGCTATATCCACAGGAAAAGTCTGTTCCGATGATGAATCAGAACAAGAGGAGGAACCGCAATTCACCCGATCATCAGTTCTCATTTCTGACACCGAATACGACCCAGAAGAAGAAGAATACGAGGAAGCAGATGAAGAAATTGAATCTGACCCTGAAGAGGAAGAAGAAGAGGAAGAGGAAGAAATGGAAGAAGATGAAGATCACACTGATTCGCCACAAATGGCCGAAGTTAAAAGGATACAAAACTGTGATGACTGCTCTTCATCAGAAGAATCAGTTGATTATGGAGTCATCCGTCAAGAGCTCAGATCCTCTCATCTTAAAAGAATGGGAAACATCCTAAATTCCTATCTCGATCCATCAAAACCCTTCACCAGAACCCGACTCCGAGACATAGAAATCTTTGAAGAAGGACTCCGATCATCACCACACCCAGATCAGTATGCCAAACTACTACAAAGAATTTCAGCATACAAGGCACGTCAACCAGGAAGCTTTACCGAAGAGAACATTCATGACATAACAACCGAAGTCCGAACCATCGAAATCGATAGTTCTCGACCCTTCAACAACGCACCCTCAGACGAAGAACTCCACCAATTTCCCGATTCACGTGACAAAGATTCCGACTGCAACAGTGAATGCGATGACGACTACGTCAACATCACCCTCGATGAAAGCTCTATTCCACAACCTCCTCTTGCTCCACCAAATTCCCCTGCCGTCACAACTGAGAGACTAGAAATTCCTCTGATAGATAGTCATCAGGACATGATCGAGATGATTGATGAATACGACGATGTCCGAATTATCGTAGAAGCCATCAAAGAGTCAACCAATGATTATAACACCGCCCAGAGACACATGATAAGGGCAATTATACGAGACTACGATTCATACCTCGCCAATTATGGAGAACCAGAGCCTAGCACTCTTATGAGAAACATTCGAGCATTCTCTGATCTACTTCAAGAACAACTCACCAGAGAAGCTCAACAACGAGAAAGACCCAACTACCCAATGGGAGAAATCGAATTCTACGGAAACCAAAGGCGAATATAACAAAAAGTATATTGTGCCTTAGCCGGATCAGCTTTTCCTTACTCATCAAGTCAAAAAGCTATTCTTGCATCAATGAGAACCAATCAGGAGAGAGCCACAGGGAACCCAAGAAGTTATGCCGACATTAGAATGGTGGGAGATCTTAGAACTCTTCTAGATCTCATCGAAACTGGAGAGCACCTCACAGCATCAGAGAACTGCAGGATCGTCATTCAATCCACCATTGGGCACCACATTGAACTAATAATTGATGAGCTGAACGAGCCAGCCTATGAACAGGAAACTCATGAGGTACCGAGATTCATCCAGCACATGTCGCAAATCAATTTAGCCACTTATGTGACTACCCGATTGCGCGAAATGTACCAAGAAGAAGACTTAGAACTCGACGTCTACCGAAATGGATATCGCGAGATATTCAGCAAGCTAATTTGCATCTTCACCGACTCGGATTTTCCCTTCAACCGCGAGCAACATCAACTAATCAAACAAGTGTGCCAAGCAACCAGATCCTTCGGAGGAGACCCTTGGGCTAATGATTTTGAAGAAGTGAAAACCGAATTCATGGCTTTAATTGCCTCGATAGGAAGAAACCACCCACAGCGTGAAATAGTTTGAACTTACACCTGCACTCGAATTGACCCTAACGGACCAGTCACAAGGGCAGTTCGATACATCTGCTATGGAATGGCAATCCTCGACCGACTCGCCACCGATAACTTCAAAAGCTTCAGAATGCTATCCACCAACCCACCAACTCTCATTGCTGACATGATAGAGCAATTCCTACAGTACTATCCACCACGATACTCTCTACCAAGGAACCACAGTGACTACGCCACCACTACTGATGCATCAAGCATCATCTGAAGAAGAAAAGGACTAAGTCGAGCTCTCGACTTTAAAAGAGCTCTTCTCGGGAGGCAACTCGTGTTTGTTTTTACATTTCTGCAATTTTACTTTCCAAGAAGTGATGAAATCTCCGACTATCTTTCACACTCGGATCATACAAAGAATGCTCCAGCCTGCAAGGAAGCATTAACAACCGAAGAATAGTATATCTGACGTGTTCACACTCACGAGACCAATCACAAGAAGACTTGATCAAGAGCGTACCAAGAAAGACGGTATCTAGCAGATGCAACCAAAAGAATACTGCAACTACCGGGGAGTACTTCTATGCCATCTCTTTCATTCATTTTAAATATGCCATATCCATTATGCTTATCACTAAGTGTGGGATTCAAACCCAACACATACACTGAAAGAATGAATCTTGGATGTTTAAAACCCTAAGTGTGGGATTTTACCCCATTCAGAGCTTAGTATAACATCGAGGACGATGTTCCTTTAAGTGTGGGATAGCAGTAGTTGCACTACTGTTAAATGGATATTGGTATATGCCTGATTCTAAATCGTTGCTCTTTAGACCTTGCTTCCATCTCCATAAAAGTAAACAAAATCTTTCAAAATTGAGTTAAAAATATGTAGAAAATGAAAAATTTTAAAAGAATGATTTACTTTGGGGAAGAAAGAAAAATAAAATATAAATTCTTTTGAAAAAAACAAGTTTGATAATCCCATAAAGAGCATCGCATGACTGAGCACACAACAACCCAACTTTCGATTCGTGAGGCATCTTGAGCCATATGAAAAACATTCACTTTTAATGCTTCATTTTTTCGATTCTTGAGTGTGCCGATGTATGCGTTTAGAATAAGAACTTGCTCTTGTTATGCATTTCGAATCCGAACTTGTGAGTCAAAAAGGAGATCGAATCACATCATTCTTGAACCCATCCATACTCCCAAAATAAGCACGTTACCCCTTTACCCACTGAAAAACATCCCTCAAACTTCCTACAAAGTTCCGAAGATGAAAAAAGAGAAAAATCAAGGATATGACGTCAAAAGGATAGAAAAAGTTCCAAGAAAATTCGAAGTAAAGAAAGTCAAATGGAGAAAGAAGACTCCGCCCAAAATAGAAAGAAGGCGTCAATCCTCCCAAAAATTCAAAAATTTTCAGCTTTCCGCTTCACCAAAAAGAAAACCCAACAAAACCCCTCTCACATCACCAACATTCCATCCCAAAAACCCTACATCACTTCCCTTAGAATGATTGTGGCTAGATCGACTTCTCGCTCACCAAAAAGGTAACGATTTGATACTCGATCAAGCCTATGACGATAAACAATACATGACTGGCGTTCTGAGTGATTGATATAATAGAATAGGAAACCCTAACCACTTTGAGTGATTAAAGTGACCACCTTGAGAGGATCGCCTAGTCATGTATCAATGATCAATGATCAAAAGCATGCTCCTAAAGATTACAACCTTGCTTTCTAAAATATCAAATATCTTTATTTTTCTAAAACCCCCTTAGTAAAGAATTCCGTCTTAAAATATTTCATTATCTGCTTATCTTTAACCATGTTGAAAATGAGTTTGCTTGAGGACAAGCAAAGTTCTAAGTGTGGGATACTTGATATCGCGTACAAAGTCATGTTTTTACTACCGATATCTCTCTCATTCTGGAACGATTCTTGGCATTTTAATTCAAATATAGCACAAATCAGTAACATTATGCCAAGATGGTCAAAACGAGGTTGCACGATAAAAATCAAGCAAAACGGATGAAAAACGAAGATTCCACACACGTTTGAAGATTCAAGGCATCAAAACGAGATTTCAAGACTAAAGTGCCCTTCACCAACATCCATTATTTCCAAGATGTTCGTTTTCAAAATTCGAATCCAACAGAAGAAGAATCAACCAAAACGGGTAAAAAATGAAGATTTCGCGCCCGCCGGAAGATCCAAATGATCCCTACGCAATATCTGGAGCTAGGGACCTCTTCTCAGGGCCTATCTTATGTCAAAATCTTCGTTTTTGAATTACGAATCCAACAAAAAAAGAATCAACTCAAATGGACGTATAACGAAGAAAACACGCACGAATCGAGAAACGAAGCAACAAACAATGTAACGGGGCGGGGGTGGGCCCACCGCCGCCGGCCTCACCACCACCGCCGCCGGCTGGACCCCCACCGCCGCCGGCTGGCCTGTACCCGCCTCGGTTTCCATTTTTGGTAACTTTTGGTACCTGGTGCGCCTACTTTTCGTGTTGTACGGTACCCGGTGCGCCTACTTTTCGTGTTGTACGGTACCCGGTGCAGCCTTTTGGCTACTTTTTGATAACATGCACCTCAATAGGAGGCTTTAGGCTTCATTTCAAAATGTCCCATATGCACTAGTCATATTACTTTCTTACTTTCTCATTCTACTTTCTTACTTTAAATTTAGCATTATATTAGTTTAGCACTTTGTTTAGAGTAGAAAGAAAGCTAGGAACGTTTTGTAATCTTTGGTGTACGTTTAGAGTTATGCTCATTAATTCAAGTCTATTCTTTCTCGCATATTAATCTCGGTTATCTCTATCCTTATCTATCTTAATTAAACATGTTTGCTTTAATTATGTTTGCGATCGTTATTACCTTGATTAGCGAATAGATTACTATTGTATTTGTTGTGATGTAGTTAGTATATAATTGTGGGATGACTTTGAATACGTCGTGGGGGCCCCCTATTCGACTGATTACTCGGTATAGTATTGGAAATGCTTTTGAGCATAGTACAAATATATGGAAGCCTGTAACGACCGAAGGTAGTTGTATTATTGATCGACATTATAAAATTGGAAACTTTGTGAATGGACTTATCTTGTGATTTTAAACCTAAAACTTATATTCGCCTTTCGATTAACAAACGTGATTGTAACCTTGTAAAGAGGAGTCGCGAACTTCAATACTCGATCAATAGTTATCTGTGTAAAAGCTATGTTTTTTAATTGTAACGTCATGCAAGCATTATAAAATGCAATGTGATTATGTGGACTTGCCATGAGTATTGTACACTTCCAATCACAATGTACTTATCATGTAAACATCGCGAAGCAATTAAACTTACAACGGAAACATTGGTAAACAATTCAATACGTTGTGAGCTACCATAGTATTTTCCGACATGGTCTGGGTTTGACTTTACGTAAAAAGTCGTCAGCATTTTAATTAGTTGTTTTACTTTAGATTAGATTAGATTAGGTAGGCTATAGGCTAAATGACCATTTACGAAAACCTAGGGATTTGTTAATTGTATTGAGAAAGGCAAGTTTAAAAATCCAACTTAAACCGATACTTTTCATTAAAACCATGAAACCTAAAGTACGGTACGCAAGAAACCTAAATGCTTTCCCTCGTTTATCACGCTTAAGTTTCATTGGTAGAAATTGATTAAATAAGTCCGGACACAAGTTCTAAGTTAGTTGTTTAATGGATTCATAATCATTGTGGTATTAAGAACGGCTAGACATGTTATGGACTTGCTACTCTATTCCTTCGCCCACGAGCGAATACGTTCAATAATATGGGCCACTTACTCCCTCACAGGAGAGTGTGGAGAGTTGAGCATTGTCTGTCTGGTCAGAATCATGATACCTTAGTTCCTCGTGACATATTAGTTGATAACCGACTAATAAGGAATCTATTGGTTATACCATAAGTTAATGAATCTCATAAGCAACCCAATTTAGTTAATCATTTTCCCGTAAGAGTCATCATCCCATGATTGTTAACTAACGAACTCGCAACAAATACTACTTTGCATTATCTGACATCTTATTACATTTCATTCGCTTTATTTAGTTTACTTAATTAACTGAACCAAAACCCCCAACGCACTCTTTTAAACATTTACTAGAAAAGAAAGATTGATTGGATCACCTCCGTTTCAATTCAGTTTCTCTTTAAGAACGACTCTAGGTCCAACTTAACGCCTACTAACCCTTTGGTTCAGTACTAGTAAGTCACACTTAGACCCCAGCAATTATAAATTTTAAAACCACCCGTTGATAACCTCAACAGACTCTCACTAACCATTTTCATTCTTCACTAAAAAGAGCTATTCTTCAAAACAAAATTTTAAATTAAACCTTTATAATCAATACTCTTTAATAGATTATTATCAATTGTTATCGTTGTCAATTCGTTAAGCCTCTTTTGTGACATTTTAGAGTGCAAATATAATTTCAACAACTTAAGTTTTGAAAAACTTATTTTTACAGTTGCTACAATTATGGTAGAATACTCTATATGCAATAATCGAATTAGGAAAGCAATCGTTTCGTTTCAGATAATGTAGAATATCAATAGGTCTCGTATAGGCACAAGACAAGAAATTTTTAAGCAACTTTAACTTCACATAGAGTTCATTTGCATCAATACCAGGTTGTCCACTAGTCGTGAGTGCTTTATTTTAAGATGACTACAACACGAACTAAGACTCTTGTCCTCAAAGGAGTGTAACTTGTTAGAAGTAAACAATAAACCAAAAGTCTTGCCATACTGTATGTATTGTTCAAATCTTTTTTTAAGAGAAACAATTATTTGATCAATAATGCAAAATTAATATTTCAATTTAAATGACTCCTCGACAGAAAACGAAACATCCGCTTCATCAGTTGGATTCTCTTCAAAATGTTTTATTCTAGAAATTGCACGCTTTTATTCTTATTCTTCAAGTATCACAATAGTTTTTTTTCCACATTGAACCTATATACTAATAGATAACAACTCTCGTAAAATTTGGGGCCCCAAAATTTTGGTGGCCCTGTGCGGTAGCACATACTGTACTTGTCA
The DNA here is from genome assembly GCA_949592205.1 of Helichrysum umbraculigerum. Classification (NCBI taxonomy): domain Eukaryota; kingdom Viridiplantae; phylum Streptophyta; class Magnoliopsida; order Asterales; family Asteraceae; genus Helichrysum; species Helichrysum umbraculigerum. The sequence continues at coordinate 124,470,211 of CATIUR010000002.1, read as the reverse complement.
ATATCCTCCACTGGTAATTAGATCAATGGTCTAAATTAGTATGATTAATGAAATGAAGAGACAAACTTAATGCATAAAGTATAAACACCAATGAGATTAATTAATTTAACACTCTCTTATACTCCAGTAAAGAGAGGAGAGAGATAACATTCCATCGAACCACGCGTCTATTTCAATTAATACCGTGTCTATATAATCTAAGACCATTTGCAATGGTGCATGGCGTTCTGGGTCATTCTCACTGCCACATCAGCGTCGACTCCTTGTCAGCACGTGCATTGGTAAAATCCAGAACGTCCATCATCCCCCTTTGGCCCCACCATTTTCTTTTAATTTTGATTTTTTAAAAAAAGAAACTAAAATTTCTTTTTAATTAATCTAAAATACAATTTAACAATTATTAATAACTAATTCACTAAAAATAAAACTAAAACGTTACATTTGGTGAAGACATAATTTTTGGTTGTAGATTTGTTGGGTTTGTTGGGTGAGTTTGGTTGTATGAAAATTGGTATAGATTGTATGCATATATATAGATATGAAAAAGGGTGTTGTTAAAAAAAAGATTATATATATATTTTATATTTTTTTGGTTACCCATCAACGGTACAGTCCCAAGAAAAGGGATTAAATAATCGTGGACCCCACGAATTCATCCGCATGCCTGCCCGTGTAAACTTGCTCAACGCCCCGCATTTACTCCACCCAGAACGCCCCGTTGCTGGCGTTCTGGGGCGTTCTCCATGTCCACCTCAGCGAGCACGCTCCCATTGCAACTGGTCTAATAAGTTCCATTTACTAGCTCATCCCATGATTTAGCAAATTCAAATATAACGTTATGGTCTATTTGTTTTCGACTTAATAACTGAATACTAAAAATGCTTTATTTATTAAGTCGCGTATGGTTATTTGTTTTTTTTTTATCATTCAGACGTTCAACACATAAAACAAAGAACAGTTAATTACATATGACTTATTCAAAATAGACACTACATATGCAGACAAACAATGTATTTATTCATAACTTAATAAGAAAAAAAAAAAAACAAACAAACGAGGCCTATATCAACTTCATATACTATTCAAATCTTGAATACAAGGTAAAAGATATAATAGACTTTGTTATATATATATATATATATATATATATATATATATATATATATATATATATATATATAGGATTGGGATCAAGGGAGAAGGGTTTTAAAGTGGAGAAATTAGAGAAGCATTTCTGGCCTTCCGATGGGGGAATCAACGGTTGTGATGAGTCAAAGGGAAACCTTTAAAAAATGGGTGGGATTTGTGATGGGTGAGGGTATATTGGTCCATTCGTTCTAAATTACAAAAAGGAAATCAATTTTAATATTCAATTGAATGCCGATCGGTTTTCATGCAAAATTGAAGATTGACACTCTTCAACTTCTTCTCCTACATTCGTGACCCAAAAAAATCTGGAAACCCTTTCGGTGATTTTGCAATCGACCGTTGCTACCTAAAGATAGTATCAATTTTGTATAGTTTTTTTGATCGGAAAAATTGAATCGGCGCTGAATCAAGGGTATCGACGTCTCTGCTCTGTTTTGTGTTGTTCGAATGACGAATCGTGGTCCTCAGAAATCGCCGAAGATGAATCAATCAAAAGCAAAAGGTATTTGTTGTTGTTTTCTAAAACTGTTATCACTGCTTAATTTGTTGGGGACACAGCTATTTAGGGCTTTTAGAAGTAAATCCTCTGTGATTATTTATGTTAGTGGTGTGTTAGGCTTTGTTGAAGTTGAACCTAATCAAGCGATAAACCTGATTAAGTATTGGTTTTCTGAATCAAGTGTTTGAACCATCGATTATTTGTTTTTGTTAGTTATTGTGATTAGTGGTCATTTGTGTTGATGAATCGTATATTTTCACTAGCGTAGGGTCTGAACATTTAATGTAACACCCCCAAATTTAATGGTTTGCAGAAGCGAGTTTTGGGTGTTACTAATCAAATATCAAGCACAAAGATTAATAGCAAACGACTCTAAATGAGACGTTTTAGAATATACATTACATTTCAAAAGTAATACGAGTAAAATCTCCAAGTATGTATGCATGCGACTCAAGCTATCAAGCAGTCCTGCGGGCCATCACTACTGTTGACGCGTACCTGAGAATGCATCACTAAAAGCGTCAACCAAAAGGTTGGTGAATCTCACAGGTTTGTAGTAAACAGTAATATAAAGTTTGGTACAACAGCAGTAAGTAAATAATATTTGCAAACAGGTAATTCAGTGAGTAAGAATCAATTACACACAGGTAATTAAGTAAGTAATTTCCAATTATGCACAAGTAATTAAGTAGGTACACCGGTAATTAAGTAAGTAATTTCAATCACACACCGGTGATTAAGCAAGTAAGGTCGGTCTATCTTGCCATGAGCCATCATAGTCGAAGCTTAACCGTAAATTTGCCCCTCGTGAGTGCAATCCAAAAACACTCATATGTAACGAGTAGAAAACACCTGTTTATACGAGTAACAGTTCGTGGTGGCGCTACCACCCCAGGTGGGGATTGTCAGTCCCATATGGATCCATATACTAAAACTCGCGCTTAAGTCCATAACTAACAACTATGATTTCAGAGGCCTTCATTGGATTAACGTAAACTCATGCAAATGTGATATACCGGTAAGTAGTAATTCCGTATCATAGTAATTCAGCAAGTTTGTAAGTTCGTACAGTAGTAAGGTAGTAAATCAGTAACGTAGTAAACAGTGAATCACTTCATTTGTAAAGTAGTATCAGTATCGCAGTAAAACAGTGATTCGCTAAGTTTGTACAACAGTAATGTAGTAAATCAGTAAAGTAGTAAGTTCATGGAGTAGTAACTCCGTAAAGTAGTAAACCAGTATGTTTGCAAATCAGTAAAGTATTTTGTTTGTAGGTTTGTAACACAGTAAACACAAGTAAGTAATTAATACATTTAAACATGTAATGCATCTCCCCCAAAACAGTAAAACGGTAAAAAGGGGCTGTGAGACTCACCTGTGGGTGCTAGCATTCCTAATCGTCAGTAATATCCAATCCGTAACCTCCTAACGTCCTAAACGTAAGAGATATATATTAATATGAGTATTTGACTGCTCGCAAAATCATGCAAATTATGTGATTATTTTGTAAGACCGTTTAAGTCGAATTGTGTACTATTAGATAGTGTTTCTTGAATTGAAAACGTTTATGTCCCTCGAGTTCTCTCACTCGTTATGCGTCTTGTATATCCAAATATATATACATAAATTATATATATACTCGTATATAAGTCGTTCAAGTTTATTGTATACTTTGAAAAAGTATATATATAATTAGTTCTTCAAGATAATGTTAATATAAATTAATTATTATGTAGTTAATAAATATTTATGACTTGTAAAAACTTCAAGTCTCTAGCACCATGCTATATGTTATTTTTGTTATATATTACTAGGTTGTATATAAATGTATTAACAATAAGTTAGTAAAAAAATATGAAATGGGATTAAAAGAGGTCAGAGGTAAGGATCGACCCTCTGACCTTTCGCTTCAACACATATGTTCCAACCATTAGACTACATGCCCTCTTTTGTTTATATCTCACTAAGTATTTATTTATATCTTAATAAAAGCTAGTCAAAATTTTAAGTAGAATCAAAACAGGTCAACACCAAGGCTTTGTACACATGGGTTTTCAGTTACGATTATCCCCTCACAATAAGATTCTATATCTTGAGCTCGACATAACATACGGATATAACAATTTAACACAATGTTTTCAATGTTTATAAATATGTATGTTTAAAGGAAAATGATGCTCACGGTTAAAGGTGGTGGGAGCCGAGGTGATGGTGACGATGAGATAACGATGATGATGTTGTTGTTGTTATGGTGGTTGGTGGTGGTGTGGCGACCGACGGTGGTGGTTATGGGTGCCCGATGATGATGATATCAGTCTGTTGCTGCTGCGCCGGTGGTGTTGCTCGGCAATGGTGGTGTTCGGTCGGTGGTCCCGGTTGGTGGTGGCTCGGGTGGTGATGGTGCCGAGAGGAGGAGATGGAAAATGTTGAAGATAATCGATGTTGATGATGATTATAAGCTGCTCTTGTTGTTTTCGTTCCTTCTCTTGCTTCGATCGTCATGGTGGTCCGAAGATGGTGGTGATGTTTTTGTTGTTCCTGCTTACTCCTTCCCCTGGTTATGATGATAAATCGGTTGACGATGATGATACGGATGATGATGATTAAGTGATCATATTTGTTTGTGATTAAAGATTTGAAATGAAGGTTGAAGATGATTTGTGAGTACTTAGTTCTTGCTTCTGTTGGTTGTTTGCTGTTGTCGATGGAGAAAGAAATCACAGAAGAAAAGTTTGGTGTGGCTCAAATAATTGAGATATGTGTTTGATCAAAGTGAGGGAGGGAATGAGTTATATAAAAATACATCAGTGATCAAATATTTCAAAGGAAGTATGGAGTTGAGCAGTAGCTTGTCGACGGATATTATTATGGTGTTAAATGTTTGGGTTTTTAACCCGTTAATTCTGGGTACGGGTCCAATTGTGTGTCAAATTTCAGTTGAATTTTGAAATTATATTTTGAGGTAATTCTCCAAATACTTTATCAGGAATGTGAAAAATAATACTTTTAATATTTTTGACCGTTAGGTACGTTTTGTATTTGTTTCTGTTCGTGTATAACGCGTTTTAAATAATCATCTAAAGATTTCCGTTTTATTTTTGTTCTAACTATTTTCCATAGTACTTTCCTAGTAAATAAATAAATATTATTTTCAACCATAATACTTTATTTAGAAATGTTTTGCACCAACATCTGTTTCGAGTTTCTACGTTGTTTCAGATTCGTTTATACTCGATTATTTAATAATCGTTTTATGTTATATATAACTATATATATAATATACTTGAACACTTCAGAATTATGCGTATGTAATACGCGAAATAAAAGTTTAATTTGGGCGCGAAAATTGGCCCTTTTTGACCGGGTGTCACATTCTCCCCTTGTTAGGAGAATTTCGTCCCGAAATTTGTTCGTAGTAATTATGGGTGTGTCGCAGTATTAGTCTGTGCATATCCTAAGTAAGTTTGTGAAATCATTGTGAGTGACACACTCATCTATAAAAGATTGTATACCTCCCCTTGTTGAACTATTGCCCTACTAGCGACTAAAGAAATAGAGGAGTGAGTTTCGATGTAGTTAACCATTTTATTTGTGAAGGCAAGTTCAGTCAGTCGCTAGGGTATAGCTACTCCTTGCACTAGTAGCCTAAAGTAAAGCAGTAACTTCCACTGCGTTCGTACAGTTTGTAACAGTTAATGGTATCGTAGTGTAACTTAGACTCTATTAGTCTCATATAGAAACTAAATGGTTTAGCGTAAATTAGTTTTATGTGGGATGTTACACAGTGTATAAAAGTTAACCGGTATGTCTTCTGGTATGACCGGTATGTTTTCCGGTATAAAACAGCCTAGGATATGTTATTCCTATACATATGTGAGCTAAACCTCGTCTCATATATAGAAACTATAGAAACTAAATTTTCGTTTTTCCCTAACTCTGTCGGAATAATGTAGAAGTCGAATTGTAGTTTTCTAATCCTAACATATTTTCAGGATTTAAAGCACAGAATGTAGTAACAAGTAACAATCAAGGTTTAGTAAAGCAAGTAATCACAAGAATAGTTAGGCTGTCGAAGAATGAGGCCACCCGCGTCCTCATTCGAGTCTTAGTAGATTTTTATCTTAGAAGCAAGGATGTCATCGTATGCCGTGTAATTTTGCTGACCATCTAAAATTTGAAATTTGTATAAAGTTGTGCATTATATATAAGTTTACACGGTTATGAAATTTTGAGAATTTTATAAAACATTTCAAGAGAAATTTGTAACATTTTGTTAGAAATACATTTGTTAGAAAACTATGATGATGAAAGTCGGTTGAAAACTTTGAAGTCCGTTGAATACTTGAGTCGATAAATGGTTCGGTTAAAACCCTCGTTAGCGACAAAATTTTGAAAATTTTGTTTAACAAAATCTGTTCAAAAACAGAAGTTATGAAAAGTTTTGGGGTAAATGCATGTTAAAATTTGTTGGAGCTAGTTTTCCTAGGATACACCTAACGGTACATTGGAGTACGTTGTAGAATGTTATAGACGTATAATCAGGTAGGCAGTAGTAAGTAAATACTAAGTCCCGTTCTTCATATCGAAGAACTTTGGAGTAGCTATATTTGTCATTTTCAGTAGTGTGGGTAGTAACAAAAGTATCATTGGATAAGGTCTATTCCTATACCTTCAGTATATAATAGTCTATAGAGTAGTATGCAATCGAGGCCTATATATGTATATATACCTATATCACATAATAGCCTAATCATATATGTATATACCATATATACCTATATATTCACCTAGCCATGTCTAGCACAAAGCAATTAGAAGTCTCGGTTCTCTCGTGGTCAGAGTCAGCTAATGCATTCCTGTTTAATATAACCCCTTTCAGATCTTACATCATCTTTGTTTAATTGTACATAGTTAGCTACGCTATGTTAAATTAAATTTGTATGATGTAATCCCTAAACCAGTCATACCTAGTAAGGAATACTGCCTAACGGTCATAGTCTAGGCCGACTAAATGCAACCTAGTTCACTATAACCTTAGGCTCTGATACCAATCTGTAACACCCCCAAATTTAATGGTTTGCAGAAGCGAGTTTTGGGTGTTACTAATCAAATATCAAGCACAAAGATTAATAGCAAACGACTCTAAATGAGACGTTTTAGAATATACATTACATTTCAAAAGTAATACGAGTAAAATCTCCAAGTATGTATGCATGCGACTCAAGCTATCAAGCAGTCCTGCGGGCCATCACTACTGTTGACGCGTACCTGAGAATGCATCACTAAAAGCGTCAACCAAAAGGTTGGTGAATCTCACAGGTTTGTAGTAAACAGTAATAGAAAGTTTGGTACAACAGCAGTAAGTAAATAATATTTGCAAACAGGTAATTCAGTGAGTAAGAATCAATTACACACAGGTAATTAAGTAAGTAATTTCCAATTATGCACAAGTAATTAAGTAGGTACACCGGTAATTAAGTAAGTAATTTCAATCACACACCGGTGATTAAGCAAGTAAGGTCGGTCTATCTTGCCATGAGCCATCATAGTCGAAGCTTAACCGTAAATTTGCCCCTCGTGAGTGCAATCCAAAAACACTCATATGTAACGAGTAGAAAACACCTGTTTATACGAGTAACGGTTCGTGGTGGCGCTACCACCCCAGGTGGGGATTGTCAGTCCCATATGGATCCATATACTAAAACTCGCGCTTAAGTCCATAACTAACAACTATGATTTCAGAGACCTTCATTGGATTAACGTAAACTCATGCAAATGTGATATACCGGTAAGTAGTAATTCCGTATCATAGTAATTCAGCAAGTTTGTAAGTTCGTACAGTAGTAAGGTAGTAAATCAGTAACGTAGTAAACAGTGAATCACTTCATTTGTAAAGTAGTATCAGTATCGCAGTAAAACAGTGATTCGCTAAGTTTGTACAACAGTAATGTAGTAAATCAGTAAAGTAGTAAGTTCATGGAGTAGTAACTCCGTAAAGTAGTAAACCAGTATGTTTGCAAATCAGTAAAGTATTTTGTTTGTAGGTTTGTAACACAGTAAACACAAGTAAGTAATTAATACATTTAAACATGTAATGCATCTCCCCCAAAACAGTAAAACGGTAAAAAGGGGCTGTGAGACTCACCTGTGGGTGCTAGCATTCCTAATCGTCAGTAATATCCAATCCGTAACCTCCTAACGTCCTAAACGTAAGAGATATATATTAATATGAGTATTTGACTGCTCGCAAAATCATGCAAATTATGTGATTATTTTGTAAGACCGTTTAAGTCGAATTGTGTACTATTAGATAGTGTTTCTTGAATTGAAAACGTTTATGTCCCTCGAGTTCTCTCACTCGTTATGCGTCTTGTATATCCAAATATATATACATAAATTATATATATACTCGTATATAAGTCGTTCAAGTTTATTGCATACTTTGAAAAAGTATATATATAATTAGTTCTTCAAGATAATGTTAATATAAATTAATTATTATGTAGTTAATAAATATTTATGACTTGTAAAAACTTCAAGTCTCTAGCACCATGCTATATGTTATTTTTGTTATATATTACTAGGTTGTATATAAATGTATTAACAATAAGTTAGTAAAAAAAAATGAAATGGGATTAAAAGAGGTCAGAGGTAAGGATCGACCCTCTGACCTTTCGCTTCAACACATATGTTCCAACCGTTAGACTACATGCCCTCTTTTGTTTATATCTCACTAAGTATTTATTTATATCTTAATAAAAGATAGTCAAAATTTTAAGTAGAATCAAAACAGGTCAACACCAAGGCTTTGTACACATGGGTTTTCAGTTACGATTATCCCCTCACAATAAGATTCTATATCTTGAGCTCGACATAACATACGGATATAACAATTTAACGCAATGTTTTCAATGTTTATAAATATGTATGTTTAAAGGAAAATGATGCTCACGGTTAAAGGTGGTGGGAGCCGAGGTGATGGTGACGATGAGATAACGATGATGATGTTGTTGTTGTTATGGTGGTTGGTGGTGGTGTGGCGACCGACGGTGGTGGTTATGGGTGCACGATGATGATGATATCAGTCTGTTGCTGCTGCGCCGGTGGTGGTGCTCGGCAATGGTGGTGTTCGGTCGGTGGTCCCGGTTGGTGGTGGCTCGGGTGGTGATGGTGCCGAGAGGAGGAGATGGAAAATGTTGAAGATAATCGATGTTGATGATGATTATAAGCTGCTCTTGTTGTTTTCGTTCCTTCTCTTGCTTCGATCGTCATGGTGGTCCGAAGATGGTGGTGATGTTTTTGTTGTTCCTGCTTACTCCTTCCCCTGGTTATGATGATAAATCGGTTGACGATGATGATACGGATGATGATGATTAAGTAATCATATTTGTTTGTGATTAAAGATTTGAAATGAAGGTTGAAGATGATTTGTGAGTACTTAGTTCTTGCTTCTGTTGGTTGTTTGCTGTTGTCGATGGAGAAAGAAATCACAGAAGAAAAGTTTGGTGTGGCTCAAATAATTGAGATATGTGTTTGATCAAAGTGAGGGAGGGAATGAGTTATATAAAAATACATCAGTGATCAAATATTTCAAAGGAAGTATGGAGTTGAGCAGTAGCTTGTCGACGGATATTATTATGGTGTTAAATGTTTGGGTTTTTAACCCGTTAATTCTGGGTACGGGTCCAATTGTGTGTCAAATTTCAGTTGAATTTTGAAATTATATTTTGAGGTTATTCTCCAAATACTTTATCAGGAATGTGAAAAATAATACTTTTAATATTTTTGACCGTTAGGTACGTTTTGTATTTGTTTCTGTTCGTGTATAACGCGTTTTAAATAATCATCTAAAGATTTCCGTTTTATTTTTGTTCTAACTATTTTCCATAGTACTTTCCTAGTAAATAAATAAATATTATTTTCAACCATAATACTTTATTTAGAAATGTTTTGCACCAACGTCTGTTTCGAGTTTCTACGTTGTTTCAGATTCGTTTATACTCGATTATTTAATAATCGTTTTATGTTATATATAACTATATATATAATATACTTGAACACTTCAGAATTATGCGTATGTAATACGCGAAATAAAAGTTTAATTTGGGCGCGAAAATTGGCCCTTTTTGACCGGGTGTCACATTTAACATCCAGTGATAGTAAATTTGTATTTTACTATACATGTGTGCTGCTTAATCAATGTGTGTATGTACAGAATCATTTGGGCACGTAGTCAGGCCTGAAACTCAGTAATCAAGGAAGATGATGCAATCGGTAGTAAGAGGTGTTTACTACTATTTTGTATACATGATATGAATGGTTTTTGTTATTGGGGGAAACATGTAGTTTGTGTTTTTGTTGACCGATCTGTGATACTTTAATCGACCACTTCTAACAAACGGAACTTCACTTTTTAATGTTTTTTGAAAACGGAAACATTGAATCGCTGCTAAATCTAGGCGAACGAAATAGCAGGCAGTTGTGTGGGGGTGGGACGCTGAAGCGTAATTCTCAGAAACCAAGGAAGATGAAGCAATCGAAACCTAAAGGTATTCACTATTATTTTCTATATCTGATTTGTATATTTTAATGATTCGAGAAAACATCAAGTGCGTGTTTTTTTTCCAGAAAACCAATGTGCTTATTTCGGGGAATTATGCAATAGGTTTAGTTACATTGAATCAAAGTGTCCTACATTTGTGCGTGACTGTTGTTTTCCTGAATCAATTTTTTGATCCATGGATTCAGTGTATTGAATTTTAAGTTTGTGTACTGTTCATGTTGCGATTCTTCTACTAACTAATGTTTTAGGTGAGAAACTGTGGCTTGAATCATGCGAACATGCAACATTACCCTGTGTAGTTGTTTTTAAGTTTGGTTGAAAAAGTGTTTTTATGATGTTTTATAGCACATTGAATACTAACCAACAAATCCTAGTAAAAAAATGTGTTGATGAATCGGGACACGAAACTAGTGAATCATTGCACGTTGCTTGATTCTAGTCTGCAAATCGGTTTGGGACAAATTAGAGTGTCAACAGTAGTTGATATTATACGGCATGTTGTGGATAGTGGATTAGTGGTATGTGTGTAGTGACTCATAACTTGATTGACGTTAATATATTGGTAGCTTTCTCAGGTGCGTCATGGTGTATTTTAAATGTTTCAGGTAGGTCCCAATTGCGTGATCATGATTCGGATGATGATTTTATGACACCTCCTACCAAGGAACTTAACAGCTATAAACGTAAGAGAAGAGATCAGATCCGAATTGGTACTTCAGTGGGCCGCTTACTTTTTTGGTTGTAAGTTTAAATATTCCTTTTTCTGAAGCATAGAATAAGAGTTTAATAAATCATAGTAAAGTAGGTAATGTTGTGGAGATATGGTATATGCAAGCAACTTTGAATCAGAGTATGCACAGATTTTCCTGTAGTGTTTGAGGATTTAACGGTAGGTGGGTTTGTTTGATTGGTAATATAATGCTTGGTTGATCCATTTTTTATTTCATTCTTAAAGTTGAAGCAAAGGTCCAGCCATAAGTGTTTTGAATCAGTATTTTTATTGCAGAATGATAGTGTATTTTATGTTGAATCATAGTATAGTTACTGTGATTGAAGGTACTGCTGAATCATAGTTTGATTCTTGCTGAAGCATAGTATCTTTATTGCAGAATCAGAGTATATTTAATGCTGAATCATAGCATACTTAATGTAGATATACGCTGAATCATTATAAAAGTAACTCCGAATCATAGTTTAATTACCTCTGATTCATACTGGACTTAATGCTGAATCAGAGTTTAAATAATGCCGTGGTTGTAATGAGATGCAAACCATAGGAGACTCAGCATGTGTTTTTTCTATTTTGCAGACAAAAGTTTGTATGGATGCTGGTAGGACGGTTGAGCAACGTTTAAAAGATTTTTTTGAGAATTTGAATGACTGTCTTGCACGCTACAAAATTGGTGATCTTATCACATATGGATTGGTAATTAGCATTTTAATACACATTCAAATGGTTAATGACATATTAATCGTATACTTAAAGATTGGGCTGTATGAATTGTAGGCGTTTTTCCCGTTGTTGAATCAGAACCATCTTTGGTGTCTCGTCTTCGATCTAGATTCCGGGCATATCTTTGTACTTGACAACTTGGTGAATGGTGAAGCGGCTAAGTATTATTATGAAAAAATACATGAGAATTTGGTACCCACTACTAAACTCTATCTTATTATTATATTGTGTATAGGCAGTAAGAAACCATTTAACACAACGATGTTATCCTCTAACTGTAATACTTGTTCTTAGACATTGTCAACGTATTGGTTAACCAACCAGTATTGAATTTCACATGAGTGATGGTTTATGATCTTATTTAAAATAAATATGCGCCTTTACGGTTATGGCAATTTTCTTAAGTAATGGTGTATTATGTTGTTGAATCTCATGGTCATGGAGTATACTATAATCATGGGTTAACCACATTATATGAATCTATGTATGATGTTCCGGGTTCATAGGTATCACAGATGGCCAAGGTGGTGGTGTAATCAACTTATGAAGCTAAGTTTATAGAGGGTCTCGAAAAACTCATTTGTTGGCTGACTCAACGTTTTTTATTACAGAATCAATCTGTTACCTTTCCCGCACGAAACTGTAAAAATCACTGAATCAGAATTTTTTGATATTGAATCAATGTGTCGTGCATATTTGGGATAAACCCAGATGCAATGGAATTTGATGTCATGGTTTAAATGATTTGTAACTCCAAATTAATGGTTGACGACTTCTTTGATGTATAACAATTTAAAATAAGGTTAGTTAGCATGCTGTTTTTGAATGTCGTTGACGAATCAAAAAATGCAAATTCATATAAAGTGAAGTAAGGTGCACCGGAAGCATAATTGTCAGTGGCGAGTATGTTGTTGTAATAAACTCTAGTTGTAAGGTAACCTAAACCACGAGCTAACAAGGCAACCATGTGTATGTCTAACAACAGGGACTTTATTTTAAGTGTAGAAAGGACAATGGAATGTTTACATTGTATATGCCTTGAAGAATTTAAAAAAGGAGAACACTAAAGATTTTGGAAAAAATAAAACGACTACTCGGAAGACCAATAAGGTTCATTAATCGCTAGACTGTTTTTCTTGGCGGCATCATCTTCGGCCTTTTGTTTGCACGTGCTTCTATAATGACCTACAACGCCACAATACTTACAAGAACGGACTTGCTTATGCGCGTTTGCAATAGCTTTTTATTTTGCACTTTCAATCCTACCTTTTTTGGTTGACCCGCATCCTTTGTTACGGCTAACATGAGGATTTTTGACGTTTACATCTTCGGGCTGCGAGACACCCATTAACGATTGAATCATCTGCTTATTTTTCATTTGGGGTAGAAGCGGAGTCTCCGCAAAAACCCGTTCCATTAGTTTTTTTGCTGATCACGGAAAAGTGTCAACTTGTCAACGTCCGTTGAATCCGTATCTACAAGTTCAATCACTTAATCGCCTTCTGCCATTTCGATTAACCGTAAATCAAATAATAATACACTCACTTATGAATTGCTCCCAAGTTTCGTCACAATTCCTTGTTCAAAATCACTCAAAAATTCAACACCGGGTATCGTCTGAGCGGTTGTTGATTGTAGCAAAATATGCACGTTGGAGATTTCAAGCCCAACATAAAATTATTCGATGGAGAATCAACAATATTTGATGATCAAACCAAAATCACGAATTAATTAATATTTGATGATCAAACCAAAATCAAGAATTAATATTTGGTAATAGTTTCCTTAAAAAAATGGAGCCTACTACGTGCAATATGAAAACCGCTAGCATTAATGCAATTAAATTTCATGATATTAAATTAAAATAATCAATTTACAAATGACTAATATACCCTTTGTCCTAAATTTGAAATGATTGGTCAGAAATCCTTCTTCCTCTTCTCCACAAAATTTCTTTTCTTTTTAGATCCTCCAACTATATATATATATATATATATATATATATATATATATATATATATATATATATAGGTGGAGGATCTAAAAAGAAGAAATATTTTGTGGAGAAGAAGGAGAAGGGTTTTCAGCCAATCATTTAAATTTGGGGTCAAAGGGTATTTGAGTCTTTTTCTAATGTGTTAATAAATTAAATACAATGCAAATTAAATGGAAGATAATGACGTTTTATTGTTGCTCCACAATTATAGGACATATATAACAAAAAGATACATATCAAAATGAGTTTTACATGATCTGCACGTACAATACAAACCTTCACGGCGTTTTTATTCATGAGCATTGGTTCGGATATCATTATCATTTCTCCTATAGATTCATACTCTTTTTGCAGATCAATTCATACTCACCTTAATCGGTCAGTGGTTTTATAAAACTACTGATTGTGTGCGTTTTGTAATAAAAGTTAAGTACAGATCGAAACGAATCGGGTAATTGATATGTCGAACGATGAACATTCGATGGAACGTTTAGATACGTATTTAACGGAGGGATCCGATGATATTGCTAATACATCCGAAGCAAGTAAGCCATTTCTATTTTGTTTTGTAAGTTGCGTAATATCGGTTACGTTTTGTTATTGTTTGATGTTGATTTCGTGTGATGTTGATAGGATATTCGAAAATTCAAGCAATTGTTTAACATATTTGTTATCGAATAACAGCTTATGGTATATACAAAACGTTGAGTTAGTTTTACCATTTTTTTGTAACCTAGTATCATGATTTGGTAGCAAAAAACCGTTGATTTGGTAGCTAATATTGGATAGCGAGTTTCAAGTTTTGTTGTAACATCACGTTGATTCAGTTGATAATATAAGTGATTCAGAGAATTAAATACATATGTAGTGCATGAATATAGCTGTTTTTCATTTTCGTTGAATCATGTTTTGATCCAAATGTGATACTTTGTTTAAACAGATAGTGAGAAGGTCCCGAACACAAAATCAGTAGAGGTGATGCATGTTTCTCTGGAAGTCGTACCTTTTTGGTTGCCCGATGTTCCTGCAGAAATCAAACCGGCTATTGGAATGACATTTGATGATACAGATGTTGCTTATGAGTTCTATAGACTGTATGCAAGACAAGCTGGTTTTCCTTCAAAAAAATCATCGAACAATAGGAACAAGAAGAGCGTGGTTTCTCCGGAAGGCGTACCTTTTTTTATACGATTTATTGTTGTTTTTTTTAGGTGCATATGTAAGCAATGTTGTCATCGGTTACGACGTATGAATCATTTATATGTTTACTGCATATAAACTGTGTCTAGATAGAAACAATTCGTTGTATGGTTTACGACAACCTTGTCATATCGATTTATACAATGATTTGACGACATTACTTATTGATTCATTTATTTACCCGACTGATTCAGGCATATTACAAATTGATTCACACTATTTGTTATATCAAATCATTGGTCTAACACATTGAATTAGATATTCTTTGTGTGTGATTCATTACCGGTATACCATTTTTTCACTTATTAAACCGATTGCAACACTTGTTTCACACCATGTAACTTGATTCGTCGTTCACACCTTATAATCTCTTAATAAAATTTTATGTGTGTCTACGTGGGTAAAACTAACTATAAAAAACTTTTCTAAATTAGGTAAAAAGTAAAAACTAAATTGTAATATGTTGCATGATCTGTAATTATAAAACACGTAGTTTTTTATGTTAAATATTTGTCATTATAGTAACTCTTCTTTGTAAAGTTTTACTACTAAATGGGCAAATTGGTGACACAATGATTCTGCTTCATTACCCATTGATTCATTTAGTAAACAAATTGATTCAGTAACTCAATCAAGTGATTCAGTAAACTGCAAACCAACAAATTCAACACCTCTACCCTTTAGACATAAAATCCAAATAATCGATAAACACGATTTTGTTACATGACAAGTGCCTAAGTATTAACACCAGTTCAACACACAAATTATGTGAATTAACACCCCACCGTCAACTGATCTAAATAAAAACAATGGCATATAAATGCTTGATAACAAATATGTATCACATCAAAAGACAAGCCTGTCTAGTATAACGTTAGGTGGGTTCCCGATATTAACAGACTTGAAACTAGGTTTTCCCATTTTTGTAGTACCCTTGACGTGTACTGCTTTACTACCATCTCCTCTTTTCCATTTATGACTCCTTAATTCCGTTTTAGTAGTTGATATAAAACCATCGCATGACGCACAAGCATCCATTTGGGTATTGCCTGAAACATTTAAACAACATATCAAGCATAAGAAGAAGCCGCACAAAACCTATATGTGAATTCATACTGAAACATAAAGCATAGTTAGTCACTTTAGAAATTCATACTGAAACCAAATAACAGCTGAATCATAGTTCATATATACTGATTCATAGATGTGTGACTGCTGGATCGTTGTGGTTTTTTTGTTGAATCAAAGCATATGATATGCTGGCTACTATCTTGCATGCTCACGTGAGCAAGCAATTTATTTCTGACAGTAAACTACAAACAAAAATGAGGCATACTAAAAAGGTTTTCTCTTTTGCAACTTCTAAAAAAGCCAAACAACTTTCAAAGTAGACAAACAAAAAACATACAACAAACAAGTATTTCGTAAGCAAAATACAATTGATTATTACTATGATTCATCAAGCTAACGTAATTAATCAATCCATGTTTCAACAATATAATACAACTATTACCAATGTCAAAACTCAAATTCAGAATCATAATCATAAATATAACAATTTTTACCTTTGATTCTTAAATATAGTATAGCCACTACCAACATTCCTTTTCACCTACATAAACAATGCAAATCTCACATTTAGCCTACTTAGCATGTCACCTACATACATTGTTGAGTTCAATGTACAACTCAACTTTCCATTATATTATATATATATTGCATCAAACAACAATAGCCTACTCATATTACAACTTATTAGGAATACGATTCAGCAACATAAAGTTAGTAATCGACAACGGTATTTGGTAAATAATAGAACTAATGACCAATATAAAGTTCAAACTCAGAATCATAAACATACCTATAACTATTTATTAGCATGAATCAGCAAAAAAAATTTTACCAAGAACAGAAATCCTCTCTAGACTAGATATACATACTAATTACCAATATAAAGTTCAAAGTCAGGATCATAAACATACCTATGACTATTTATTAGCATGATTCAGCAATGAAAATTACCAAACACCATAGTTCTATTTAGACTAGATATACATATAGCCGCTTTATTAAACACAAAACATAACCTATTCACAATCAAACACTGGCAAAAAATACATACTAAATGACCTTACTTTTGCGATTCATGTGTTTTTGATCTCTTGAAGTCGACATATTGGTAATCAAAACACAATTGAGGAATCCCCTTTAATCGATTGATTCACAAAGAAACAACCAGAAATCTGGAGCACGTTAACAATCGTCTAATCGACTTTAATCGCGTGATTCAGAAAGAAACAACTTCTTTTTAGATCTAAAATAGGGTTTGCGAATTTTTTTTCCCTGCGCCGATTAAGATGGAATAAATTTGGGTGTCGATCGGTTTTTCTTTTGAATGCAAATCGGAAGTTATTAGGTGGCTTTGGATACGTGATTTGTCTCCTATTAAAAATAATAAATGAAAAGACAATACTACCCCCAAAGTTTTGATCTTCCGCCCAAAAATACCATAAAATCCTTCGACCAATCTCAACCACTAAATCACTAATCTAAGGGCTAAGATTGTTTCTCCACCTTCTCCATCTAAAAAAGTTTCTCCCTTGATCCCAATCCTATATATATATATATATATATATATATATATATATATATATATATATTCTTTACCTATATATATATATATATATATATATATATATATATATATATATATATATATATATATATATATATATATATATATATATATATTCTTTACCTAATTAAGTTGCTACCATTTCAAACTAATCATTTATCACCGTTATTATTAGTTAGCAGAGTAAGTTTCAAATGAGTACACTAATTTTGAGTGAGAATGGGGGAACCAACAGATTTTTGCCATGTGTCACTTTATTCTCTCTCCTCCACACTTTATTCTCTCTCCTCCACATTTTTAAAAATTAAATATCTCACAAACGGTAAGTCGAAAAATCATGAAAATTGCACCATAAAATTCAGCGTTTTCTCCTCTTCGATTTGCCGTCCCTCAAGGCATACTTTTGACAACTTTTTTTTTTTTTTTCATTTTTTGGTGGGTTTCACAAATTAGTAACACATGTGTTAGTGATTAGTTGTACATTTAATTTGTGGTTAAGGTTAGGGTTTAGGGTTAGGTTTAGGGTTTAGTAGGGTTTATGGTTTAGGGTTTATAAGGGTTTAGGGTTTAGAAGGGGTTCAAGGTTTAGGGTTTAGAAAGATTTAGGGTTTAGCGTTTTGTAAAGCGTTTAGGGTTTAGGGTTTGTGGTTTAGGGGTTAGGGTTTAGGGTTTGAGGTTTGGGGTTTCGGGGAGAAACCCTAAACCCTAACCCCTAAACCACAAACCTTAAACCCTAAACGCAATACTTTAACACATGTGTTAGTAAATGTGAAACCCACCAAAAAAATGAAAAAAAAAAAAACTTTTCGAAAGTATGTCTTGAGGGACGGCAAATCGAAGAGGAGAAAACGACGAATTTAATGGTGCAATTTTCATAATTTTTCGATTTGTCGTTTGTGAGATAATTGATGTTGGGGGTAAATGGGTTTTGTACATGTGTAACATTCTCTTTGTACACATGGCTTGATATCATTGGTTCCCTCATTCTCACACAAATTCCTATTCTCATTTGAACCCTACCCTTAGTTAGCAACTTTCGAAATTTTCGAGTAAGACACTAAATTAACGACATTAATTTATCGGAGACTTACGAATTAAACATATAATAATCTTTTTTAAACCGGTTGTTTATTGCATGGGCATCCCTTGTTGTTTCTATTATTATATTGACTGATTGATTTAAAAAAACATAATATTAAATTGATTTAAAGAGTGCAACTTAATGTGTGGCTTTACTTTTTCTAAACCTTCTTACTTTGTAAGAATTGTAATTAGCTGGTTAGTCAAATTTTAGTCACTGTGTGTAATTCATAATTGTACTAGTTTATTATTTAAAAGTGTATTATATTATGCATCTTTTACTATTTTATGAAACGTACTTCTATTTGATCTATTACGTATTTCCATTTGATCTATTCTATGTAAACACCATACTAGTAAAAAAAATAAAGTACAATACACTTTCAAACAAATATGTAATTTTATTCACACTTATAATTGTGTAGAAAATTGTTATATTAAGTGTGGAAATCACCACAATCTTCATATATATAAGCGTGACAAAAATTAAAGGTTTATACCTAAAATTAAGTGTGGAGAAATATAAACTTATCCACATTTATAGGTGTGGACTTCGATTTGTAACATCCAATTATCCACACTTCCTCTTACGTGGGAAAATCATGTGTTATAATTTTTTTCCACACTTTTAATTAAGTATTGACAAGTTGTAATTTCTATGTACTTACAAGTATGAGCTTTTCTTTTGACATATATAAGTGTGAAAAATATTAACTTTTGCAAGAATTTTTACACATTTTCTAAAAGCGTGGAAAAAAAGTGGTAAACTGGCATTTTTTTTAGTGATCAAACTAGAGGGGTTGTATTTAATTTAATTTACTAACACTTGTACTTATCCAAATTTTTCAGCTTAATTGTCCACTATCATTTTCGAATTTGTTCGTCCATGTTTCATTTTCGAATTGTCCCAAATTAATTGTCCACTATCAAATATGAAAAAAAATAAGATTGATTAATATACCGGCCCTATTATCTCTACGTGAAATCAAAATTACAAAAGTGAAAAAATCTTTACTTAACTAGTCAGGGATAAGAATGTCATTCTGTAACGAGTAAATAATAATGTATATATTTTCTTAAACTTGTGTCTTTTATTATTTGATGACAACTAATTTAAGACGAGAGAGCACTTAACTTCATTGCCCATATACCTTTTTATGACACTTTCTTCTTTTTTCTTCATTATAATGTTCGATTAATTATCGAATAAACTCCCAACATACATAAAAATTAGGGTTTATGGACCAGATCGCCAACGTACTTTACTTTTTGTCCCAATGTCACCAATGAACCGGTTTTATTACCAAGGTCGACACCAAACTTTTTACTTTTGTCTCAATGTCACCGACGAACTAATTTTATTACCAATGTCGACAACGAACTTGTTAAATATGTTTTGAGATCACCAAAATACTTTTTTTAATTAGTTACGTTTTGAATTTGTTGATGTGGTGTTGCCATGCATTTCATTTATGTGACTAGAGTTCCATGTAAGCTAAACATGTACACGTATGGTTAACTTCATCTTTTCCGACAGACTAACGTGTAATTTTGGGTTACATTTTTGATAAAAAAAAAAAGTAGTAATTGCGTTTAGATTCACTGGAAAAGTGGTGATTATCGTAAAGCAATAAAAAATTACATGTTATTCGATAGGAGAAGAAGAATTAACCATACATGTACAAGTTTAGCTTACGTGGAAGCCTGATCACGTAAATGAAATGCATGGCAACACGACATCAACAAATTCAAAACGTAGCTCGTTAAAAAAAAGGTATTTTGGTGAGTCAAAACATATTTAACAAGTTCGTTGTCGACATTGGTAATAAAATTAGTTCGTTGGTGACATTGAGACAAAGGTAAAAAGTTTGGTGTCGACCTTGGTAATAAAACCGGTTCATTGGTTACATTGGGACAAAAAGTAAAGTACGTTGGCGATCTGGTCCATAAACCCTAAAAATTATAAAAGCCTTTGAACCTATACAAAATATATATAAATGGAAAAAAAATTTCCTGTTCAGGTTATTCGGAGAGGGCGAACATATTTTACTTATATGTACGCTGCTCAACCGAGATATCCCGTGACCGTTTCCGACGATTTCAACCTATACAAAATATACACACTATTATGGAGTTGATTTCATCTACAATGACATAATTAACGACTATATTAACCGATAACTTACACCAAATTAGTCAAGTCAATAAGTTTGTTACGGAGTATATATTAATAAAGATTTTGTATATATGTGTCAAATTTTGAAGTAATAGGACAATGAAGTGTGGGGGTCGCATAAGTTGAAGTGTTTCAGAGATGAGAAGTGATGGATGGAACATACATCTGAATGTTGAATGTTTGGGTGCCTTGACATGACCTTTCACTGCAACATCTCATTTGTTCCTCTGTCACGACCCCACCATGCAAGATTTCTTATAATTTTTAAATTTTCAAATTTTGTCATATATATATGGTCATTACATTTTACTTTTTATGTCAAAGAAATTTACTTTATTTAATCTGATCTAAGGTATATATAATCAAGCTGCTTCATATTTTAATTAGTTGTACTGTGTATATACATATACATAATAATTAATACTGGGAGAACTTATGAGTTATACAAGTGACAATGTATATTGTCTATGTAACATGGTGATGTTATTTAGCAATTGTTTATGGAGTACAAGAGAAATGACATCATATAATCATAATTTTGTTTAACTGAGAGATTTTATAAATTAAACCACTCTAATAAGATACTTCTTCCGTCTTAATTTTATTGTCTATTTTTCTATTTAAACCATCTCAAAACAATTATCTACTTTTATTTCAGGCTTTCAGCCAAACATAACATGTTTAAGTGGATGAAGATGGAATTTTATTGCTCAACAATGTAAGGATTACACTTTTTATATAGAACAATTTGAATTTACATAATGGACACTTAAATTAGATTGGCACCGAAGGAGTAATAGTGACTGTTGCAAGACATTCGATCATAATATGGCCATAACGATTGTCACAATATTAAGATAGCGATTTTGAAATAATGCTCACAATAGATAGTTTCACAAACATATTCGATCATGCCTCAAACTCGATCGATCATAATCATCTAACTAAACATATATGTCAAAATCTAGATGGATGTACTCATTGCTCAATCTCGGAATTAGCAGCTTCATCTTCTTCCACTTCAAAACAACAAGCATCAAACTCCTCAAAAGTTCCATGTCCATTTCCAAATGCCTTCACATGATCTTTCAAAGACCTTTTATGTTTGAAATCTGATCCACAATTACAGTACCAAAGCTTCCCACAATTCTTCTCATGGGTTCGCCAATCGCCACGAACTGCAAACATTTTGTCACATTTGTGACACATAAATGGTTTGTCCCCATGCTTTCTTTTGTAATGTGTTTGAAGGGTTCTGAAATCTTTCAATGGTTTAGCCCTTGGGTGGTCAATGTTGTTGCAACACCCTGGTGCACAACAATAACATGGTAGTCTTAGCATGGCTGTTGGTTGTCTTCCTCTTAGTGATTCTGGACCTCTTCTGTACTGAGATCCATGTCCCCACATATGCATCTTTATATGGATAGATATGAACCAATTTTGCAAAAAGAATATATGTATATCATCAGTCACAAGATTCATAAGAAAAAAAACTAACATATACGTATTAATATTTAATTTTATAAGCAAAAAGAAACACTAGAGATACATATGTGTACACATTACATAAATGATATGTTAGTCGTGTGTTTAATGCAGTATGGTATAAACTTTTGATTTTTTTCGTAAAATGAAATAAAATTGAAGGGGTGTAAACTTTTTTTAGCCATGGTTTTGATGCCACCTTGTGATGGACTACAAATAAACAGGGACCAAGTCCGCCGCTTATTTGGTCTATATAAAGCTCGCTCTATGGGTAGTGACATGACGCGTTTGGATTGGTCCACAGTTTGTGTATATTCAAATTCATTGCTAGGATTTTTGTTATATACTTGTGGTTTCTACTAGGGAAGTTATATTCTAAATACCATAATGTGTACTTAAAAGATTTAAATCAGAAAGGTTGTAACTGAATACACAATCTCATTTATTAAATGCAATTCAAACACTAAAATCTTTCATTCTAGCTTCTAACACGGAAAAGTTAGTAAGATCGAGAAACCGATGTGTTTTTATTACTAAACAGCTAACAGGAAATAAAGGTGTGAAAAGTCATCTTGGGGCCATGTCTGCAAGTCAAAGGGGTCATATTTGTCTTCATATTGATGGTAGTGAGTTCATTGCGTATTGTGAGTAGAGGGTACGTGCGTTTACGTTGTACTCGCCTCATCTCTAAGAATGAATCAAATTGAAAGTAGATAAGCTTTATTACGATAAAGGGCCAAAAGAATAGTGCATCGTTCGGCGTCAATCGATGATAATGTGCATCATTCGGCATCAAATGATGATAAATTAAAGCATATATAGAATGTGAAACGAAGATAAAATATACGATATGACATTTTATAAGACCAGTTTCTTGTTAATGAGAACATGTCAGATTGATCTTTCCTATATCTTAGACTTGCAAACATGAAAGGCACAGAGGACACCATCAAATTAAAATCTGTGTGGACACTAATATTGGTTACTGTTAAGTTTTATCATATTTGGAAGACTGTTAGTAGCATCGATCTGTACATAATATTAGCACCTTTTAAAAACAAACAGTATTAAACTTAGACTATATAAACTTATAATTCTTGATAGGCGTTCTTGTTATTGATTTCATATACAACGTCTATGGTTAGAATTGAATTTTCATGTTTGATGATCATCATATCACGAAGGTTTCTTCAATTCCCCTTTCTTTTTCTCCCTGTAATTTACAAGAAAATGGTTTTTTTAAGGGATGTAAGTTATACGTACATCACTAATTTTGATAGGGTAAATGACAAAAATCGGCAACGAACTGCCAAAATTTGTTCCAAGTATGCAACCTACTAATATAATTACCCAAGTATGCAACGAACCGGGAAGTTTTGTGTTTGAATCTTTGAAAGTTCAAATGTTACCGTTTTAAGTTTGAAAAGGCTGACTAGGATTACACATCATATGCCACATCATTTTTTTTTGCCACGTCATACCTACGGTTGGCATCCACGTCACATTGTCTTTTCTAATTTTGGTTTGAGTTAATATTATTTTTTTGTTTTAATAATTTCCATTATTATATTGTGGGTGTCGAAAACCATTAGAAAAAAAGCAATTGATCATTCAACTAGAATATGTAAAAATTAATGTTAATATATGTAAAAATAAATATTTGTGTTCTGCAATTGATTATTTGTGTGAGCGTAGAGTGTTTTGTATTGAGTTTTTAGGTGTAAAAGTTGTTAAAATCAATTTCTGTGATTTTTTTATGGAAAAATAGTGAAAGTGGAAATCTGTGTGTTGTTGTAGATCTTTAGATCCTCATCTGTTGTTGATTCTTCCAGAATTTATCAGATATTTTCCGTTATCTGCTGTAAGCATCAAACCTCACGTAAGTATCATAATCATATCATTTCATTTCATCAATTCATATGTTTCCTGTAATCTTATTTAATTATGTTAATTTGTACATTTCAAATCATCATCAGATAATTTCACATGGGACACTAAAGATCAATCAGTGATCTGTAAAGTAAATTATGTACTATTCATTTTCTCTTCCGATTCAAAATGCAACCACCACTTTTCACCTAATTCCGCCGCTCCCCGAAATACTCAATTACCTAGCTTCGTCTCCAATGGCCAACTTCCACTCTGTCATTAAATTACTTACATAATTATTATTATTTCGGTTGTTTCCGCTAAAGATCAACAAAATCATCGCACATTTAGAGTTCGAGTTCAAAACGATGCTAAACCGTCGCCGCCCGTCGGAGATCAGATCTAGGCCGAAATGAACGGCGAAAATGAGACTGCTGTCGCCGGATTTTCAGATTTGGGCCAACGACGGCGATGCGTGTTCGTACCACCAAATCTGGTGTTGTTCACGACCTGCTTGTCGCCGGAAATTGAACGAAGGGTCATCGGAATTTGTTCTTAATTTCACATCTTGATTACTGTTTCCTTTGAGAGATTGAAGTTTGTTTTTGTTTGTTGTTTTGATGATGTATTTACACGGCCTTGAAATGATATTTATGGCACATTTGGATCGAACTTGTCTAGACTTGGGATTTGTTATATGAATTTAATTTTTTTGTTGACTGAAATCAATATGTCGATGGGAGTTGTACCACCAGATCTGGGTTCCAAGACTTCCTCAAGAGAAATAGAATTAAAGATATAAATATAATAAAAAAAATTAATGTATTTCCATGTCACCTTTAATAAATAAATGAAAATTGTTTAAAATTGAATTTGACCGGTCAATCCGGTAGCAGGTAACCATATTACCGACTTAAGCACGAAACTAGCCAGTTTGTTGTCGACTTGAGCAATTATATTGGTAGGTTGCATACTTGGAGTAATTTTTGACAGTTCGTTACCGACTTTTATCATTTACCCATTTTGATATGTACATGATTGAAATGTAACAAAACCAACGTTGTCAAAATAGCTGACCGACATGATCACTTCCTTTTCAACAAGCAAGTAAAGACAAGAAGAATAAGAAAGACCATAAAATCCAAGAAACAAAAAAATAATGTTGTCTTGTCAAATCACAATAAAAACCCTATTTCTATTCTGACCAAATCTGCCCTCTTTATTACGTATCATTTTGGATCAAAGTCCAGATTTTTCCAAATTCTCACATGTTCATCATGCAAAAACGGGGAGTGATCCGTACACCACTACTTTTTATCCATTCATCACCAAACATGTTTTGTAGTCATGTACTGTACAACACTGTAAAACATAAAAGTGGTGTATGGATAAAAAATAGTGGGTACGGATCACTGCCATACAAAAACTGAACCAACAAATTTAGGGTATAACAATATTAACCCTAGCCATAAAGCTCCATAATCCTATCTACTTT
This sequence comes from Helichrysum umbraculigerum, assembly GCA_949592205.1. NCBI lineage: Eukaryota > Viridiplantae > Streptophyta > Magnoliopsida > Asterales > Asteraceae > Helichrysum > Helichrysum umbraculigerum. Next base: position 124,444,611 of record CATIUR010000002.1, on the reverse strand, counting down.
ACCATACCTTACCATGATTTAGCAAGTTAATTTACAAAGATGGAAGTCTACACTTTTGCTTGGATTTTGTTGAAATGGTGGAATATCCTAACAAGAGACCTTCAAGTTTCAACTAATATATTGAAATCCATGGTGCGGATGGTATTGGTTAACTACAACTTTAGATTTATAAGGCGCTTAAAGTTATCTTAACGTATCGATGTGGGACGGGTTATTACATGGTTGATGATAAGATAATTTTAAGGAATGGAAGTACATATATAGTTGTATAGTTCTATATTAGAGATTTAGGGTAAGAAATTAACCTGCATGTTATTGTATCTGCTGAAGGTTTTGCAGCAAAGATGGCAAGAAAACTGATTTGGGCCAATGAGAATTTGAGATGGAGTAGGGATCCAATACTGACCCTTGTTGACTGTGCTTGTAACATACCCATTGATGTTTGTACCCTCATTATCTGTTGCATCATTGGTGGGGAGTGTTGAAACTAGATCATCAGATTCAAGATTTGTAAAAGTTGGTAGTCCTAGATGTAAAGAAACAGTCACATGATTACTACTTTCATGGCTATTATGATCAATGGTATTACTACATGCATCATCAATGATAGTACTACAAGGGTTTTGTTGATAAATATTAGGTCTTTTTGTTGGACTTAAGCTAAGGAGTGGGAGAGCTTCTTTTTGAGGTGGAGCAGAAGAAGTAGAAAGGTATTGATGATGATGAGGGTTGACAATGAACCATGAAGAATTGAGGTAGGTGGAGTAAGGATGATCATTGTTCATGTTTTCAAAAGCAAGAATGTAATCTTCAGATGAATAGGAAAGTCTATTAATTATAGGTTTGTGTTTGTGTGTGTAGATAGAGAGAGAGATGACCAGAAACATGAAAAGGTAAAATGTCTTCAAGAAAACACCAAAACTCATCAAAACAAAGTGCACGGAGAGGTTTTAACAAAGAAAAGAAGACAGATTATATTTATAAGCGTTTTGAGCTCCTCCAAAAACACTTAGTGACAAGCGGGGCAGATACTGGGCAAGGCAAGTGTAGGTAGCCGCCCATTAAAAAATTTATATATAGTTAATTATTATATTACTAAGGGTATTAATATAGGGTAATTTTTATATACGCCCTCTTTAAAACTAAATTTTTCGTATATAATTAACTGTATTTTAATATTCGCCCCTTTATTAAAGAAATTTGTTTTAACTTCATCCTATCACAACTAAATTCATGACTCCGCCCCTGGTAACAAGATCTATAAAATAGCTAAACTCATGAACACAAAGTGCACGGAAGAGGTTTTAACAAAGAAAATGAAGATAGATTTATAAGCGTTTTGAGCTCCTCCAAAAACAAATAGTGACAAGATCGATTAAATAGTTAAACTTTTGGACGGATATGCACCACCTCTTAGAATTTTAGGCAGTTATGCATCAATTTTTAGACGTATATGCCTTGTATTATATAATTTTAGGTGAGTGTGCATCACAAATTTGAATGTGATGCACACCACACCACTAATCATTTCATTATATCTTATAGAGAGTTGTTAATGCTAATTAATGCGAGTTAATTTGTTTGAGTAGCAGATATTCATCATATGTTTATGCAGTCGCTGTGTATGTCAGGATTCGAGAAGTGTGCATCTCAATTTTAAGGGTAAATTATTATGGACTTGACTCATAAGTTGGCTCATTCTTTGCTTGCAAACTTTGATTCAAGGTAACCGTAAATACGATTTACTCACTAAGTAGCTGTGAACACATTACAATGTTCATTCTAGGACAAAATCACATATATATAGTCCAGTGTTGTTTTCCGGTGTAAGTTTTACTTTCCCATTTATCGTGGTTACGTCAACTTAGCAAATTTCATAAGCTTATGAATATAACTTCTATTTTTTATTTTTTTTGGTAATGCAAAAGTGACCTCTACCGTGAGATCTCAAAGAAATGTTTATTGGTGCACTTGACAAATCAGAAATGGAGGATATAGATCTCTTAGCAATAACATTATTTACGATTCTGAATTTCATTGCAATACTATTATGTCCTAAAGATGTCTAAGAGATAGATCTAGCTTCGCCTTCAACTATAAGGTTGAAGTTCTTCAAAATGTTATGGTACTAAGATGTTTCTTGTAATTTTGGTAACAACATCTTATGAACTCGATCAAGTACGTACTCTTTAACCTTATATACATAAACTAAGTAATTTAATCTAAGATACAAAATACCAATTCATATTACTTCTATGAACAAAAGGGTAGTAGCAGGGGAGAAAGGACATGAGGTTGATGAAATATTATTATTTTGTGGCAAGATGCATTACTCCAAAAGGACATCAATGAGGTTGAGAGTGTTTGCTGGGTTTACTGTTCATGGGGATATAACCAGTTAATAGTTACTACCCCACATATGTCTGAATTTTGAAACATTCTCTTGAATTATAATATCACATGCCAATTTCAATAAACTTGTATAAAATGTTAATGGAGGTTGCATTCAACTTATATCTAAGAGATTACAAGATTGTACAAAGTTGCTGATGTGAGATTTTGATGGTTAGTATTATTTGATTAAGCATGAAAATTGTTCTTCATATATTAATTGATCGTTTAACGCTTATACTATTGATACAAGCTAGTTAGATCCACATATTATAGATAGTGAGCCATGTAAACGACCTTGCATGCTGTGGTCCATGTGTATCGTTGGTCCATTCGAACATCTTATGACAACAAATAAAATTCATAAATGTCTAGATAAATACGTGAGACTGATATTCCTTTAGCATGTCTGAAAATTATTCCAATATCATCGATCATGTTGCATTAAACACTAGCTTGTATATATATCTTGAATTCAGCACGAGTACTTTAATTGTATGTAGGCCAATCTTCAGTAATTGTGCATGAGACAAGGATTCCTGTTCAATAACAATGCTTGAATTGAACTTTATTTATATTCCATTATTATTCACCAACCAAAAACATATATGCAGAGGTGCTCAAACTAGAACCAGATGACAAATCATCATTCTCATGAAAAATCCTTAATGAGGGAACTTGGGATTACTTATCTTAATTACTTACATGCATTCCGATATCTAGATGAGGCAACACTAAAAGCTCAAAGGTGTACACTGGCCTATAACCTAGCTACGAATTAACTTGTAACGTGTAACACTCCAAAACTTTTAAGGTACATGTCATTTTTCTTATAATTATTATTGGTTGAAATAATGTTGAGTTATTGTTGACTTTCAAGTAGTCCAAGTTTAGTCAAAGTTGCCTATATGTGGTCAAAATGGACTCAACAAGTTAAATAAGGTTAGTATGTAGTTAGAGTGATAAATTGTGAAAATTGAGGGACCATAAGTGTAAATTCAGAGCTGACATTTTGGGCTGTAGAAATTGATTCCATTTTACCATTTCTAAATATTTCTAACTTATTTCTAAGGTGAAAGTGTGTGTGAGTGTTGGAAGAACTTAAGCAAGAAATCTGATCTTTTGATTAAATGAAGGATTTGGAGATGGAAACCCAATAATTTAGTGTCATCTTCAAGCTAAGAGATTAAGGTAATAACTCTAAACTCTTTTGTGATTTCCAGGGCTTATATGAAATTGGGGGAAATGAGGGATATTAGTATAACAAGTTAGATGAGATAAACTCTTGCTATCAAATGAAATTTAGTTGAGATGTGTAACACCCGGTCAAAAAGTCAACTTTCGCGCCAGATTTAAACTTTGAATAATTGTATTTCTATAAACAATTATAACCAAGTTACATTTTCGTAACTCAAGTGAAATATTTTAATGTCCCTATTTGAAATATTTACGAAATTATATAAACGAAATTATAAATTTAAAATATTAAATTTATTAAAATGATCGGGGAAACGAACACCACACGGAGCGCGAACACGAGGCATGAAAAATCAGCCAAAAAGGGGGTCATCACCTCCCCCTCCATTCATTCTCACTTTCTCACTCTCTCTCTTCTCTTCCCTTTTCTCTCTAAAACAAACCCACACACCACCATCACTTAAAATCGCAAATTAACACATCAAAACGATCTCCAATCTCGAAGCTTGTTTAGGGAAAAACGATCACCACGCAACGATCTACAATCCTATCTTTCAGATTCTCCTCGCGCGGACTCGTGAGTTTCCGACAATTCTCGAAAACTCTCAATTCCTTGTTATAATACTTGATTTTGGTTTCTATAAGCTTAAAATGTCCCAATATGGGTTGGGTAAAAGATTTGGACCGAACGGTAGCCGGAAAACTCGTTTTCGGCTCAAATTTCGACGAACAGTCGTGAGTGTCGCTAGTGTGCCAAAAACAGTAGTGTCGCTATGCTAAGTGTCGCCTATGTAGCGACACTACTTAAGTGTCGTTGAATTACTTAATCAGATTTACCTATAGCGACACTCCCTTAGTGACACCATAATTGAGAAGTGTCGCCTATAGCGACACTAACCAAGTGTCGCTAGATTACCGAACTTTTTGGAACCAGCGACACTATCCCAGTGTCGCCAACAAAAACTAAGTGTCGTCATAGCGACACTATCAAAGTGTCGCTAAAAACAGAAAACAGAATGTTTACAACTCATTTTTCACTAAGTGACGAGACTCAAATTTTACTACCTAATTTTACTCCGAAATGGAATTTCGGAGCGTTCTCACTACAGCAACAAAGTAGGAATAAAAACTTTCCAAGCTGACTTGGCAGCTCGACCCCAACCAGGAGCTCTGCCCCTTGGACCCCGCCAGGGGTTGCCACCCCTTGGACCCACTACCAGGGGTGCTGCCCCCGGACCCCCATACACAGTTTCCAAACCTGATCGACAAATAAATAATTTCACAACTCGCTTAGACAAAATGATTTGTCTCATACTCATGTGACCTCACGTGTTTAGGACACTAGGAGGTTATCATTCGGACAACACACGTATCGTAGGATCGCTGACAACTTCTCAGGTGAGTTCATAACCCCACTCTTTCTAACGTTTTACTGTTTTTGGGGTGAGACGCATGCTCAATTACTGTCTTCGAATTATAATAATAAACTTTTATAAATCACAATTATCTATGTTACTGCCATGTAATACGAAATGTGTAATACTTAGGAATTACACCCATCATATTGTTTTGGAACAATATCAATACCTAATCGAGGTAGGTTACAACCGTACACTGTTAGATGGTTGGAAAATAATTACCAATACATAACTTGACTAAGTTATCACTATCCAATGACCATATTGTCATGAGACAATGCTATCACTATACTAGGACTGGTTAGTTCTACCCACATGACAACGACTCGACTTTATAGGATTAGTCTTCCTTTTAGGAACTAATACTGCACATACAAATCAGGACCCCAATATACTTGCTAGGCTTAAGGCTAGGAGTATACAATAGTAACATACGTTAGTATAGATTCCTTATACTAATACAACACAACTAGGTGATGAGTATTCATACCTAGGCTCTTCATACTACTTAATATCTAAGTACTGTTTATACATATTTTGATACAACAAATCATTTACATGCGTGGCATGACACATTACAACTTGTGATTGTTGTTTGGTATTTATATATATCTACATACTTGTACATCATCTTGAGCACCTGGTGCTATCTACATTATTACATATGTATATTAGTATACATACAATTATACAAACACAAATACTCAAGTCGGACTCGTCGTAGTACGGTCGGCTCAATTATCTCAAGTCAGTCATGTCGTAGTACTTCCGGCTCAATTACATAAGTTGCTTGCGAGCAATGCGGTCGATGCCTGATTAGGCACAAAACGATGCCACGGTAGAGTGGGCACAAAACGATGCCACGGTATTGCAGTGGGCACAATTACGATATCGCGGTAAAGCGATACAATCGATGGATGGGCGGGCTTATGCTCGTGATCCACACACATTCAGGGATGGGCGAGCTTATGCTAGTGATCCGCAATAAGTTAACGGGTCGGTGAGGTTATCACGCGAGGCCGTTAGCTCAATCATGTCCGGGTTAGCTTACACTAACTGGGTAAACGGACGCACAAAGCATTTTTCAAACATGTCCGGGTTAGCTTACACTAACTGGGTAAACGGACACACAAAACATTTTCAAACATGTCCGGGTTAGCTTACACTAACTGGTCAAATGGACAGACTAAACATTTTCAATCATAGATCTGCGGGTCTACAATTAACTGTTGCTGGATGCAATACGCTAGATATTCAATCATAGTTCTACGGAACTACAATTCCTTGTTGACATATGACGCGGTCATACAATTACACGGGTTATACTTAGGCATGTATTGCCTCTCGTTGATAGATTTATTTAATACCTGATAGGTATCCAGGCACGGAGTGCCTCAATATTTATGTACTTAGGTACACTACTAAACCACTTAGGTATGAGATACCTCAATAGACGTATACACATTGGTGTTACAACCTTAATACAATACATATCAAAATCGTAGATTTTGAACCACTTTTCGAAACATACAAGGTTTTATACTTTATGTTTTCAACTAACAATCCTATGAACTCACCAGCTTTATAGCTAACTCGTTTTAGCATGTGTTCTCAGGTGCCCAGCAGGATTAGGATTGCTACAAGATTATGCTAGCTCGAGTCGCATATTTTCAAACATCTAGATTTCTATGCATAACTTTTGTATTACGAATTATGTATTGAAATTATTTTGTGAACTCGCAACTTGTATACACTTTTATTTTGGGAATGTATAACTATTTTCAGACGCCTCATTTAGAGTCGTTCATTATTTACCTTTGTGCTTGTGATATTTGATTGGTAACACCCGATCCGACCGCTTCCGCAACCCGAAATTCGAGGGTGTTACAGGATGGAACTACAAAATTATGGTGTTGAGAGCAGATTTTGAGCATTTGCTTATGCATGTGGTTGAATTATAAGTTAAAGTTGGATGATTTTGGTATTATATGATACTAGTAATGATAATAGGATGTAATTAGATACTTGTGAAATAAAATGGTCAAATTATCAACTACAAAATATTGCTTAGTAATTTGGTATAATGATTGAAGTAACAAAGTGTTGTAATGGAAGTTTTTGGGTCATATAAATGTCAAAATCTGCTACAGGGGTGTTCTCGACTCCAAACAGGGGTCTTGGAGACGAGAGCTTGGAACATAATTCCCTGGAGGGACTTCTCGACTCGAAGCAGGACTCCTGGAGACGAGGGCACTTGACCATAATTCCCTGGTTGGACTTCTCGACTCCAGGCAGAGGTTTTGGAGACGAGGGCTGTCCAATTTCAGAATTTGAATTCTTAAGTGTTAAATAATTGAAGGATGCAAGCAATTAAATAGATGATAGATTAAGAGTATAGGGGATTGTATGGATAGAACAAATGAGTCTTTATCATTGTTTGATTATTTATGTATTGCTTTGATTTATTGTCTAGCTTTGGTGGGATCGTGTTAAGGAGTAATAGTATCAATAATTTCAAGGAGAATCAGGTGAGTACATTGCTTTTACTTAAAACTAGGGGCACACACAAAATAGTTGTTCTTTTAGTATCATTCCTTTAACTACTAATGTGCTACAACTAGTAAGGTGTTAAGCCCTTTATGGGCAAGGGTGTTAAATGGGTCGATGACTCATAATATAGCTTGGATCCAATGCTAATCATAGTGCAAGTGGCACAAGGGTGTTAAAAATGGGTTGTATGTACTTAGTAGGAAAGGGAGTGGTAAGGTGTTATGTTGCGTATTACATTGTCGATGTTATTTTTTTGTATATTGAACAAGGTTGTTTATTTATGTTGCTTATTTCAAGGTGTAAAATCTCTGTACTCACTAAGCTATCAAGCTTACATGTTGTTGTATGTGTGTCCTTAGGTGATCAAGGTAAGGTGGCGGACCAAAAGCTCAAAGGCATAGCTCATGGATGAAATGGATGTGGGTTCGAGGGCATTTAGGGACCAACACGGCGATCTAGCTTGTTGCTTATTTTGAAAATATTTTGATAACTTGGTCTTATTATGTAAACATTTGAACTTATATTTTTGGGAACCTTAGTTGACTCGTCTATTGGAATTAATATTGACTCTTTTGTAACTTTGACCTGTTTGGTCAATTGGAATGGGTCAACATTATGTATGGCTTTTGAAGTAATCCTATTATAATGTTAAACTTTTCAAAATTGTTTGACTCTCGAATCCTATTGGGTTAAAAATGAAAATGGGTGTAACATAACGGCAGAGGCGGACTTACATGGGCAACAACTCAACAGGGTATGCAGTACTTGCATACCCTGCCAAGGTGATTTGTAGTGTTAAAATATATATATTTGGCATGAAAACTGGGGTTACTACTGAAAGTGCACACCCTCTCTTAAAATCTAGTTAGATACAATCAATGTCCATCCTCATTTCATGAATCGAACAGTCATCGTCACCGTTAAATTGATTACAAACTTTCGAATCTAGTTGTTTCTTCTTCCTGATTTTGCTCAGTCTTGGTGTCGTTTATGGATAATATAACCGGAAAAGCCAATTAATAGGGAAGTGGATAAGTTTGATTGCTATTTATTTATTGTTTTTATCATTACCTACACTAAATTCATTTTTGTTGTGAAATATTAGTGTTTAGTATTAGTAATGTTTATAAAGCTACTAATGTGTATTTGTTTACTTGTTTATTTAACAGGTAAGGTGTAAATCTAAATTTTAGATTATAATAATTGTTAAATTGTTTGATTGTTTCTCATCATGCTCTATCTACTTGAGTCACACTAAATTGTTGAATAAAATTTTCTTTACTGAAAATATATCGTAATTCCGCATATTTGTATACGTATATATCTAGTTCCACATTGTGTATGCGTATGTGTGTTATGTACATTTAGTTAACGAAAACGAACAACTCAACAACAATTTTAAACGTGGAACAAAAAGAACTTTAATACCCGACCCGAATATCAAATAGTATATGATTTACTATGAGGGGCGAACATCTCTACTAAATGGTGCATACCTTGTGTCAAATACATGGATCTGCCACTATATAACGGAATATAGTAATTAAGAGTGAAACGCCCTGAAAATCTGAACAAAATCTATATTTTTTTTTTACACTTTTACTGATCCATTGTGGTCCCAATACTTTGGTTAATATCTTACACTTCAATTTTAAAATAGCTAAAATGATCTTTCCTGTAAAACAGCTGAATCCGGTCGGATTCATGGGAATCCGCCGAATTCCCCTCTGGTTTCTGGCTCAACTCGTGGACAGAACTGGACTTAAGGAATACGGTTCAGGAATCCGCCGGATTCATGGCAATCCGACCGGATTCCCTTGAATCCGCCGGATTCCCATGACCTGCAGCCAATTTCTGAACCTGCACTATTACATACCAAAAACTGAACTTTGATTGCGCATATCTTGCAAACGACACGGAACTAAAACATGAAACTTTGCAGATACTTTACTATGGTCATAATAAAGACTTTCCTTTTTACACTTTTTGAAATTTCACAATATTCCGAGATTTGGACATATGGGTCATTTTCGGCTAAAAATGAGCAATTTGACTAACATACTAAATCCCAATCCATAGAGATTTAGAAGCTGGACTTTTGACCACACATTTCTACTATCAAAACAAAGTTGTGAGGCTTATCACCACACTCTTAACCTTTATCTAACTCAAATTGGCTCGTAGGTGTCTTTAAGACCCGTTTTGACCCATTAAAACCCGCTGACCCAAAAGGGCTATTTTGACCCATCTAATAGCTAATAGTCAATCATATTTAACCAACAAAACCTTTGACTTGCAAATTTTAACATAATTTACAACTAAAGCTACTAGACATACATAAAATATTACTATTACATCATGTTCTTTCTAGTCTTTGCTTTCATAACTATAACATGTCAAAACATTATTTGGGCGATCTTTCGAAGGCTTCAAAACGACAATTTAAAGAGAAAAGCTTGTGTGACTTACAACAAGCTAGCACTCCACTTCTACCCTTTGTTTACTTCTTTTCCCTTTCCACTTCCACTTGTACCTACACATATAAACTAACTAATTAAGCAATTTGCTTAGTGAGAGTATGAAACTAAACATTACAATGCTTTATTAATAAAATCAATAATAAGCAAAGTAAAGAAACTACTTATCTTTTCTTGAAATTCTACTTTCACAATTCTAATCATATGTGCACATATCTAATCATTTGTTTAGCTAATATCAATTAGCTAGTCTAATCAAATATTGGCTAACATGAGTTAGCTACTAATCGAAGCTTAGCTAGCCTTGGTTAGCTATTCTAGTCAATTCATGGCTAATACTCATTAACCATTCTAATCATTTACTTTCATCATAATCATGTTATAAGAACAAACTAATCACAACTATTTACATAATTATGATCTAATCATTTCATAAACTCACCTTGATTTGTAGCACAACTTGTAATACGATGATCAAACGATGATAATTCTTCTTTAGCACCTAATACATATACACATGACACATAATCAATAACTAATCACACTTTCTACTACTAATCATCTATTTCTTCCTCCCCCACTTGATGTTTACTAATTTCACTTTAACTAATTTACTAATTTAATTCTCATGATCATACTCATAACTTTAATGTAAGTTTAAGCTACTTTCTTGTAACTACTACCATCTACTAACATTTTATACTTGAATTTAAACTAATTCTTATGATTCATAGGAAACCCATGAACCCTAATCATAATATACCACCTCTAATATGAAATTGAGCTTCAATTCATCATTCATAAGCTAAACTAACATTAGTTAATCAATTACAAGCCCTAATTTCGGATTTAATCATACCAATTAACTAAAACCCTTGAAACCCAATTTCTAGGGTTCTTAGAGAAAAGAAACTACTTACAATGAATTAAAGATGATAGAAGATGAAGATTCTGAGTTATAGAGCTTGAATTGAAAGATTAAACATAATTTCCTTGATGGTTTATGGTTCCATCGATTTTGTTCTTCACTGGTAAAAGTTCTGGAGTATTTTTGAATAAGCTAGAGGAAAGACACATATTTGTGTCCATATATTTTAAATTTACTATACTACACAGTCTGGAGCTGAACAACTAATTTACGTTTTCTATTATAACTTGTTATTAATAAATCAATAATTAAAAAGACGTATATATTATTGTACACTAAAATAATACCTTAAAAGTTGGGGTGTTACAACTCTCCCCCACTTATTCTGTTCGTGTCCTCACGAACCATTCTTGGTGCACCGCAGGATAGTATGTCATTGTGACATCCGTCACGAAAAAAATATAATTAGAAAATCTCAATTCAAAATCATTTCCTATTTGTATTCATGTACATAAGGTATGTGGAGACATAAATTAAGTATTGGTATCTTAAACTATGTGAGAAATTTAATTCTCGTATAGTGTTCAAAAACTCGAATCAATGTTCGTGCGCGGTTGGATTAAATGTTAGATTAATATTAATGAAATAATTAATAATAATATAATAATTATAGTAATATAATACTCCCTCCGTCCCATATTAATAGTCCACTATTCCTTTTTGGGCTGTCCCAAATTAATTGTCCACTTTCAAAAATGGATAAAAATGATGAGCTAAAATCCTTTTATACCCCTACTTTATATATGTAAGACAAAAAAAATAGGTAAAAAGTAAGGGGTAGAATTGTCATCTTATCAAAAAGTAAGAGAGAAGTTGATGTTTTCTTAAACTGCGTGTTTCTTGTCTGGGGACAATTAAATTGGGACGGAGGGAGTATAATAAAGAAGTATTAAAAATAAAATAAATAATATAATAAGAATAATGATGATCATGGTGATATGAAGTTCACGTATTCCATTTTTTTTTATTCTTGTCGAAATTTGGTGACCATCCAGCCGGCCCAAGGATATCCAAACCCAACCCATTTCTAAAACCCTATGATTTGAGCCCCAATTAATCTTATAAGTATAAATAACAAACTAAAACAAAAACCTAACTCATTTGACAATTAAAATAATCGTCCTGCTGATTGCTTTTGCTGTGGTCGACTGAAACAAAGAAACGAAATCACCAAAGTCGAATTCAAGCTTTGTTCTTGCGTGTGTTCCCGTTCGTATATTCATATAGGTATAATCATACACCCAAATCACTATGTTTTTATTTTATTTTAATTTCTCTGAAATAGATGTATTTGTGGGTCGAATTATATGTTTGGGATATGAATAAGTTGGGTAAAATAAGTTTTGGAAACCGAAAGTTATATACCCGTAAATTGTAAAAGCTGTACATATTTTCGTAGTCTTAATCAGGGGCAGTTTTGACCTAGTTACGTTCGTTTTCATACTTCGGTCAAAACACGAAAGTTGTAGATCTCGAAATTTTACTTAAAGCAACGTACGATTTTATATAAATTATTTTTTAAACTATCTCGGGTTATGACGAATTTTCAAAAAACTTTTATAAACTAAATTCAGTTTGATCAAGTTTATATATCAAATGATATATGAATTAGTAGAATTACATATGAGTTATTACAAGATGATTTGGTCAAATTTATATGTGTCAATAATAAGTATGTGTAATATTATAAGAACACATTTGAGTTACATTAATTAGAATGGTTCTTTTTGCATGAGTTATTGTAATCGATTAGTACAAATTAATACATAACAGTTTTAGTGCTAATACTTTAATAAGGTTTAATATTTTATTTATTACTTTAAGAAAATGGTTAAAATGTATGGAAAATTCACACAATCTACTAGGATATAATAAAAAGGTATAATTTTACCTAGGTTATTAATCTATATGTATTTACTTGTAGATTAACGTAACGTTTGACGGATTCATTTTGAGACGATATTTGCTTTGCTAATTAAGGTGAGTTTTCGTGGCCCCTTTTTCATTTACATGTTTTCAAATTGGGGAAAAAGTATGCTCACATGTTTTATCAATTGTTTTTATGCTGTGAAAACGTATTCATTTTCATTTTTAGACATATGCTTGAAATGTGTGACATTATGTGACTTATATGCATTGGTTGTTGGATTTGTTTTGTTAAAAGGCTGCATTCCTTCGGGAGTGTATACCTAGTGTATATGCTTTGTATACACTGAAGGACATATTTATTTACAAGGCTGCACTCTTTCGGGAGTGTATACCTAATGTATGCTTAAGTATACATTGAAGGTCATTTATGGGTAGCTACCGCATACACAGGATTTGGTTGGGTCATACTCCTTCGTGGGGTGATGACGGTTTTTGGATTGTTGGTTGTATTATTTCACTTGTGTGCCATTTCTATATGCATTGTCCTAACTTATTATTATCACAACAAAATGTTTATCTTTTTGATGTCTGGTTTCAAACCTACGAAACTCACCAACACATGTGTTGACGTTTTTGAGCATAACTTTTCAGGTAGCACTAGTGGAACAAAAGCAGAGGACAATAGAACTTAGTGGACCACATAGGTTGCATTAAGGAGTTGTTCAAGACTTATAATACTTTTTTTGTTTGGGAAGACTTGTTTTGTTTGGATGTTTTGTTTAAGTAATATTAATTGCAACACATTGATTCATTGTTGGAATGTATGCTTGGCACGAACCGCTATTCGTGTTAATGACATCATGACACATTGATCTTTATAATTCATATAGAGTTCTTTATAATGATGTGTTATGATCCTGTCTAGTTGTACCCCGTTGTTTCCGCTTTAGACGGGGTGTGACAGATTGGTATCAGAGCCATTGTTTATAGAGATCTAGGTGGATTGACCTAGACTATAAATAAGGAACCTACATATAGAACATGAATTAGGAACTACGTGTGCATGAAACTATATGTGCTTATTCGAAACAATGTGTACTTACATGTCACTCAAGATGGACTTATATACTAGGATATATAAATATTTGCTACATTGACGACGTGTACTCATTCGCATTCCGACCGTTGTGGTTTCTGCGCATGCCCGCGTATTCCAGAGGGTTATGTAGGCTTAACGGCATGAGATCATTAATGTCATCTACCAATACTATATCGATCATAGTATCACTTTCTTATAATTTGTGCCACTTTTAGATTTCAATACGTAGGAACAAGGTTGAACATTGTGATATAGGATTTGGTAATAAGTTCATATATGAAAGGATACCCTAACAATTATGGCGGCCGACGTAATTGCAAAGGTATCACGACATATGTGTGTTTATATGACCACATTCGAGTGTCCAATGTGTCACCCTTAAAGTCGCATGACGACGTAAAAATCTCAACTCTATTTGTTCCGAACTCATGACCCTTGGTCATTGGTTTAGCATACATATCTGACACTATCTAAATTACTTATTTATTCTAAACACGTGCTTACTCGAAATCGTGGTAAATATGCCGCCAAGACATTCTACTCGAAATTCTAAAAACGTAACGAGAGCGAAGGGTGACAAATATAAAAGTGTAAATCATGTACTAAGTAAACATCATTCTAAGACATGGAAACCGTATCGTTAGAATAATGGACGCGGATAATAACTCACTAATGAATAACCGTGCGAAAACTTTATTAAATCATTACTCACTGGAATTGATGTCGGCTATGAAAGCGCGTCTTGTTTACAATTTATAAATAAAAATACCTAATAAATAATTTCAAGCAACCAGGCAAGAATACCCGATCAATTGTAAATATAGATTTGGTAAGTCAGATTCGAACACAGGGAAAAAGGTGGAATATTTAAAATATAAATTAACAAATTAACTAGAAAACAGTAAATATGGGGGGCGTTTTAGTTCCGTACGAACATTTGTTTAGAAAACATTTAATTAAAATAAACAAACTTAAATAAAACTTTAAATTAAAATAATAAATAAATAATAACAATAAATCCTAATTGGAAGGAATAAGTAATTGTATAGTTAATGTCACTTAGATTCATATTTCCCGATTTATTACGTATTGATTATGTAATTGTGATTCTTTTAGATCAACTTAATACCAAATTCTTCAATGAATATTAAGTAGAATATGAACTAGCCAACGTTTCGGGTCCAACGTTTCGGGTCCAACTAATTCCTATAATCTAGGGTCCAACATGAAACACTGGTTCCAATGTCACAAGATGATCAGTCAATTGTGTGCCTTTCCCTAAATTATGCATTAAGCATTCACAACTCATTATAATCAACTCTATGGTATGACTCAACAATACCCAATAACTAACTTATTGTCTTGCTCATTTTAAAGTAGATAATTATTGTATACTCGACTTATCAGACTCAAAGTATTTAGTGATAGTCCAAAACCCTAAGGTAGTACTAGCAATAATCAATAATCTTAAAGGAACTCAATCTCATTAAAATTATTAATCACGTGAAGCAACAATAATAACTAGTTACAAATAAACAAGTGTCCACGAGCAATATAACCGTTTTCAATCAAATAACTTATTCAATACGCAATTATAATCGTTCAATAATCATAATCTAAGTTAAATCAACTACATAATCACATTAGATACTCAATTCATCATAAATCAGTAATAATCAGATCATTCAACATCAAATACTTCAATGAAATCGAAATAAAGAAATTATACCGAGTTATAAAGACGAACTACGAATGATTTAGATGAATTATCCTCGTTCTTCACCTTTCGTACCTCCAAACTACTCCTAAAATTCGTAAACCTAACCTAAAACTCGACTGAAAACGTCTGGAAACGAAAACCTCCAAAAAACTGTCGAAATAGGGTTTAAAACGCGTTTTTATACTTCCTGGAATTTTGATCCATACGGCGTATGGATTGATTTCAAGCCCAGCCCATGTCCGCGTAACCTGGGCCTCCACTGCAGCAATCCATACGGCGTATGGATGACTTTTCCAGCCGATTTCTTGACTTTTCTTCTTTTATTTTTTTCTTTAACTTCGGCTTTACTTATTTCTTCAAATATGCATCATTTAGCTTGATTATTGACTGTTTTCCTTCCTTTCTTCATAAACGCTCCATTTCCACATCTAATTGCAAATATGAATGAAATCAATATCTATTCTTAACAAAATGCAATAAAAACATTCAAGATCAGGGGTAAAATACTACTAAAATATAGTACTTTTGAGCGTTTATCAGGAATCAAAATAATTGATTCATTATCCCTCAAATTCTTTGGACATAATTATATTTTAACTTCCTCGGGAAATTTCACATTATAACCATGAATCACACGATAATCTTTTCTTGTCAGTGATGTAATCATCACTTGGCCACTCTCACATTATCACAACTAAGTTTCTAATCTCTTGTGAAAGTTTGCCCAAGATCTTGATATCTTTTGGACATGCATTCGAATTCTCCGTATTGCTTGGCAATTTCACCTAAGGTCTCGAATGCCACATTTTATAATAGGACGTAACTGAACAAGGCTATTCTTAACATGCATTATATTCTCGGTTTTTAAACCATTTGACTACAACATACGTAAGAATTAAAGTGAATCTAAAACATACCTACACCATAATCTCTGCCAATATCACGATTGCAACACGGGTGAATCAAACTTTTTCCTAAGGACCTTATTAAAACCACTTGTTGATGTGTTGGTAATCAAAAACTTGGCATAGATTCTCATATTCAACAACCCGTTATTATCTATACTACTTAATGAAAGGTGTTTGAACAAAGAAGGTTAAAACGCGTTTTTATACTTCCTGGAATTTTGATCCATACGGCGTATGGATTGATTTCAAGCCCAGCCAATGTCCGCGTAACCTGGGCCTCCACTGCAGCAATCCATACGGCGTATGGATGACTTTTCCAGCCGATTTCTTGACTTTTCTTCTTTTATTTTTTTCTTTAACTTCGGCTTTACTTATTTCTTCAAATATGCATCATTTAGCTTGATTATTGACTGTTTTCCTTCCTTTCTTCATAAACGCTCCATTTCCACATCTAATTGCAAATATGAATGAAATCAATATCTATTCTTAACAAAATGCAATAAAAACATTCAAGATTAGGGGTAAAATACTACTAAAATATAGTACTTTTGAGCGTTTATCAAACATCCCCCACTTGAATCCTCCTTGTCCTCAAGTAGACTATCGATTCAAAAATCAACTTCTTAAGAAAACAGTCATCTCATTAATCTAAATAACTAAAATAGGAATTACACAACATCACCCATCTTCAACTCAAATATTTAAATTTAAAAATCTGTTAATTCTAAAAACAATTATTAAGAAACTATGAGATTTACAAAAACTGATCTACACATAGAGTTATTATTCTTAAACATCAAATAGTTCACAATGATTACTGATATTGTTATCCACTTAAATAATCTATATTTGAAAACTCGAGCTCAACTTATTATTATTCGTGTAAATATTCCCTTAGACTCCCAAAAACTATATACTTTCATATTCATAATATGCCAATATTACATATCTTGAAATTTAATCAAAACAATCATTTTTCAAATCAAGACAGAGGTGACAGGTCTGTGCCTCAACACAACAAAGCAACATAACTTGATTTTGGTTCAGCAATAATGTTTTTGGTCAAACCATTGGTGACAGGTCTGTACCTTAGTACAACAAAACGACTTAATTTGACCACATTTTAAAATTATGAGTTATATATTGAACTCTTTTGCTCTTTTTCATTAGATATACTGACGGAGATCAGGTCTGTATTTTCGTACAACAGAGGAAACAACACCCAGTATATAGGCATATCACACATTACTAATATGAAAATTAAGACATATGTCATACATAGCTAAATTTCATCTAAAAGAAACATTTACTTCTTAATTATCATTTCTTAACAGCTCAAACATTCTCATATAAATCGCCTATCAATACATCATATAATGAAGCTAAATAATATTTTTAATAGCTTTAGTATTTAATTAAAAGTGTAGAAAATTTTAAATTTAACCTACATAGTTACAAAATAATTATCTCTAGAAAACAAAAATTTTAATGCAAAAATTTGGTTGAAAAATGGGCAACTCATAACCTCCTAGTTACTTATTTTAATAAGATAACTATTAACCAAATTACAAAATCATCTACTTATTAACAGAACAATTATGTGGAAATTAAACTTTCTTTTCTCTCCCATCCCCCACTTAAAGATGTACAATGCCCTCATTGTACAAATAATGACATACTTAAAACGGGAAAAAAGAGAAAAGAACTTAGAACAGAAAAACTCCCTTGGAATAGTGTGCAGTTTAATGACAAAGATGATGCGAATTTCCCACATCCTCTCGATTCAATTTTTCGTTGCGCTGAACTTACTGCCAGCATGACACGTACTCACAACACAATTATGAGGGAACAATCAACAAACAGAATTAAACAATACCAGATTTAAACATCCTAATTAATAAACACAACCAAATCCTAAAACTACAAATCCACAGCACAATTAATAAATCCTACAAATAAAAACAGTCATAATAATAATAAAACAATAATAATAATAATAGTGTTTGGAATCATAAACCAAATAGGATGAACATCATCCTAATCACTGTCATCATCCTGGCGGTACTGGTACTGGTGAGAAGGCGCTCCATACTCTGACTGCGATGGTGGTGGTGGTCGTGGCATGAACTCTGGTGGCATCTGGTACTGGAATGGCTGATACGCGGGTCCAGAAGGAAACTGACCAAACAGCTGCTCAAACAAGCCATCTTGGTAGTCCAAGTGTGCACTGGTCTGATGGAAATGCTGTCTCTGCATAAGATCTATCTGATCAAACCTCTGAGTCTGATGTAACTGCATCTGGTGCATCTGCTGAGACAACTGATCAAACTCCGTAGCATAACCTCTGTTACGGCCTCGTGCCGTACCTCGACCTCTATCACTGCCACTCGTATCTCCTCTAGCCCTAGCCTGCCTCGACTGCAAAGTCTGTCCTACCGAAGTAATCGGAACCCAGTAATACATCTCTGCAGGACCACCATAAGTAATGCATGGCTCAATGAGAGCAAATGCCTCCAACCGGCGTGCAGTCAACCATCCCATGCTAGGTTGAACAATCGTGCATGATCCCATCTCATCCTGTGTAACACCCCCAAATTTTGTTTAGCGGAAGCAGTTAGTTTAAGTACTGGGGTGTCACAATAATAAAGCATGCATACGTATCAGAGCTTATGATTACAACAGAACAATATATATTAAGATGCCAAAAGAGTTAATTACAAAGTTTACGATTCATCGAATCGTATTAGTTAATAGTAGTAAGTTTACAAAAGTAGATTTCTGAAATATGACTAAAACATTTCAGTTATACTAAAGAAATCCATATGTTTCCAAAAGTTGGCATCCTAAGCTTCAAGGGTCGCCTAATTCTCCATGTGTTGGCGATTCTTACATGCGCAGCTAATTCCCTGAAAAACATAGTAAAAGTCAACAACTAGGTTGAGTGAATTCACAGGTTTTATGTTTACACAAGTTATATCAAGTTTGTAGTACAGTTGTTATCCAAATCCGTTCGCAAATAGTATTGCCATAATAGTCGAGTATAAGTTTTGTAGAATGTTATCCAATTACCAGTTTTGTGGGTTGTTCGCCCAAAGTTCAAGTTAAAACACGTGCTGGTCGTTCACCAGCGAGTTACAAATACACAGTACCGGTCGTTCTCCGGTCAAATACGCACGGGTCGTTCTCCCGTTCAACAAAAACAGTTTACCGGTCGTTCTCCGGTCTAGTAACGCACGGGTCGTTCTCCCGTCCAACAAACGCATGGGTCGTTCTCCCATCCAAGACGCACGGGTCGTTCTCCCGTCCCTTGGCCAGTCGTTCTCTGGCACTAAAATACGTGGCTGGTCGTTCTCCAGCGTTTTACACAAAAGTACCGGTCGTTCCCCGGTATACCAAACAAGTTTAAAAGTTATGTTTGTGTCGGTCGTTCTCCGACAAGTTACCAAATGTACCGGTCGTTCTCCGGTCTAGTTAAAACAGTTTGTCGATAATTTATCCCATTAGTTCAGTGTGTCAATATGTAAATGTTAATTCGCAAACACCAGTTTGTTCAACAGTTAAATAGTTCAAAGTACTCTAATAGTTCGAGTAAACAAGTATGATAAACAATCATATAAGTAAAAGCAGTTTATGGCAATAAGTAAAATAGTTGACTATGTTTTCCACCCCTGTTCGAAAGCAGTTAAATCAGTAAAAGTAGGGGCTATGAACTCACCTGTTGAGTTTAAGTAGTTGTGCGAGTGCTAGCAAACCTAAGCCCAAGTACAGTCTGAAATCTCCTAACGCCCTAACGTATGAGATTTGATAAGTATGTGGATGTCTAAACTAATCATCCATGCTAGTGTTTGTACAACCAAGTCACGTCCAAATCGTTCGTTTAATGTTTATGTTTGTATTTCGTTGTTTGTGAAAACGTATACGACTCGTTGGTGAAAGTTTGAAATCAACATTTCGATAAAACAAGTATGTTTGAATTGTTTGTAAGTCTCGTGAATCGAATTTGTATAAAGATATGCGTTTCCGGTTAGTTCGACACTTAGTGAAAATAAGTTTTTAAACTTCCTGTTTTTAGCGACGTAAGGTGCGACGCTGGGTTGTTATGCGACGTAGGGTGCGACGTACGGGTCTACGTCGCATTCTGGTTTTGCGACGTCATGGGTTGCGTCGCATAGGCGACGCTCGCAATTTAATGCGACGTAGTGGTCTGCGTCGCTATGTGCGACGTAAGGAAGGGTAATGCGACGTAAAGGCCTACGTCGCAGTACTGTTTTCGGTCCCAATGCGACGTAGTCGCCTGTTCGACGAACAGCGAGAAAAAGTCGGATTTTTGGTTGATTTGGAACGTTTTCGGTTGTATAAAACACTAAAACATGTTATTCTAAGTATGTTAAACACTAAGTAGCAATTATAACTTGGAAATCTAAAGATTTGCGGGATTTGTCGGGAACTTACGAGTGTCGGATTTGAAATCCGAAAAGATGGAAAGATAGATCGTAGTCTCGTGGTCGTTTTTCTCTATTTTGTTTGTTGATTCGGCGTCGTTTGATGGTAGTTTTGTGGTGATTTGTGTGGTGGTTTTTGGTAGGTGGTGGTGAAAGTAGAGAGAAAAAGAGAAAGATAGAGAAAGAGGATGAAAGGGAAATGAAAGAAAATGAGGAGGTGGGAGGTGGTTTTGTTCCACTTTCTGCCTCCGTGGTTACACTCCGTGTTTGTTTGCCCGATCGCTAAATGTTATTTTATTTTAACTAATATGTTTTTAATTACATTTTTCATTATATTTTAATTGGGCTCTTTTTATGAAACTAAATTAATAAATTTTATAAGTCTCAAATCTTGTTTTATTTTAATTTATACAAGTTAAAGTTCCGCGTTCTAAAATAATATGTAAATATTATCGACATAATATTAAATTGTTAACTACGTTATTTAATAAATTTCGTTTTGTTAAATAATTTTTGTTCATCAACAGTCGTATATTTTTGTCGCGTTTGTTTTCAAATTGTTCTGTACGTAATTACAACTAATTACGAATACGTAATACTGCGCGTACTAACTAGTTGGGCTATGCTAGACTTACCTCAAAAATGTGTTGTGAATTCACTCAAGTAGGGAATTAGCCTAATAATGCAAGTGATTAATATAATTAATCGCGTTAAATTTTGCGAGGTGTTACATTCTCCCCATGTTAGAGAAATCTCGTCCCGAGATTTGAATCAAGTCGGATCGCCCGCGGCGTATGTTCTCCGATAAGTCATGTCGTTACAATAATAGTAATAGTTTGTGTAGTGATCTATGTTTGCCAATATAGTTTTAACTGTTTAGTATACTCGCGGTATAGTTTGATAGTTCAAGTTCGTTTCGTGGTTAGCGTTTACCAAGTGGTGTGTTCGAATTGACATTCGAATGAAAGGAACGTTAAATCGTAGCAAGAGTTGGTAAGACATACCGTGTTTGCCATAGTCCGCAACAGTTTCCGGTGCACGGAGGATGTATGCGCGGCCACGAGCCGGTGGGATGGTTGCGATGTGGTTGTTGTTGTTTTGATTGTTGTTTCCGGGGTTGTTCTGGTTGTTGTTCAGTTTCGGACATTGGTTTCGAAAATGTCCGGATTCACCGCACTCGTAACACGCGTTTGATCGAGGAGGAGGGTTGGTTTTACAGTTTTGGGCCAAATGACCCCAGTTTTTGCAATCTTGGCAGAAAGCACAGTTGCCATTATGATGCATCCCGCACTTGTCGCATTTTGGTTTGTTGCCAAGATAGGTTTTGGGTCCAGAGTTGGTGATTGCGGCAAAGGCTCGGGTGTTTCCCGGGTTTCTGTTTTGTTGACCCTGACGGTCGTTACCATCATTGTTCCATTTACGTTTGTGGGTTCCAGAGTCGCCCGCATCAGTACGGGTAGGTTCAGTTTTCCCTGTGATAGCTTTCAGGGTTCCAATCTCGACCGCGTCGTCGGTTAAGCTGTGAGCCAGATCCACTGCGCTCCTAAAAGTGGCGGGTTTGGAGGACATAACCATGCCTCGGATTTGTGGTGCCAAACCCCTGTTGTAACGCTCAATGCGTTTGCTCTCGGGGGTTACCATATGAGGCACCAGACGTGCAAGCTCCTGAAATCTAGTTGTGTAACCGGAAATGTCAGCTCCGATCATCTGAATGTTCCAAAACTCGGTTTCGAGTTTCTGCATCTCGTTGGGAGGGCAAAATTCCTCCATCATCATCTGCTTCAGAGTTACCCAGGTCATAGAATGAGCAGCTGGGCGTCCCATAATCTGGACTTGAGCGTTCCACCAGGTTAGCGCTTTGTCGGCTAAAGCGCAGGTGGCGTATTTCACGATCTTGTCGTTGGCGCAGTCGCTGATGTCGATGACTGATTCCATCTTTTCAATCCAGTGGACCAGGCCAATGGCCCCTTCGGTCCCGGTGAAGGTGCTGGGTTTACAAGACTGAAAGGTTTTGTAGGAACACCCCTGTTGGGTATTAGTTGGAGTTTCGCTGTTGACGGGGGTAGCTCCACTGTTGTTGGTTGGGTTTTCACGATTTCTGCTAGCCTCGTACTGAGCAATAGCCTCAGCCACGCGGCGTTCGATGATTTGTTCGGTTGTTTCTGGAGGTACAGGTGGAGAATTTCGTCGACTGTTTCGAGTCTTTCTTTGTTTAGGCGGCATGCTGACGTTCTACGATGAAAAGATGCAGAAGTCAATGCCAATGAAAAATATGTGAGGAATAAAGTTTCACATATTTCAAGTTTTCGAGTATCAAGCAAAATTTGTCGAATCCCCATCACGTATCTTACGACTATGAAACCCCCATATGTACTTAGTATAATATAATCACGTTGGCCAGGCGTCATTATATGATGCCAAATACATACTTCTTTTCATCAACCGTTTAATCACGATCAGGTTCATATGAGATCAGAGTACAATGAACAAGTCGAATGTGGTGAACAGTTCACGCGTATCGAGGTATCGTAACGATAGTTTAGATGTATGCAAATGTATGTATGCATGTGCGTTCTAGCCAAGGCTATAGTCTAGGTCTCTAGGTCGCTAAGTCACTTAAAGTTTCCTAGTTCGCTATAACCAATGGCTCTGATACCAATCTGTAACACCCCCAAATTTTGTTTAGCGGAAGCAGTTAGTTTAAGTACTGGGGTGTCACAATAATAAAGCATGCATACGTATCAGAGCTTATGATTACAACAGAACAATATATATTAAGATGCCAAAAGAGTTAATTACAAAGTTTACGATTCATCGAATCGTATTAGTTAATAGTAGTAAGTTTACAAAAGTAGATTTCTGAAATATGACTAAAACATTTCAGTTATACTAAAGAAATCCATATGTTTCCAAAAGTTGGCATCCTAAGCTTCAAGGGTCGCCTAATTCTCCATGTGTTGGCGATTCTTACATGCGCAGCTAATTCCCTGAAAAACATAGTAAAAGTCAACAACTAGGTTGAGTGAATTCACAGGTTTTATGTTTACACAAGTTATATCAAGTTTGTAGTACAGTTGTTATCCAAATCCGTTCGCAAATAGTATTGCCATAATAGTCGAGTATAAGTTTTGTAGAATGTTATCCAATTACCAGTTTTGTGGGTTGTTCGCCCAAAGTTCAAGTTAAAACACGTGCTGGTCGTTCACCAGCGAGTTACAAATACACAGTACCGGTCGTTCTCCGGTCAAATACGCACGGGTCGTTCTCCCGTTCAACAAAAACAGTTTACCGGTCGTTCTCCGGTCTAGTAACGCACGGGTCGTTCTCCCGTCCAACAAACGCATGGGTCGTTCTCCCATCCAAGACGCACGGGTCGTTCTCCCGTCCCTTGGCCAGTCGTTCTCTGGCACTAAAATACGTGGCTGGTCGTTCTCCAGCGTTTTACACAAAAGTACCGGTCGTTCCCCGGTATACCAAACAAGTTTAAAAGTTATGTTTGTGTCGGTCGTTCTCCGACAAGTTACCAAATGTACCGGTCGTTCTCCGGTCTAGTTAAAACAGTTTGTCGATAATTTATCCCATTAGTTCAGTGTGTCAATATGTAAATGTTAATTCGCAAACACCAGTTTGTTCAACAGTTAAATAGTTCAAAGTACTCTAATAGTTCGAGTAAACAAGTATGATAAACAATCATATAAGTAAAAGCAGTTTATGGCAATAAGTAAAATAGTTGACTATGTTTTCCACCCCTGTTCGAAAGCAGTTAAATCAGTAAAAGTAGGGGCTATGAACTCACCTGTTGAGTTTAAGTAGTTGTGCGAGTGCTAGCAAACCTAAGCCCAAGTACAGTCTGAAATCTCCTAACGCCCTAACGTATGAGATTTGATAAGTATGTGGATGTCTAAACTAATCATCCATGCTAGTGTTTGTACAACCAAGTCACGTCCAAATCGTTCGTTTAATGTTTATGTTTGTATTTCGTTGTTTGTGAAAACGTATACGACTCGTTGGTGAAAGTTTGAAATCAACATTTCGATAAAACAAGTATGTTTGAATTGTTTGTAAGTCTCGTGAATCGAATTTGTATAAAGATATGCGTTTCCGGTTAGTTCGACACTTAGTGAAAATAAGTTTTTAAACTTCCTGTTTTTAGCGACGTAAGGTGCGACGCTGGGTTGTTATGCGACGTAGGGTGCGACGTACGGGTCTACGTCGCATTCTGGTTTTGCGACGTCATGGGTTGCGTCGCATAGGCGACGCTCGCAATTTAATGCGACGTAGTGGTCTGCGTCGCTATGTGCGACGTAAGGAAGGGTAATGCGACGTAAAGGCCTACGTCGCAGTACTGTTTTCGGTCCCAATGCGACGTAGTCGCCTGTTCGACGAACAGCGAGAAAAAGTCGGATTTTTGGTTGATTTGGAACGTTTTCGGTTGTATAAAACACTAAAACATGTTATTCTAAGTATGTTAAACACTAAGTAGCAATTATAACTTGGAAATCTAAAGATTTGCGGGATTTGTCGGGAACTTACGAGTGTCGGATTTGAAATCCGAAAAGATGGAAAGATAGATCGTAGTCTCGTGGTCGTTTTTCTCTATTTTGTTTGTTGATTCGGCGTCGTTTGATGGTAGTTTTGTGGTGATTTGTGTGGTGGTTTTTGGTAGGTGGTGGTGAAAGTAGAGAGAAAAAGAGAAAGATAGAGAAAGAGGATGAAAGGGAAATGAAAGAAAATGAGGAGGTGGGAGGTGGTTTTGTTCCACTTTCTGCCTCCGTGGTTACACTCCGTGTTTGTTTGCCCGATCGCTAAATGTTATTTTATTTTAACTAATATGTTTTTAATTACATTTTTCATTATATTTTAATTGGGCTCTTTTTATGAAACTAAATTAATAAATTTTATAAGTCTCAAATCTTGTTTTATTTTAATTTATACAAGTTAAAGTTCCGCGTTCTAAAATAATATGTAAATATTATCGACATAATATTAAATTGTTAACTACGTTATTTAATAAATTTCGTTTTGTTAAATAATTTTTGTTCATCAACAGTCGTATATTTTTGTCGCGTTTGTTTTCAAATTGTTCTGTACGTAATTACAACTAATTACGAATACGTAATACTGCGCGTACTAACTAGTTGGGCTATGCTAGACTTACCTCAAAAATGTGTTGTGAATTCACTCAAGTAGGGAATTAGCCTAATAATGCAAGTGATTAATATAATTAATCGCGTTAAATTTTGCGAGGTGTTACATCCTGAGTAGCCAAACCAAAGTATCTAGCCAGTCGAGTAACAAAGTGACCTCCACACAAACTACTACCATCTCTAGTACCAGTAGCTCTCTTCGACATCCACTTCGCCAACCTCCAAGGTACATTCACTAACCTCTTCCTGATAATCGAGCTTAAATAAAACAAGTTAGGCCTCGAAACTTTCTCAGGCCCCTCCTTGCGACCAACAATGGTGTAAGTCAACAATCTGTGAATGAGTCGATGACGAGGATCTCGAATACGCGTGTAAGAAGGTGTCGAACTGCCATAACTACCCTGGGCAATAAACTGCCACTCCTGCTCAATTTCCAAATCAGTGTGCTTCTTCACAGCACCTGCAGAAATGTGGTTTAAAAAATGAGGATTATCCAGCTCATTGGGCTCATAAAGCCCCAATCCCAAAGCAAACTGAACCAAGGTCATCTGTCTGGGCTGTCCCCCTAGCTGGAAGAAAATGGAGTTCTCAGTCCATTGAGTCGACCTGGCATCAAACCTAAAAGTGATGTAAAACTCAACAACCAGCTCTCTGTAGATATCCTCCCTGATACTGAATAACCGAGACCAAGCATAGGAAAACAAATCCAATGTTTCCATTCTCTAGTACATATGGAACTACAAGTAAATTCCTAATGACCTCAGCACCACTAGTAAACCCCTCTCTAGCAATCACATGCTCCAAAACATTCCAGTTAACAGCATCAAACACCTCAATTGACTGGCCAATATTGGAAGCCAGACGGTCTCTAAACTGCATCCTAGCAGTCTTAGAATACGACCCCTGAAAAGTGAGATATCTATGAGCTCTAATCAATGGGTTTCCCAAAGCTTCACCTCCTCGTGCTCTCTTGTTAGACATGATAACTGCTAAACAAAACAATTGTTAATAATACTAAATAAGCAGTTAATTGCAAAAAGGTTACTAAAAATTTCGGCAGCATTTCGGCTTAAAATTGAATAATCCACCATAAAGGTTTAGCCTAAAACTATCGCAACAACCAATTTCATAAACCTAATTTGCAATTTTTGAACAAAAACTACTCAATATGCATACATGTATATACTTAATTAAATATCCCTGACAATTGCCTAATCAAATGTATTATAATAACTTGGTACCATTATGAATATACGAAATTGCACAATCACTAAACTCGAGTATTAGCAACTAGCAAACATCCATACAATCTCAAAATGAATTATCATAACACAATTAATCAAAATAACAATTTATCACATAACCGTAATCACAAACACTTGTGTACCAAACAAATATTTGCATTAATCATCATGTGGTCAGAAAATTAATAAGCACTTAATTAAAACATAGCATAATTGAGTTTCTCATATTCACATTTTATCATCACGAACGAATAATTCGAATAACATAAAATATGCAATACAATTGAAAAACAATCATGACATTGCAATGTATATAGCAACTAGAACATAATTCAATCAAAACATGCTAATAATCATACACATATCCGAAATACCCAAAAATCTACAATAAACCCTAACTTCCAAACGAATGATTTAACCAACGAAAACGAAAACGGGAAGTTATACCTTGTAGAGGAAAGTGCGTGTAACACGAATACGCAAAAATGGCGATGAATGCGTGGCCGGAATTTCCATTTGGGGGTTGTGGGTGTTAAAGCCGTAGGTGGTGATGAAGAAAAAGGTTTTGGAGTGAAAAATGAGGAAGAAAGAGGCTGCTGACGGTTTTCTGCATTTTTGATCCATACGGCATATGGATTCCATACGGCGTATGGATTAAACAGGCCCAGGTCAACTCATTAAACCCAGTCAACGGCCCGGTCCAGCGGCCCAACCAATCCATACGGCGTATGGATTCCATACGGCGTATGGATTGAAAATTCAGAATTTTTCAAAAACGATTTTCAAACCCATTTTTAACCCAAATTCATCACTAACTTTATATAATTAAATCTCAAACCTGGATGATAATCACGACTTCAAAATCTTCACAATTCCACACTATAAAATAAATAACAATAATTAACAAACATTAAAAAGAATAATATTTAAAATAATACTTAATATTCAAATCACACATTCAAAAACAAAAATCCAAAACAAACAAAAGTCTAACATAATCCAAAACAAACCAAAATGTTAGAAACAATCCAATAGCATAAGAAATATAAAAGGGATGAAACGATGAAATTAGTTCAATGGATAGAGGGCAAGGAAGCTATTCATCATTTCAGTAACTACATTTTCTACCCCATTACCAAAAGTCGCAAAACTTTCCAAATGTCCATTGGCAACATGCTGAAGATAGACCAAGTCCCAGCTGATTCCCTTTATCACTTTATTATTTACTCCCTCAGGTGCCAATACTAACATATCACCTACCAGCTTGTACTCACGGTCGGGATGATTCTTCTCAAACTCACTCATAAACTCCAAACAATCTGCCACTATCCCAGCATGCTTACTCAGAAACGGTTCTTTCCTTAAGCTTCTTATTTTAGTTTCAATCCCTGCAATTACCTCATTCTGAACACAATTTAGTTCTAATCCCGAATCTTTGAAGATTTCAACTAATTTAGTGTATATTTCCACCATCCCATAGTGGAAATGCTCCCTCATAGTTAGAACCTTATTGTTATCAACTAAAACATCCAAGTTCAGTATCACATAAGTAGCCAAATCAATATCAAAATGAGGATGAATGAAATCCGGGTGAGGTCTTTCTTCCTCTTCCTTAGCAAAGCGATCCATTTTTGTCACCATTTCATGAAGATAGTAATGAATAGTACTCGTAACAATGAACCGATTAGGTGTAATATCCGTCAAATGGTCATCTGAATGTAGCAATCGAACCAATTCTCTTAAACCAAACCTAAATTCCTTGTCTGCTTCTGCCTTTGGATGACCAGTAACCTCGTACAGAGCCCTAAGCATACGGCCAAGACACGCGGTCTGATTTGCCGAATAAGGAAATGCAGAATGCCTCAGAATCTCATAAATCTCCGTGTATCTTTTCTTCTGAGTAGTGTAGAATTTCTCTTCCTCTTTAATTCTAGTTTCTAGAGATTCCCCAAAAGTAGTGAGGGCAATATAGAATTGCCTATCAATCCCATACTGACTCTCAATCAAAGATGCCTCTAACACATCATTTACCAAAACTCGCTGACTATCAGTAAAATCCACAGTGGACCTGCTAATAATCTCAGAACTGAAAGGGATATCCTCTCTAAACTCCTCAAGTGCTGATAGCAACTCCTGACAAGATGAAGTAATAGGAACGGAAATACGACCTAATTGGGTATAAGGAGGCACCCTCTCGGCTGAACTAGCATCCGAATTAGCAGACTGATCCCTCTTAACCATGTTATTATCATTTGCATCACTTTCAAAACTCCTCGCCATTGGACAAACCTTAATAAAAATAAATCTGAAAATACAAAACACCACTAACGAAAAACAAGTTAGTTCACACAAAATAAACAAAAATTAAATAACATGTACAACTTTAAATAAATGGAACTCCAACCGGCGGACGGATTTCCATCCGCCGGTTGAAACTAAAATCCCAAAAGTTTAACCAATTAAAGGATAATTAGTTTCAACCAATGAATTAATAAAAACTTGTTACACAATTACTTAATTTACTTTAAACAATTTTACAAAATTATTCGTTTAATAAAATTATTTTAGAAATCAAAGTTTACAAACTAATAACTCTTATTTAAATAATCACAACCGCTTTTTCCCCGGCAGCGGCGCCAAAAACTTGATGTCGGCTATGAAAGCGCGTCTTGTTTACAATTTATAAATAGAAATACCTAATAAATACTTTCAAGAAACCAGGAAAGAATACCCGATCAATTGTAAATATAGATTTGGTAAGTCAGATTCGAACACAGGGAAAAAGGTGGAATATTTAAAATATAAATTAACAAATTAACTAGAAAACAGTAAATATGGGGGGCGTTTTAGTTCCGTACGAACATTTGTTTAGAAAACATTTAATTAAAATAAACAAACTTAAATAAAACTTTAAATTAAAATAATAAATAAATAATAACAATAAATCCTAATTGGAAGGAATAAGTAATTGTATAGTTAATGTCACTTAGATTCATATTTCCCGATTTATTACGTATTGATTATCTAATTGTGATTCTTTTAGATCAACTTAATACCAAATTCTTCAATGAATACTAAGTCGAATATGAACTAGCCAACGTTTCGGGTCCAACTAATTCCTATAATCTAGGGTCCAACATGAAACACTGGTTCCAATGTCACAAGATGATCAGTCAATTGTGTGCCTTTCCCTAAATTATGCATTAAGCATTCACAACTCATTATAATCAACTCTATGGTATGACTCAACAATACCCAATAACTAACTTATTGTCTTGCTCATTTTAAAGTAGATAATTATTGTATACTCGACCTATCAGACTCAACGTATTTAGTGATAGTCCAAAACCCTAAGGTAGTACTAGCAATAATCAATAATCTTAAAGGAACTCAATCTCATTAAAATTATTAATCACGTGAAGCAACAATAATAACTAGTTACCAATAAACAAGTGTCCACGAGCAATATAACCGTTTTCAATCAAATAACTTATTCAATACGCAATTATAATCGTTCAATAATCATAATCTAAGTTAAATCAACTACATAATCACATTAGATACTCAATTCATCATAAATCAGTAATAATCAGATCATTCAACATCAAATACTTCAATGAAATCGAAATAAAGAAATTATACCGAGTTATAAAGACGAACTACGAATGATTTAGATGAATTATCCTCGTTCTTCACCTTTCGTACCTCCAAACTACTCCTAAAATTCGTAAACCTAACCTAAAACTCGACTGAAAACGTCTGGAAACGAAAACCTCCAAAAAACTGTCGAAATAGGGTTTAAAACGCGTTTTTATACTTCCTGGAATTTTGATCCATACGGCGTATGGATTGATTTCAAGCCCAGCCCATGTCCGCGTAACCTGGGCCTCCACTGCAGCAATCCATACGGCGTATGGATGACTTTTCCAGCCGATTTCTTGACTTTTCTTCTTTTATTTTTTTCTTTAACTTCGGCTTTACTTATTTCTTCAAATATGCATCATTTAGCTTGATTATTGACTGTTTTCCTTCCTTTCTTCATAAACGCTCCATTTCCACATCTAATTGCAAATATGAATGAAATCAATATCTATTCTTAACAAAATGCAATAAAAACATTCAAGATCAGGGGTAAAATACTACTAAAATATAGTACTTTTGAGCGTTTATCAGGAATCAAAATAATTGATTCATTATCCCTCAAATTCTTTGGACATAATTATATTTTAACTTCCTCGGGAAATTTCACATTATAACCATGAATCACACGATAATCTTTTCTTGTCAGTGATGTAATCATCACTTGGCCACTCTCACATTATCACAAATAAGTTTCTAATCTCTTGTGAAAGTTTGCCCAAGATCTTGATATCTTTTGGACATGCATTCGAATTCTCCGTATTGCTTGGCAATTTCACCTAAGGTCTCGAATGCCACATTTTATAATAGGACGTAACTGAACAAGGCTATTCTTAACATGCATTATATTCTCGGTTTTTAAACCATTTGACTACAACATACGTAAGAATTAAAGTGAATCTAAAACATACCTACACCATAATCTCTGCCAATATCACGATTGCAACACGGGTGAATCAAACTTTTTCCTAAGGACCTTATTAAAACCACTTGTTGATGTGTTGGTAATCAAAAACTTGGCATAGATTCTCATATTCAACAACCCGTTATTATCTATACTACTTAATGAAAGGTGTTTGAACAAAGAAGGTTAAGTCAACCTATTCAATGGCCCTCTCAACTAAAACATCTAATTACCCTCGATCAATTAGATTATTGAATGAAGCCTCAAAATTCTCCTACTAAACCATTGGTACCCCAAAATAATTTATATCGATATGAAATTCTCTATGCCTTGAAACACGTAGTTGCGTAAAATAAACTTCAATGATAAATAAATAAATAAATTTTATTACCATTCAAAATTTAAAATAAATCAAACAACGTAATATAATACACTCCATTCCTGTTAATGTTTTACAAAAAAAAAAAAAAATCTCTCTCGTCATATAATAGTGAGAATTTAATAAAGGACAAATCACGCTTTATATACTAATTCTATACGAAAGGAGGTGGGGGATCTTAACTATTATCTCAAAACTGTCCGACCAAATAACCTTCAAACACAATTAAGCACAAAGCGAAGATCAAGATATACACGAGAGAAATCGTTCGATAAGGGATTAATAGAACAGTTCACATAAGGCATCGGCCTTAAATCCAAATATGTATGTATAATATCTCCGATTAATGTTCTTTCGCTGACCATTACATTGTGTGCGGATATATTACTAGCCTTATCAAATCGATACATAGGAGAAGACTACTCCAAACTAAAGAACTGATTTTGCCTTCAAACGGAACCAAACTTTAATTATATTCGTCATCAAAACATCAATAAAGCTGGAGCTGAACAATACATTTCTTTCACGAATAGTTATGATAACTTCCGAAACACACTGCACGAGCCTAAACGGGGGGGATAAACTCGGTTGAAAACTTGCTAGAGATAATGCAAAACGACGGGAAGTAACCAATAGACGCGATGAAACACGTAGTTTGGCACTAACCTGCCAACACCCGTCTTTAAGATTCGTCCCTATCTATATCTATACTCCCTCATAGATAATTTAAACAATTTTCGAACTCTACGATGCCACTTATTAAGATAATCTTTGAATACCATTTCACATCGTAAACTTAACATTATTAATGATCACCAACAAGAACCATTATCATTCATCCATTCACACTTTGGTCAACTATCAATATCGATCATTACTACATTCTTCTTATTTGTTTAACGCTGCATAGCGCGTATATTTTACTAGCCCTAAAATAATGAGATTCCGATGCGAGATAACATATACTATGAGACTAGCCCAAATCCAAGCCACTTAGATAAATCTAAGTGCACAATTATTCACTCCTTATAGAAGTAAACTTTTATAAACTAACAAAGAAATACTCTTGGACGTATGATCTTTTCTTACTTAGTGAT
The DNA here is from genome assembly GCA_949592205.1 of Helichrysum umbraculigerum. Classification (NCBI taxonomy): domain Eukaryota; kingdom Viridiplantae; phylum Streptophyta; class Magnoliopsida; order Asterales; family Asteraceae; genus Helichrysum; species Helichrysum umbraculigerum. Next base: position 124,411,202 of record CATIUR010000002.1, on the reverse strand, counting down.
ATTTTGGATTGATCTTCCTGGATCGACACGACCCTTGTGTATATATCGTTACTCTCACTTAAAAAAAAAAAAACTCCATTAAAACTATAAAGAGATCAAAATTTAATATATATTATACGTAGACACATAGAGAACACTATAGAAGTTTAAATGGTTAAGATCCATCTTCTATAATATAAATCTCAATACGTCAAGTTGAACCGTACGCTAGTACAAAGAACAAATATTTTTCTCTTATTTGGTCAAGATCATTCCTTAATAATTGTATATTCTCCAGCACTTATAATTTAGCTACAAGGTTGTTCGTGGGAGCCTCAAGTATGGGTTGCCACACGACGCCAATAAACTCGATAAATCAAAGTCTATATCAAAACCATGGAAATCAATTATACGATGGGTATGGAGTGCACATTTTACGTATGACCATCATCACTTGTAACATCATATTACATTTTAGTTGGAACCCATTTACTATTTATGAATAACAGAACAACTTTACACCCTTAAACTTCTATGTGAAACAAATACAAATTCTCAAATTGAAAAAAAAAAAAAAAAAATCTAGTTGAATTAACTACCCCTCGACATATATGAAATTATTTTCCAGTGAGAACCATTAGTTGGCTAAAAATTTCATAACGTCTGGAACGTAGAACCAATGTTCTTTTCTAGAAACAACGATTTAACAAATCAACTTTAAGGATGTGGATAGATATGCTGATAATCGGCATCCGAGCAAACTATAAATTTAATTGAGAAGTTACTGGGGAGAGTATATCAAAGATGACGTTAGAACTCGATGGGGTTATGCTTTTCGGTCCAACAATTGTGTTTGTAGTATCCGTGGCATTTGGAATCAAGAAACAGTCTTTTAGATGTTGAGAACACACCATTTACAAACACCAATTTCTTTTACTTTCTTAACGGCCCGAACGAATTCATAATATACGTTTAACAAATAGTTCGATAACCTATCAATCAAAGGGACGAATGGAGTAAACGGAGACTTGTGATACATAATAAAGTGAGTCTCTTTTGGTGTCACATAAACGAAACGTAGTAATGTGTAGTTGAATAAAATCGAGAGGGAGTTTTAAATAGCATTGCGTTATAGGGCCGGTAAAGATAATGGAACGAGAAGCCAAGTAACAGAAACATAACGCGATCACTATAGTTAGAATATGATTTAACGATAGGCGAAGATTTGAAATTCACTTAAGAACGGGAGGATCATAAGAAACTCGAAACCCGTGTCTATTCCATAATAACGTTTTCAGTAATAATTTTGATTGAATTTCGGGACGAAATTCCCTAAACGGGCGGATACTGTGACATCCGTCACGAAAAAATATAATTAGAAAATCTCAATTCAAAATCATTTCCTATTTGTATTCATGCACATAAGGTATGTGGAGACATAAATTAAGTATTGGTATCTTAAACTATGTGAGAAATTTAATTCTCGTATAGTGTTCAAAACTCGAATCAATGTTCGTGCGCGGTTGGATTAAATGTTAGATTAATATTAATGAAATAATTAATAATAATATAATAATTATAGTAATATAATATAATATAATAAAGAAGTATTAAAAATAAAATAAATAATATAATAAGAATAATGATGATCATGGTGATATGAAGTTCACGTATTCCATTTTTTTTTATTCTTGTCGAAATTTGGTGACCATCCAGCCGGTCCAAGGATATCCAAACCCAACCCATTTCTAAAACCCTATGATTTGAGCCCCAATTAATCTTATAAGTATAAATAACAAACTAAAACAAAAACCTAACTCATTTGACAATTAAAATAATTGTCCTGCTGATTGCTTTTGCTGTGGTCGACTGAAACAAAGAAACGAAATCACCAAAGTCGAATTCAAGCTTTGTTCTTGCGTGTGTTCCCGTTCGTATATGCATATAGGTATAATCATACACCCAAATCACTATGTTTTTATTTTATTTTAATTTCTCTGAAATAGATGTATTTATGGGTCGAATTATATGTTTGGGATATGAATAAGTTGGGTAAAATAAGTTTTGGAAACCGAAAGTTATATACCCGTAAATTGTAAAAGCTGTCCATATTTTCGTAGTCTTAATCAGGGGAAGTTTTGACCTAGTTGCGTTCGTTTTCAGACTTCGACCAAAACACGAAAGTTGTAGATCTTGAAATTTTACATAAAATCGCGTGGTTTCGGCCTCTAAAAATCAACGTACGATTTTATATAAATTATTTTTTAAACTGTCTCGGGTTATGACGAATTTTCAGAAAACTTTTATAAACTAAATTCGGTTTGATCAAGTTTATATATCAAATGATATATGAATTAGTAGAATTACATATGAGTTATTACAAGATGATTTGGTCAAATTTATATGTGTCAATAATAAGTATGTGTAATATTATAAGAACACATTTGAGTTACATTAATTAGAATGGTTCTTTTTGCATGAGTTATTGTAATCGATTAGTACAAATTAATACATAACAGTTTTAGTGCTAATACTTTAATAAGGTTTAATATTTTATTTATTACTTTAAGAAGATGGTTAAAATGTATGGAAAATTCAAACAATCAACTAGGATATAATAAAAAGGTATAATTTTACCTAGGTTATTAATCTATATGTATTTACTTGTAGATTAACGTAACGTTTGACGGATTCATTTTGAGACGATATTTGCTTTGCTAATTAAGGTGAGTTTTCGTGGCCCCTTTTTCATTTACATGTTTTCAAATTGGGGGAAAAGTATGCTCACATGTTTTATCAATTGTTTTTATGCTGTGAAAACGTATTCATTTTCATTTTTGGACATATGCTTGAAATGTGTGACATTATGTGACTTATATGCATTGATTGTTGGATTTGTTTTGTTAAAAGGCTGCATTCCTTCGGGAGTGTATACCTAGTGTATATGCTTTGTATACACTGAAGGACATATTTATTTACAAGGCTGCACTCTTTCGGGAGTGTATACCTAATGTATGCTTAAGTATACATTGAAGGTCATTTATGGGTAGCTACCGCATACACAGGATTTGGTTGGGTCATACTCCTTCGTGGGGTGATGACGGTTTTTGGATTGTTGGTTGTATAATTTCACTTGTGTGCCATTTCTATATGCATTGTCCTAACTTATTATTATCACAACAAAATGTTTATCTTTTTGATGTCTGGTTTCAAACCTACGAAACTCACCAACACATGTGTTGACGTTTTTGAGCATAACTTTTCAGGTAGCACTAGTGAAACAAAAGCAGAGGACAAGAGAACTTAGTGGACCACATAGGTTGCATTAAGGAGTTGTTCAAGACTTATAATACTTTTTTTGTTTGGGAAGACTTGTTTTGTTTGGATGTTCTGTTTAAGTAATATTAATTGCAACACATTGATTCATTGTTGGAATGTATGCTTGGCACGAACCGCTATTCGTGTTAATGACATCATGACACATTGATCTTTATAATTCATATAGAGTTCTTTATAATGATGTGTTATGATCCTGTCATAGTTGTACCCCGTTGTTTCCGCTTTAGACGGGGTGTGACAGTCATCATCCACTCCTCCGGTTCCCAAGTAAATTCTGAACCTTTCCTATGTCGCCACTGAACTTTAACTATTGAAACTGATTTATTTCTGAGCTGCTTTTCTTTCTGATCAATAATTTTAACTGGCTCTTCTATGTAACTTAACTTTTCATTTATTTCTATTTCTGTCAGTGGCACATAAGAAGCTTCATCGACTAAACACTTTCTGAGTAGAGACATATGAAAGGTGTCATGAATACTACCAACTTCTTCCGGTAACTGTAATCGATATGCAACTTTTCCAACTCTATCAATGATTTCAAAAGGTCCAATATATCTTGGACTTAACTTTCCTCGCTTTCTGAAACGAATAATTCCTTTCCAAGGTGAACTTTAAGCATCACTTTATCACCTATTTGAAACTCAATAGGCCTTCTGCGCTTGTCTGCATATGACTTTTGTCGATCTTGTGTCATTTTTAATCTTTCTCTAATCTGATCAATCTTTTCAGTAGTCAACTGTACTATATATGTACTTCCAAGTTGTCATACCCCGTCTAAAGCGGAAACAACGGAATATAACCATGATAGGATCACAACACATTATTATAAAGAATACTAAATGAAATAAAATATTCAATGTGTTATGACACAAGTAACATGAGTAGGAGCTCAAGCTACATGCACATATCAACAATGAAAAAGTTACAACCAAACTTAAATCTCATAATCAAATGTTAGGGCAAAACACTTTTTCCAAATTATTAATTAATAACAAAGTTCCATATCAAACTGCAGTCTCAATCTTAGCTCAATGCAACCTAGAGGCCCACTAATTCTTCTTGTCCTCTAACTTCAAACCGCTAGTATTACCTGAAAAGTTATGCTCAAAAACGTCAACAATAATGTTGGTGAGTTTCGTAGGTTTGAACCCAAACACCACAAATAAAACATTTTGCTGTGATAATGGTAAGTTAGGACAATGCATGTAGAAATGGTACATATAAATGAAATTAGTGTAAGTGAACAAATCTCAATCAATCAATCATGCGTGTTGTCATTACTCCCGTAGAGTAAGACGAATAGCATATAAGTCGGCGTGTTGTCAATACCCCCAAGGAGTAAGACGAATAGCCTCAAAGATGTCAATGTATCCAACTGGCGTGTTGTCAATACCCACAAAGGAGTAAGACGAATAGCCCCAACAATGTTTCCAAGTAATGCACATAATTCCACATAATGTAACACATTTCAAGCATATGTCCGAAAAATAAAAGTAAACAAGTTCACAGCATGAAAAATAATTGATAAAACATGTGAGCATACTTTTCCCCCAATTTAAAAATATGTAAAGGAAAATGGGGCCACGAAAACTCACCTTAAATAGCAAAGCAAGTATCGTCTCAAAATAAACCCACCAAATAGTACGTCAATCTACAAATAAATTCATATAGATTAATTACGTATTTATTTGCTGATACATACATATTTTAATACCATAACCCATTCTTTTTATATCAAATATAAATCTTAAAATTTTCTAAATGTGGTTTATTTACAGAAAAATATATCCTTAAACATTCTTTACGATCCCTAAAATGATTAGGAAATAATTTGGTCAAACCGAACTAAGTTTACAAAAGTTTTCTCAAAATTCGTCACTCCTAACTGCAGTTTACGAAATAATTTTTTATAAAATCATACGTTACTTTTTGGAGGCCGAAACCACATGAATATAAGTAAAATTTCGAGATCTACGACTTTCATGTTTTGGCTGAAGCCTAAACACGAATGTAAATGGGTCAAATCGGCCGTTGATTACCACTGAAAAATTGGGACAGATTCTAAGTTCAACGATACAAAACTTTCGGTTTGCAAAATATATTATACTCGACATAACAAATAATTAAATCAAGTTAATAACTTTATTATACCTTCCGTTGTGAGACCCAAATAACTAAGCTAATTAAAAAAAAATCGAAAATTCTAGACATTGTTGTTAATTTTATATTAATAAATAAGATGATACCTTATATTAACTTCTTGTTAACAGACCCATGATCAATTTATAGCTACATTAGTACAACTTCCATTCGTAACATTATAGAGTATAGACCAGATAATATTACGTACATTAAAACTACATATGACCTTCGGTAAATCTCGAGATTAGTAACAATGATAACCAAATCAATTATCTTCTTAGCATAAACTTGGTGACGTTGACGTACTAAAACTCGAGTTCTTAATCAAACGTTAAAGAAACATTCTCATAACCATATTAGAGTTATTACAATGATCAACATGACAACGAAACATATAACAACTTTCTACCGATCGACTGCTATATGTATACGATTATATCATCACGTTAAAACCCAAGTATAGTGATCCATAGTATTACCTTAAATCGAGACTATGACCGCAAGCTCGATCGTTATCAATACAATGCCAATATCAAATTTGAATGACACGCGGAAAGCCTACAAATCAATTGTTATGTTTAAGTGTAAGTCCCCTAGTTTTAGGATCGATAACTTCGTTATCTGTAGTATTAAGGTGCGGAATCCCTCAATACGGTGTTATCTTACTAACAACGAATATGTTCGTAATTGCGTATATTAAAGCTTAACTTTAAACGAATAATACGTCAAATCCTAGCCGTTAGGTATATGTTTTCTCTGGTTGTCGAGTTCGCAGATCAGAAAGACGAATAGCCAAAAGTTATGTTTTTCACCGTATGAAAAACATTATATAGTCTGGTCTCGGCTCGGCTCGCATGGGCCTGCGAGTTCGGTCCAACTCGCAGCCCAAGCCCAGTAAAGGACTCGGCTCGCCAGACTAATGCCTCGCGAGTTCAGATCTCATCTCACAGCTCAACTCGCTGCGACCTGAGATCTCGACTCGCCTCGCATTAAACGTCTATTATTTATTTCGTCTTTAAACATTCGTCTAACTTTAGCACAATAATATGTTTAACGAATATTACTAACAAAACAAATATTTATTTACAAATCTAAACCAATATACAAACGTAATAATAATTACACCAGTCCTATTTCAAGTTAGATCTGTTGTCACACTCTATGTCCCAACAGACTCCCCCTTGACAATAGCTCTAGCGTCTTTATCTTCATGCTGTCTTTGATTTTCAAGAGTAAATTTTACTACCTGCAAAAATTTTAAGCTTGATGCATGTTTTAACCATCCTGTGATAATCTCGTGCTAAATCACCCCAACCAACAGTAGATTTGATCTTGTTCTTGTATAACATAATCAGATCTTCCTTTGATAAGTTCATCAGATGTCTGTGATCATATACACGAAGAATCTCTTTTTCGCCATCAGGATAATCATCATCAGCTTCAATCATAAAGGCTTCTCCTGTTCCAGCATCTACCCCCCAATATTTCAATTTTCCCAAAATATTCTGAGGCATAGTTTTCATAGGTATTTGCTTAATACAGTTGACCGCTGGATAAACCTTCTTCCTTCTTCTTCTTCCTGTCCTCTGACTGAGTTCGTTCAGCTTTATCATTTTTCCTTTCCTTGGCTTAATCTTTGAGAATTTCATAGATAATCCTTCAGTCCTAATGATACGCTCAACATACTTAGCATAGTCATCATCACTTGGATTTATCATATCTAATCTAGCCAAGTCTCGAATCTCATATCGAGGCAATGAACTAAACACTGCAAGCTTCTTCTCAAAATATTGAACCCCGTCAAACCTTTTGATCGCGAAGAGCTTCAGGTCAGAGTCATAATACCATCCAATAATGCCAGTTTTAAGTACACGCTTTCCAGTAATATCAACTTCTTTCAAAATGCGTGGCTTATTTTCCTTTTTCTTCTTTAGCATTTCTTGGATAAACATAGGATTACCAACCATATGTTTGTATTTGTCCTATATTTCTTCAACTTCAGTACCCGAATCTTCAGAAGCATTCTCAAAAGCTTCTAAATCAATAACTGATTCTCCTTGTTCATTTACAAAAACAAATTCAGTCGTTGATGGATTCACAAAATGTTCATCTACATTTGCATCCAGATCAACACCTTCATCTATCACAGATTCAAATACTGCAGTCCAGTCTTCAGGAAGTTTGAACTCTCCTTCTTCAATATCATAATCAATCTCTTCATCTATCTCATCCAAAATATCATTTTCTGAATCTGATAGATCTAGCATTTCCATACCTAGAGAAAAATGTAAATACAAATATATTAATAATTCAAATTCTTCATTGATTTCCCTGAACCATTCCAAGAATTTCTTTATTAATTCTTTTGTATATTTTAACCTAACATATAAACGCAATTTACATATAACTTATAAAATCTTTTATTGATTACCCTGAATCAATCTAAAATCTCTTAAGTCTACTTAACAAATATTAATTAATTTTAAATTCTAATGCATTGTGAATAATCACCAAACATTTAAATTTACTATTAATTACCTTATATAATTTCCAAGTGTTAATTGATCTCATTCATTATCAATTTAACCTTTAAATTATATATCATTTGTCTAGTTAATACGAATACATTTTTAACTTGTTAATTACTTATATACCTTACGGTCTTAAGTCCATAATCAAATCTAAAATGCATATGTTATTATAAAATTTTGACCGCCGAAATTAATCGGAACACGCCGCTCCACTACTCAATGAGTCGGAAGTCTTTCGATCACTATTTTATCTTAACATAATTATATAAACTTAAATTACATCAAACATATTTTACTTAAAATAATAATAACCCTAAGCCAAATATATTTACACAATAAATTAAGTTTACATTTGTTCACTACAAACTATTACAAATATTACAGTACTATGATAATACTAAGCTATCTTACCAGCTTCAGTATCACCCGGTACAGTCTTATCTGCACTTGTATCCACTCCAGAACCACTAGCACCAGCACCAGACTCCCCCTGAGTTGTAGCTTGCTCACCAGTCTTTGAAGGACCGGTCTGCTCACCACTCGGTGCATTGGGATCATCGTCCTTGTCAGAGTCTCTCTTCCTCTTCAGCTCATCCTCTCTGCAAGACTCCTGATATACCAATATCTCCCCCTGAGTAGACTGTCCTGAATGCGATCTCAAGACCAGACTCTCCAAAGAAGATAACTTCAGTCTCTATACATTGAAGTCCGCAAGCAAAGTCTCATGAGTCTTCATCAACAGATTGTACGATTCACTCTGCTTGAGTATCTGCTGAGAAAGAAGAAGATTGCTCGACACCAGCTCTGGAATCTGAGAAGTAAGCTTCTCTAAATCCTTTACCCTCGACTCTAAGGATGTAATCCTTTCTGCATCAGTCGTTGGAGTAACAGGTATCGTTCTGGGTCCAGGCGGTGTAAGAGACTCAATATGCCAGTCTCTGGTCAGCGGTGTATGAGGTTGAGACAAAGCTTGTGTAAGCAAGCTTGTCGCAAATCTAGCTATTTTGTTCGTCGGAAAAGTAGCTCCACGAACTAGATCAGCAACCTCATGCTGTAAAGTTAAACACAACTAAAATCAGTTATTGTTACAGATTACTCTGTCTCAAACTCTAATTAATTGTATAACACTCATAGTTATAGAACTTATATCTCATACCTGAAGCGGTAAAGACATCGGTTCAGTAACCACCGGTGCATCCATCTCCACCTGCGGTGTATCCTGAGCAACTGTATACAGAATTAACTGTCTCAGTTCAACTCCTGATAAACAACAAGTTAAGATTATTTAACTTTTATAATCAATACTAACCTTCTCGAATAGTAAGCGTTCTCGGACGCTTCATCAAAGGAATCTCAACTTCCTCAGTACCTTCCTCCATAACACTCTTACCTTTTCTCTTCCTTTCAGAAACAGATGGAGGAGGAGGAGGTGTATTATCAGAATCATCATCAGAAGCCGTCTCACCATCACGACCTCTAGATGATCTAACAGGATCCTAAAGTTTAAATATATTAAACATTTATGATTAGCGTAAGCTCTATCATACAAGTTCCATATATTTAAGATGAATCAGATATAATACCTCAGTCGGTACAACTACTGATCTATCTGGCTGTATCTGCTCCCCCTCAAGTAATATAACTTCTGGGTTTGCAGCCTCAGCTTCAGCTTCCTGTTCGGTTAATAATATTTATATTTTAAAATCAGAAATAATATCCAATTTACTAAATATCTAATAACAGAATCATTATATAATAATATTATGCATCTATGATTAATAAAACAATCTATCAACTAAGCGTCTATATTATTACATAAATAAAATAAAATTTTACCTCAGGTGGTGCTAAATAACTCTCAATGTCTTGAAGCAAAGGATTCGTCGCATCGTCATTCTGCTCCAAAACCTCTTGCACAACCTGTGCAGCAACCTCTTGGTTCACTTGCTGATCAACCTGACCAACCTGAATAAGAACATCCTCAAGGAGCCATTGTGGATCTTCAGGTTGAGCTTCCTCAGCTGCAGGTTCTTGTAAAACATCAGCATCAGCAGGAGCAGCAGCAGCAGCAGCAGCAGCAACGTCTAACCACCCATGATTTGGCGGTGCAACGTAGTTTTGGTCAATAACTGTGACATCCGTCACCAAAAATGTACTCCCTCCGTCCCAATTTTATTGTCCCCAGACAAAAAACACACGCTTTAAGAAAAGTGTACTGGTTGTACCCTACAACCAATAAGATTTAATCTCTCACCACATTCCAATGTTTTGATTGGCTGAAAGGTACAACTAGACAATAAATTTGGGACACCCAAAATAGAAAAGTGGACAATAAATTCGGGACGGAGGGAGTAATTCGAAAATCTCAATTTAAAATCATTTCCTATTTGTATTCAAGTTCGTTAATGATAACTTATATATTCGCATCGGGCATGAAAATATTTCATTAATTATTTATGGAAATTATACGTTTAGATAAATGAACGCGAATACAAAAATAAATTGTTTAGGATCATTTATCCGTGAACCGGGTGATCCAAGAACATCTTTGTGCCTACCTTGTTTGGCCCAAAGAAAACAACTCAAACCCCCTTTTTTGTTTTGGTGGATATTTAGACGGCCCAGCACCCAAAAGTCCAAACCCGCTCAACTTGATAGGTATAAATACATTACTAAACCAAACCCTAAACCTTTTGAATCTTGACCCAAAAATCATCCATGGGGCTGCTGGAGTGACCAACCGAAATCAAGGAAGAATCAAGTCGAGTTCGTGTATTGTTTCGCCTATTACGTGTTCGTATGTATGTGTAGGTATAATTATAAACCCTAATCAATAGTTTTTCTATGTAAATTCCTGAGTTCTATATTTATTAGGGTTGATTCATATGTTTGGGGTATGGATATGTTGATTATAATATGTTTTGGAAACCGAAAGTCAAATAATCGAAAACTCAGAATCTGCCCGAATTTTCCAGTCACGAACAGAGGCTGTTTTGACCTAGATACGTTCGTTTTCAGGCTTCGTCCAAAACTGGAAAGTTGTAGATCTTGAAATTTTACTTGGCATCTCAAGGATTCAGCCTCTGAAACGCATTTTATGATTTTATAAAAATTATTTTGTAAACTGATGTACTGAGTGACGAATTTTCAGAAATACATTGATAAGTTTAAATCGGTTTGTAAACCCTATTTTCCATTTCCAGACCTCCAGGGACGAAAATTTTAGTCCATATTCATCATCTAAACCCTAATAACTCAAGAGTTCAACCTCTCAATCATTTTATTAAATCAAGAACTCACGTGTGGCGTATTTCGGTAAGATTCGTGTTCCAAACTTTCGTATTCTTCATATTCAAGTTGCACGAAGCGTTTCGATTCTCATGGGACGTTATAATTACAGATTCTAACGACGATTATCGTGCGGTTCATCGGTAGTTGGTACAATTTCTATCCGAATCATTCATTTACGCGCATTTCGATTGTTTCGTTCATTATCGGTTTATTCGGTTCAATCCATTGTATTCCTAGTGTTTGAAATCAATAGGATATTTATAAAATCAGTATATAAGTTTGTAAGAGTGAAATATTTGATTGAATAAACTTTTCGATTGATTAGTATAAAGATTTGGGTTCAAACGCATAAAACCCTAATCTGATCAGGATTGATTTTCGGATTGGAAAGGTTGTAACTTGATCATTTCACAATGGTTTTTGATGAAACAGGAGTCTAAACATAAGTATTAAGAGTCTACTTTCAAATGGCATTGGTTTCGTGTCCAAATGTTGAGTTTAAGTTGGTCAAACCTATTTTACAAGATGGAATGTCATTTCTGAGTTTTTCGGTCCATGATTGTAGTTAAATTGTAGATTTTTGAAACGTATGTTAAACTAAGAGTTTGGTCTTGAAATTTTTACTGGGGTAATTTAAAAGTGTTAACAAATTTCTGTAAAAATATTATAACTTTTGTAAGTTTTAAAGTATTTTTAGTAAATTGTAATTTTTGTGTATTCGGAAATCGTTGTGATTTCTGAGCAGATTATTTTGGTGAATTTTTAATAATAGTTAAATATTAAAATAAGTTCTGGAAAAATTACAGGGTGTTCTTGACACATGAAAGTGTCACTGAAAAAATTTGTAGAGTCAAATGATTTCATTAAGGCATGTTTAAAAATTCATGAATTGGTACAAAATTCTAGACAGAATCTGAAATATACAAAAGAGTTGATTTTGAAAGATATGTGAGGTATAGTTGTGAGGAAACTTAGTTGATGTGAAATGGACTTGGGATACAATGGAAGGACATAGATATGTCTAGGTTGTAACCCGTATGCATATATAATCATTGTAGATTGCGAGTTGTTTGGTGGATACACTTAAGGGCAATACTTACTTCTATATTTAAGGTGAGTTTTCGTGGCCCCTTTTTCATATACATGTTTTCAAATTGGGGGAAAAGTATGCTCACATGTTTTATCAATTGTTTTTATGCTGTGAAACGTATTCATTTTCATTTTCGGACATATTCTTGAAATGTGTGACACTATGTGACTTATATGCATTGGTTGTTGGATTTGTTTTGTTAAAAGGCTGCACTCCTTCGGGAGTGTATACCTTGTGTATATGCTTTGTATACATTGAAGGACATATTTATTTACAAGGCTGCACTCTTTCGGGAGTGTATACCTAATGTATGCTTAGGTGTACATTGAAGGTCATTTATGGGTAGCTACCGCATACACAGGATTTGGTTGGGTCATACTCCTTTGTGGGGTGATGACGGTTAGTGGAGATGTTTGGTTGGATTATTTCACGTGTGTACCATTTCTATATGCATTATCCTAACTTATTATCATCACAGCAAAATATTTATTTTCTGGTGTCTTGTTTTAAACCTACGAAACTCACCAACATATTGTTGACGTTTTTGAGCATATCTTTTCAGGTAGCACTAGGGGGACTAAGGCTGAGGACAAGAAAACTTAGTGGACCGTTTAGGTTGCATTAAGTGTCACTTCAAGATACATGAAACATTTGGTTAGGCATTTTGGTTGTTTGGAAAGGCGTGTTTTGCCTTAACTGTGTTGAATACATTTATTGATTTCTTGTAAAGACTTCGATTCATTGTTGGAATGTATGTTTGGCACGAACCGCTATTCGTGTTAATGACATCATGACACATTGATCTTTATATTTCATATAGAGTTCTTTATAATGATGTGTTATGATCCTGTCATAGTTGCATTCCGTTGTTTCCGCTTTAAACGGGGTGTGACAGATTGGTATCAGAGCCATTGGTTATAGAGAATTAGGCGGATTGACCTAGACTATAACCTAGGAACCTTCATATAGATTCTATGCTAGGAACTAAGTGTGCATTAAACAACGTGTACTCATTCGCACTTCGATTCTCGAGCAAGACATGCTCCGTTGGTGGTTCTGCGCATGCCTGCGTACCCGAGAGGGTTATGTAGGCTTAATGGCGCAGGATCATTAATGTCATCTATCGATACTATATTTATCATAGTATCATTTCCTTATAAATTCGTGCCACTTTTAGATTTGAATACGTAGGAACAAGGTTGAACATTGTGATATAGGATTTGGTAATAAGTACATATATGAAAGGATACCCTAACAATTATGGCGGCCGACGTAATTGCGAAGGTATCACGACATATATGTGTTTATATGACCATATTCGAGTATCCAATGTGTCGCCTTCAAAGTCGCGTGACGACGTCAAAAATCTCAACTCTATTTGTTCCGAACTCATGATCTTTGGTCGTTGGTTTGGCGCATACATCTGACACTATCCAAACTGCTCATCTATTCTAAACTCGTACGTACTCGAAATCGTAGTAAACATGCCGCCAAGACGTTCTACTCGAAATGCTAAACGTGATACGTGACGGGAATGAGACGTGATAAATATAAAAGTGTAAATCGGGTAGTAAGTAAACGTCCATTCTGAGACATGGAATATGTACCGTGAGACTAATAGACGTGGATAATAACTCACTAATGAACAATCAGGCAACACTCTATAAATCAATACTCACTAGAACCAAAGTAATTAGCTCACTATCCTTCTAATTCTTTGGGCATAATTATATCTTAACTTTCTTTGGGAACTTCTAATTACAACCACATATCATGCGATAGTCTTTACCTCTTTAGTCAGTGATGCATTCACTCACTTGACCACTTTTACCCTCTCACAACGAAATTTTCTAATCCCTATTTGCAAGCTAGTCCAAGATCTTGATATCTTGTGGACACGCATTCAATTCTTTCTATTCTTGGCAACTTCACCTCTATATGATAAGGGCTCCAATGCCTTGTGCTGCAACTAAATAAGACCATTCTTAACATGTATTCAAATCTTGATTTTTAAACTATTTGACTACAACTTCCGTAAGAATTTAAGTCAAACTAACATCACTCGTTGAGGTATTGGTAATCCAAAAACTTGGCTATAATTCTCAAATTTAAACAACCCTTTACTATTTATGCGGTTAAAATATCTAACCATCCGCGAACATTTAGATTATTATATGATGCCTCGAAATTCTTCTACTAAAATCTTTGGTACAAATATATATATATATATATATAATTTATATCGTTTTGAAACTCTCTATGTCTAGGAATCCGTTGTTGTGTAGAATAAACCGTAGCAATAAATAAATAAATTTTATTACTATTCAAAATTTAAAATAAATCAAACAACATAATATAATACACTCCATTGCTTTTAACATTTTACTACTAAAATTTAGTGCTACGAACTTTGTAATGTATTTCACTTCTATATGACATACTACCGGATAAACTCTCAAGAGAAAATTCACTCATAATTTTCCTATAAAATTGAAGAAATCCCCGGTTATAAGTATTCTTCAACATGCTCAAATAACGATACATACGTTAAATTTAAGATTGACAAACGCCCAACTCCAATGATAAACCACTTCCTTGCATCATGAAATTTCACGAACTTAGTCACGGATAACTTTTGTTTCCTCTAAGTCAAAACAAAACACGAAACCAACGAGCTTTCCTAATCATCGAAAACATAATGAATTCACCGATGAAATGAGACCGTGGATCTTAACTATTGTCTCAAAATGGTGCAACCCAATGATCTGGGAACCCTAATTAGGCCAATTAAAAAGTGAAGATCAAGATATACACGATACGAATAGATCGATGGGAAATCAATAGAATAATTCACATAAGGCATTGGCCTTAAATACAAATACGTAACAAATGATATCTCTGATTGACGTTCTTTCGTTCGATTCACCGTTACACTGTATTGCGTGACCATGTTATTAGTGTTATTAAATCGATACACAGAAGGAGACTATTCCAAACCAAAGAACCAATTATGCCTTCAAATGGAACCTAACTCTAATTATATTTCGATATCAAAACATCACTAAAGGTTGAGCTAAACAATACACTTCTTTCACTAATAGTTATGACAATTTCCGAAAACACACCTCACGCTAAACGGGGGGATAAACTTGGTAGAAAGATTGCTAGAAATAATACAAAATGACATGGAGGAACCAGTAAAGGCAACGAAAAATGTGGTTTGGCACTAACCTGCCAACACCCATCTCTAAGATTCTTTCTCCATCTATACTCCCTTATAATTGATTTACCCATTTTCTTTTCAGTCTCATAAGCTTCAAGATGCGAAAGAATATACAATACACATAGGACACATTGGGAACACTATAGAATTTTAAGTGGTTGAGACTCATTTTCGTATAATCTAAATTTCAATATGTCAAGTTGAACCTAACTGTGAATGTTCCGCATTAAATGCAAATTTTTCAGTGTGGGAACCTCATACAAACTCTGTAGAAGAATCAACAAATAGTACGCTTGTATAAAGAACCGATAAACTTAAACTCGGAGATATTCGGATTGTCAACAAATTTCCCTTGAGACTTTCTGAAAAATCTAGTTGATTTACCTACCCCTCGACATATAGAAACCTATTTCGGTGAAAACCATTAGTTGTTAAAATTTCCATAACGTGCACGATGTAGAACCGATGTCCTATCTCTAGAAACGAAGACTAGTTAATTCAACTTCAAGGTTCGCATAGGTGTACAAACAAATCGATCTCCAAACAGACTATAAATTTAGTTGAGATATCAAAAAGAAGCTAGACGACGTTTAGGACTCAATGTGGTTATGCTTGTCGGTCCAACATTTGCGCCGGTGGCATCCACGGAATTTGAAACCAAGAAAGATTTTTTTTTGATGTTGAGAACGCACCGTTTACAAATACCAATTTCTATTACCTTCCTAATGGACCGAACGAATTCGTATTATACGTTTAACCAATAGGTTCGATGACCTATCAATCGAAGGAACGAATAGAGCTAACGGAGTTAGCGATACATAACCAAGTGGTGAATCTCTTATGGTGTCACACAAACGAAACATAGTAATGTGTAGCGGAATAAAATCAAGATGGAGTTTAAAACAACACTTTGTCATATAACCGGTAAGGATACGATATAACGCTAGGCGAGCATTCGAAATCACTTAGGAACGAGAGGATCATAAGAAACTCAAAAACCATGTATATTCCATAATATTCGTTTTCAGTAATTATTCCGATTGAATTTCGGGACGAAATTCCCTAAACGGGGGGATACTGTGACATCCGTCACCAAAAATGTACTCCCTCCGTCCCAATTTTATTGTCCTCAGACAAAAAACACACGCTTTAAGAAAAGTGTACTGGTTGTACCCTACAACCAATAAGATTTAATCTCTCACCACATTCCAATGTTTTGATTGGCTGAAAGGTACAACTAGACAATAAATTTGGGACATCCCAAAATGGAAAAGTGGACAATAAATTCGGGACGGAGGGAGTAATTCGAAAATCTCAATTTAAAATCATTTCCTATTTGTATTCAAGTTCGTTAATGATAACTTATATATTCGCTTCGGGCATGAAAATATTTCATTAATTATTTATGGAAATTATACGTTTAGATAAATGAACGCGAATACGAAAATAAATTGTTTAAGATCATTTATCTGTGAACCGGGTGATCCAAGAACATCTTTGTGCCTACCTTGTTTGGCCCAAAGAAAACAACTCAAACCCCCTTTTTTGTTTTGGTGGATATTTAGACGGCCCAGCACCCAAAAGTCCAAACCCGCTCAACTTGATAGGTATAAATACATTACTAAACCAAACCCTAAACCTTTTGAATCTTGACCCAAAAATCATCCATGGGGCTGCTGGAGTGACCAACCGAAATCAAGGAAGAATCAAGTCGAGGTCGTGTATTGTTTCGCCTATATACTTGTTCGTATGTATGTGTAGGTATAATTATAAACCCTAATCAATAGTTTTTCTTTGTAAATTCCTGAGTTCTATATTTATTAGGGTTGATTCATATGTTTGGGGTATGGATATGTTGATTATAATATGTTTTGGAAACCGAAAGTCAAATAATCGAAAACTCAGAATCTGCCCGAATTTTCCAGTCACGAACAGAGGCTGTTTTGACCTAGATACGTTCGTTTTCAGGCTTCGTCCAAAACTGGAAAGTTGTAGATCTCGAAATTTTACTTAATATCTTGAGGTTTCGGCCTCTGAAACGCATTTTATGATTTTATAAAAATTATTTTGTAAACTGATGTACTGAGTGACGAATTTTCAGAAATACATTGATAAGTTTAAATCGGTTTGTAAACCCTATTTTCCATTTCCAGACCTCCAGGGACGAAAATTTTAGTCCATATTCATCATCTAAACCCTAATAACTCAAGAGTTCAACCTCTCAATCATTTTATTAAATCAAGAACTCACGTGTGGCGTATTTCGGTAAGATTCGTGTTCCAAACTTTCGTATTCTTCATATTCAAGTTGCACGAAGCGTTTCGATTCTCATGGGACGTTATAATTACAGATTCTAACGACGATTATCGTGCGGTTCATCGGTAGTTGGTACAATTTCTATCCGAATCATTCATTTACGCGCATTTCGATTGTTTCGTTCATTATCGGTTTATTCGATTCAATCAATTGTATTCCTAGTGTATGAAATCAATAGGATATTTATAAAATCAGTATATAAGTTTGTAAGAGTGAAATATTTGATTGAATAAACTTTTCGATTGATTAGTATAAAGATTTGGGTTCAAATGCATAAAACCCTAATCTGATCAGGATTGATTTTCGGATTGGAAAGGTTGTAACTTGATCATTTCACAATGGTTTTTGATGAAACAGGAGTCTAAACATAAGTATTAAGAGTCTACTTTCAAATGGCATTGGTTTCGTGTCCAAATGTTGAGTTTAAGTTGGTCAAATCTATTTTACAAGATGGAATGTCATTTCTGAGTTTTTCGGTCCATGATTGTAGTTAAATTGTAGATTTTTGAAACGTATGTTAAACTAAGAGTTTGGTCTTGAAATTTTTACTGGGGTAATTTAAAAGTGTTAACAAATTTCTGTAAAAATATTATAACTTTTGTAAGTTTTAAAGTATTTTTAGTAAATTGTAATTTTTGTGTATTCGGAAATCGTTGTGATTTCTGAGCAGATTATTTTAGTGAATTTTTAATAATAGTTAAATATTAAAATAAGTTCTGGAAAAATTACAGGGTGTTCTTGACACATGAAAGTGTCACTGGAAAAATTTGTAGAGTCAAATGATTTCATTAAGGCATGTTTAAAAATTCATGAAGTGGTACAAAATTCTAGACAGAATCTGAAATATACAAAAGAGTTGATTTTGAAAGATATGTGAGGAATAGTTGTGAGGAAACTTAGTTGATGTGAAATGGACTTGGGATACAATGGAAGGACATAGATATGTCTAGGTTGTAACCCGTATGCATATATAATCATTGTAGATTGCGAGTTGTTTGGTGGATACACTTAAGGGCAATACTTACTTCTATATTTAAGGTGAGTTTTCGTGGCCCCTTTTTCATATACATGTTTTCAAATTGGGGGAAAAGTATGCTCACATGTTTTATCAATTGTTTTTATGCTATGAAACGTATTCATTTTCATTTTCGGACATATGCTTGAAATGTGTGACACTATGTGACTTATATGCATTGGTTGTTGGATTTGTTTTGTTAAAAGGCTGCACTCCTTCGGGAGTGTATACCTTGTGTATATGCTTTGTATACACTGAAGGACATATTTATTTACAAGGCTGCACTCTTTCGGGAGTGTATACCTAATGTATGCTTAGGTGTACATTGAAGGTCATTTATGGGTAGCTACCGCATACACAGGATTTGGTTGGGTCATACTCCTTTGTGGGGTGATGACGGTTAGTGGAGATGTTTGGTTGGATTATTTCACGTGTGTACCATTTCTATATGCATTGTCCTAACTTATTATCATCACAGCAAAATATTTATTTTCTGGTGTCTTGTTTTAAACCTACGAAACTCACCAACATATTGTTGACGTTTTTGAGCATATCTTTTCAGGTAGCACTAGGGGGACTAAGGCTGAGGACAAGAAAACTTAGTGGACCGTTTAGGTTGCATTAAGTGTCACTTCAAGATACATGAAACATTTGGTTAGGCATTTTGGTTATTTGGAAAGGCGTGTTTTGCCTTAACTGTGTTGAATACATTTATTAATTTCTTGTAAAGACTTCGATTCATTGTTGGAATGTATGTTTGGCACGAACCGCTATTCGTGTTAATGACATCATGACACATTGATCTTTATATTTCATATAGAGTTCTTTATAATGATGTGTTATGATCCTGTCATAGTTGCATTCCGTTGTTTCCGCTTTAGACGGGGTGTGACAATAACATACCCAAAAAGTGGTCTAACTTCTGGTTTCACCACTCCCTCCTTCCTAACCGTCTGCATAAACATGGCGTTATACCCACGATGGTCAATCGTATTAACCACTAGATGTGGTTCTGGTATAGCCAAATCCGGTAGACGTGCACGGATAATCAACATGCAAAATCGCGGGTAAACCAAAAATCTTGATCTAACAGACCCCGATATCTGTTTCGCAATCTCACCAAAAATATAATCACAAAAACTGTATGGTTTATTATAAACCAGTGACAGTGCAGCCGATAGAATCGCAGGGCTCAACTCATCAAAACCACCCTTCTTCGCTGCAAAAACTATATTCATCACGTGCCAAAGAAACCTCCACTGACCAATGACCAGAGGTTTCTGGAACTGACGTCCACGTCTATCACCTGTATAACCCATACGACCTATCGCACCCTCTATAAAATCCATAGGGTACTCCGTATCTCCATTCTCTTGTTCTACTGTCCCTAGCTGCAAAATCTCACGGAGATTACCAGCTGAAAATGTAACAGGCTGACCACTAACCGTAGCTCTAATCTCTGGCGGGTTGACAGATTCATCATATACTATATCCGTCCAGAAATCGTTCAGTATAGCCTGAGAGATAGGAGGATTGGCCGTAATGGCGTATCTAATCCGTGATCGTGCAAGGAATCGTAGTATATCAGCAACCCTATCAGCCCGCTTGGCTTCAAGGTTAAGATCAACCAAAATGTTGTGACCCTTGTCAAATGCTCTAGCCATATCTGTAAAATAAACACAAACAACAGATATAATTTAATGCACGATTAAAAATGTTTAAACTATTACGTATTATGAATCAAGATTCATCAAACATCTTAGTTTAAAATTGAAATTATATATAACTTGTTACAAAATAGTCTCAAGTCGTATATAAAAAATTTAACTTATAACTAAAAAGTCTTAAGTCTAATTTAAATTAATTATATAAAAGTTATTATTTAAAACCTTAACAATTATATAACTACGTAAAAATAAAATTTATCTAAGTCCTGGACTCGCATAAACTGGCCTAACGAGTTGAGGTCAACTCGTTTTGCTTATCAACTCGCTTTACTCATCAACTCGCTACATTGATCAACTCGCTAAACTTATCAAGCAGCTATTGAAGTGAACTCGCTAATCACACCGATTCGCTAGTCAACTCGCTGCGAGTTGATTCACAACGTCAACTCGTTCGATGAACTGCCGTCGCGAATTTACACTTAAAATCGATTAATCCGTTGATTTTAACATGATCTATCGATTGATTTACGTTCATTAATCTTTATTTAACATAAACCCTAAAGATCCATGTCCAATAACATTGTAATCGACGCAAATCGTTTAAACTTCAAACCGAAACCCTAAGTTTTAAAAAACCTTCGATTTCGTGCAATTTAAACGGTGAAATCCGTTGATATATACCTCAAAATGTTCGTAAATTGAAGGTATACAAAGTCTACGGATTGAAAAACTCGTTCCCGTACTATAAAAATCGAAATCAAGCGAAAAGATAAAATCGCCTCGTTTCGCCTGTGTGACGGATTCGCAAAGTTGTACTGAACTCGCAAAGTTTGTGGGTTCGGTGGGTGAGCTTGACTCGTTTGACCCCCTTTATACTTTGTATCCGATTCGCGAGATGTGATGCGGATCCGCATGTTGATGACAACTCGCAGAAATAAATAAAAACGCGAATTTAATTCTAAGTATAAATAAAAAACCCGATATTTTACAAGTCTAAATTATAATTAATTTTCACTTGTATTTGTCACATTTGTTCAACTTAAAAATATTCAGTATAATTTAATTCCGAAGGGTTAATTCAGATAAACATAAAAACTTAAATAAATAAAAATAAATAAATAAATAAATAAACATACGATAAAAATATAACGATATAAACATTGGTATCAAGTACCATTTTATTAATCACACGAAACAAAGTAAATAAACAAAGTAAATAAAATTTTATCTGCTTAGGGATCATATTAGTAAGAATAAGTAATTAATTATATATTAAAAAGTCTAAGCAGATTGGTAGTATACATACCTCATGAAATTCAAGTAAATCACTGTAAAATTACAACTAAATTTATCATATATACATTTATATTTATAAAACTATATCTTAAGTACCTTTATCCACAAAGCATAATTAATAAATACATTACTCACATAAAGTGAATATTTAATTATAGACAGTTCAAGACGATTACCGGTATTATGATCCACATAAACAAATTATACTCAATTTTCTAAGCAAACTCTTTATTGTTAGTATGAATATTATCAAGTACTTCCTATTATATGACATACTGAAGAATTCAAGTAAACACTCATAACACTGCATCATTAAATTTCAAGGTAGCGGTTACTAAATGATGTATCTTTTCGAAACATATAACATACACTTGAATTTTTAAGGTTAGACAAATATCAAACATACTTTGAATATGCTATGTTATCCAAGTCTGTACATAATACAACAGAAGATCCCCTCTAGCATAATTCAAAATATATTTGAGAATATTAATTTAATTAAAGGTTTCAGTTCGGTACTTAGTACAACAAAGTTACCAGTAATTAAGTTAATACCCATATTGCTACTATTTGCCAATTCAAATTAATATGCATGATAACAGTGTATGGTAATACCATCATTCAACAATTAAGACATAATGTCATAAATCATAGAATAGTAACACAAAATAGTAAATAAGTAGTTAATTAACTTCTTAAGGCTTAGAAAATTTCATATAATTTGCCTACCAGTACATCATATGATGAAGCCATCTAAAGTTTTCACTAAAAATAGACAAATTATAACTTGTGGATATAGGTGTATAATCAAATAAATATAAACACATACCTGATAGAACCGCTGTAGTTCTAAAGCAACTTTATTTGAACCTACTACCATATCATACTTAGGACTTAAGCTTATTATTGTAAGACTTATTCTCCTAATGTACTATCATATCCGTTAGTTTTTGCAAATAAAAACTTAAATGAAGGCGATTCCCCATAGGTAACAAGCAAATGAATGCCATACGCCCTTTTTTTTTATTTTTTTTTTTATTTTTAAAATGAACACAGAAATACTAACTATTACAAACATACCCTTGGAAGACTAATCACTCTGGATTTCTCATTCCGTTTAGTTGAACCAACATCTCAAATCTTGCTCTGTCGAACGCCTTTGTGTATAAGTCTGCTAAGTTATCCAATGATGGAACCTTAACTAACTTTATCAATTTCTTTTCAGCACAATCTCTAATAAAATGATGTCGTATATCAATATGCTTAGTTTTACTGTGCTTCACCGGATTATTGGTGATCAACATAGTAGATTCGTTGTCAATCATCATAGGAGTATTGGTTATATTTAACTCGTAATCCCGCAGTTGCTGTTGAATCCACAGTACTTGCGAGCAACAGCTGCCAGCTGCAACATACTCAGCTTCACATGTAGAAATGGCTACCGAGGTTTGCTTCTTGCACTGCCAGGATACTAATCTACCTCCTAGGAATTGACATCCTCCGGTCGTAGATTTCCTATTCTGATTGCATCCTCCGTAATCCGAATCAGTATATGCTACGAGATCTAAGTCTCCATCAATCGGATACCAAAGACCCAGCTTAGGTTTCCCTTTGAGGTAACGAAAGATTCGTTTAACAGCTTGCATATGTGACTCTTTTGGATTAGCCTGATATCTTGCGTATAAACAAACAGCAAACATTATGTCAGGCCTAGAGGCTGTAAGATACATTAGTGATCCGATCATGGCTCTATAAAGAGTTGGATCCACATCGCTATCACTCGATGTATCTGGACCTAGTCCATGATTGACTGGAATTGGAGTATTGTAGACCTTACTTTCATCCATCTTAAAGCGTTCAAATAGCTCATATGTATATTTAGATTGATGAATAAAGAATCCATCCTTCTTTTGATCAACTTGTAATCCTAAGAAGAAATTCAACTCTCCCATTGCAGACATTTCAAACCTTTTTCTCATGACTTTCTCAAATTCTTGACACATCTTTTCATCAGACGATCCAAAGATAATGTCATCAACATAAACTTGTACTAGAAGAAAGTCTTTCTTTTTCCACTTCACAAACAGTGTACTATCAATCGATCCTCTTGTAAATCCATTCTCAAGTAGATACGTTGATAGTGTTCCATACCATGCCCTAGGTGCTTGATGTAATCCATATAGAGCCTTATTCAAACGATATACTCTATCTGGATACTCAGGATCAGCAAACCCTGGCGGTTGTGAAACATACACCAATTCTTCCACTTTGCCATACAAAAAGGCACTCTTAACATCCAACTGATACACTTTTATACCAAAATAAGATGCGAATGCTAAGAACACTCTAATTGCTTCTAGCCTAGCAACTGGTGCAAACACTTCATTGTAGTCAATACCTTCTTGTTGATTAAAACCTTGAACCACCAGACGAGCCTTATTACGAGTAACGATTCCTTTATCATCTCTCTTGCACTTAAATACCCATCTAGTTCCAATTGGATATTCTCCCTTTGGTAGGTCAACCAACTCCCATACTTGTAATTTAGAGAACTGAGATAGTTCTTCTTGCATTGCTTCTACCCACGAACTTTCTTTTAAAGCCATTTGCACATTTTTAGGCTCGATTTGTGAGATAAAGCATGAATATAGACATTGATTAGGAATCCCTGTCTCTTTCATTGCAGTATACAAGCTTTGGTATTCTAAATTCTCAGATGTACTAGCTCTGGATTGATGTCTAGTTTGAACCGGAGTATTAATATCACCCGATGATGTTTTCAACGGGATGATTCTTACTCGTTCTAGTTGTAGTAACTGGTTCAACCGGTATATCATCTCCTAAATTAGTACCAATCTCTTCCAATTCAGGTACATCTTCCATACGTGCTGAAGATATCCTTAAATGTTTCAAAGGAGTAAGTATATCATCAAACTTTGTAGAAAGATCATCAGGATCTTCTGTTTCTTGAGACTTATCCTCTGAAGGTTGTTGTGACTCACTTGTGGAAGCTTTATCTGAGTCAACATTAGTCTTAATTCCAGACTGCTTAACACTTGATGTTGAAGCGGGACCAATATTCTCATCTTCAAACAATAAATGTTCAGCTATCTCTGAATCACTGACATAGTGACTAATAGGAACTTTAAATGAAGCAAAGAGATCAGAATAATCAAATTGCCAATCTAAGCCCTTATGAACATCCGGTGAGTAGCTCGTAACCTCAATATTATAAACTACCTCCAAACGTCCTGTGACTTTATTAAAGACTCTCTTGTTTGGTGAAATTTGGCATATAACCTAGGAAAAATCCTTCGTCAGCCTTCTCACCAAATTTTGCTTGATGTCCAGTCTTTAATATGGTGCATGAAACTCCAAAGGGTTCAAACCCTTTTAAGTTTGGTTTCTTATTGTTCAAAAGCTCATAACAAGTCTTGTTATGTCTCTTAACCGTAAGAACTCTATTAAGAACATAACATGCTGTATTCACTGCTTCTGCCCAAAAGATGACCGGAAGCTTTGAATCAGCAAGCATTGTTCTTGCAGCTTCAATCAACGTCCTATTTTTCCTTTCAGCAACACCATTCTGTTGAGGTTCATACGGTGCACTGAATTGATGTAATATCCCTTTGCTTAAGCAATAGATATTCAACGTTGAATTCTTAAACTCTGTTCCATTGTCACTACGAATACGCTTAACTCTCTTTTTATAGACATTCTCTACTAGATCAAAGAACTCAATTAGAATTCCAGGAGTCTCATCCTTTGATCCCAAAAAGAATACCCATGAGAATCTAGAATAATCATCTGTGACAACCAAACAGTACCATTTGCCACCTAGACTTCTCTTGCTTATTGGGCCGAAGAGATCCATATGTAGCAATTCAAATGGCGAGGAGATAGAGTTTTCAGTCTTAGGTCTGTGTGGTTTCTTGTGCTGCTTTCCTTTCATGCAAGGAACACACTTATCCTCAGACTCGAAACGTTTTTGTGGTACACCTAGAACCAAACCATTTTTGGTTATGTAATTCATCTTTCTCCAGTTCAGATGTGCCATTCTCCTATGCCATAACAAAGCATCTGCTTCCGAAGCCTTGGATAATAAATATGTAGACACCATTGAAGAGTTAGGAACACCCATGTTGATAGCATAGATGTCCTTCTTCCTTGGCGCCCTCATCAATATCCATTCATCAGGAATTTTGAAACCTGGCTTCAGGACTAAGGCCTCCTTTTCATTAAAATAAACTGGGTGACCTTTATCACAGACTTGGGAAACACTCACTAGGTTGTGAGTTAGTTCTTCAACATAGTTCACATCCTCAAGAGTCAAAGTTCCATTTGAAACTTTTCCTTTTCCCGAAATTACTCCTCCTTTATCTCCTGCAAAATTTACTTTTTGCTTGAGACTCTCCTTGAAGTCCTTCAGTAGACTTCTTTCTCCGGTCATGTGCCTCGAGCATCCACTGTCTACATACCACCAGCTGTCCTTGTTCACAGCATGCTCCTGCACATAACACAGAACACGATCAGTTATCAAGAGGGACCCAAGCCATTACGGTCTTAGTTTGTCCCTTATCATCAACAAACTTAAGTTCTTTAAAATAACCATCCTTCCCATCAGGAGCTTTGGTTACTTTCGAAGTAGCTTTAGTTTGTGGACGATCAGCCTTAAGAGGTGAATTTGAGGAGAACCTCTTAGGCACATAATTATGAGCTCTATTATTATAATTAAACTCATGTGATCGCGAAGTAGTACCATTCTCATAATGACTATGGTCTCTACTTGTAGTTCTAAACCTCGACGGTGTCACATCTCTAGACTTATTGACAGAATTATCACCTTGAGTATATGGCCGTTTAGGTTTAGGTGGGGAGACACTATGCTTACCATCTCTTTTAAGAATGTTAACAGGTTTATTACCTAACTTAAGTTTGGTATCTAACCTATCTACAGTCATACTAGAGTCGGTCTGTGTCTTTTCATCAATCACAAGCTTATATGGTGTTTCAGGCTTTTTGTTAGGACAACACGAAGCCACGTGTCCTTTTTTATGACACTTGAAACATGACATCTGCTTGCGTGATTTACTCACTTTTGCTTTCTCATCCGGAGTCTTAGGCACTAAAGGTTTAGGCTGTTCCTTATTAACCGTATCATCAGTCTTAGCATCGTTAATCACTCCACCCGATACAAATTGTATTTTGGTGAAATGAGAAGCCTTACTATTATCTGATGAAGGGTTCTTAATAACATCCTTCTGTGCCTCTAACTTTTCCTGATCATTAGTTACTGAAATTTCAGGAGTAGCATCTGTCATTTCCGAATCTTCAGGAATAGGAGTGTAATTGGCATTAAAAGGTGGGGATACATCATTGTAACCTAACCCAGTCTTGTCCTTTACACTACGTTGAGCATCTAACATTTTATCCATTTGAGATGTCCTATAATTCTCAAGTTTACGGTTTTGCTCAATTAACCTTAAGTTAAGGTTCACTATTTCCTGATCCTTACTAGCAATTGTCTCATTTAAGTCTTTGATATTCATATAGAGACCATCTATGATAACAGATTTTTCACTTATGGTATCTCTAAGTTTTGTTCTATCCGAAGCATCAGACTTAATTTTATCTTTTAAGACTTGTTTATCATCACTTAATCTACGAATATCCATAATAGCTTGATCAAGTTCAGATCTAACAGTCTTATAGGATTCCTTATCCATATTCAATTGTGATGACAGGTTGCTATTTGACACAGTTAAGACACTATTATGAGATTGTAAATCAGTAACTAAGTAACAAACATCAGCAAGATTAAGAATATCTAAACATACCTTCTTCTTGTCAGTTTGTAATTCAGCCATGCGTGCCACGAATTCTTCAGGACTCATATCTGGAGCTGAATCCATATATAGCACGTCATCATCACTTGCCTTCACTTCAGACTCAGGCACCTCTACTTTCTGTTCCATATCAGTGAGCATGTAGGACACTGATCCAGCAGTTGTCTCTTCGATCTCGGCCATCAAAGCTTCCTCAGAATGAGCTTGCCAATCATAAGAGCCATCCAACTGCTTCACTACTAAGGCTTTGGAAGCTAGTGTACTTCCCGAACCTTGTTTTCCTTGTGCTTCTACTTTAGGTCTTTGGCATTCTCTAGCAAAATGACCAATACCCTGACAGTTAAAGCATCTAACCTTGGTTTTGTCAAACCCTGATCTATTGCCCAACACCTTTCTACCAGTTCTCTTGAGGAAATTCTTCACCTTTCTAGATATCAACGCTAGTTGATCTTGAAGCTCCAATTCCTCAAGATAATCAGAATCTATCTGCTCATAATCCTCATCAAACAGAACAGGATCATTGATCTTTCCCTCTATATAATTCTCATATGATGCCACAAAGGAAGCAAGAACAGACAGTTGCTGTTCAGCAGATTTCACACTCATCGGCATCTTTTGATGTTCTTGAGGTGACTTCTCAGAATTCTTTCCCTTTGTCTCATCACTAGAGGAGGAAATAAAGCATAGATCTTCAGTAATCATTTCTCCATTTTCACCAGTATCACCAACTAACAGTGCAGTTGTCGAACTAGAGGACGCAGTCGAAAGATTTGTCTTTCCATGATACAACCCAGGGTTCTGAACCTGATCAGAATCACTATCTCTTGACTTTTTGGAGAAATCATAACCTTTCAGCTTGTCAATGACTTGCTCTAAGGTCATAGTAGAATACCTAGTTTCGTTATCTTTAATCATAACGCCATACATTTCCCATTTAGACGGCAAACCCTCAAGAAACTTGTCGGTTTTAGCTACTTCTTCTTCAACAATTTCATGGTATTCCAGTTCACTTAGTAGATGGTAGAAACGCGTGACATGGGCATCAAGATCTTCTCCTTTTAAAGCTTTAAACATAGTAAACTGCTTTTTAAGAAGACTCCTCTTGCCAGCTCTCACTTGTGGACTTCCCTCACCTCTTTTCTCTAGAGCTTCCCAGAGCGTTCTAGCAGTATGAAAAGATTTCAGTTGATGAGCAATCTCTTTAGGAAGACACATCTTTATGCATGAATGTGCTTTATTCTCATTTCTGTAAGCTTCCTTCTCTTGATCACTCATGTTAGCATAGGTAAGAACCATAGTGGCATTCTGAACAGTTTGTGTAGGTGCGGTGTATCCACTCTTGATACACATCCAGATTGACAGGTCATGGAATCTACAGTAAGATTCGAATCTGTCCTTCCAATTGTAGTAATCTTCGATTCTTAACAACTTAGGTGGAACGTTTGACTTTCCCACCTCGTGGTCCATTTCGATCATTCTACTTAAGTCAGACATCTTAAAAAAACGTAAAATTAAACTGTTTCAGCGAATTCAGAAAACTCAACTCGCAAGACTCAGCTCAACTCGCAATCTCAGCTCGACTCGCAGAATTTGTCGATTCGCAAGCCTCAGTTCGGATTGCCAAAGATGTCGATTCGCAAGTGATGTTGATTCGCGAGGGATCTCGGTTCGACTCGCAAGCCTCAGTTCGACTCGCTAGTTCAACTCGGTTCGCAGGCTACGCTGGAACCCTAATCTCGACTCGCGAAACGGCTGTTAAACCCGAAAATGAATTTTTAAAGTATTTTTACGACTGAAACTAAGAATTTCTGCTGTAAACAAACCCTAAAACGTCCAGAGAATGATTTTGATCGTTAGTATTGCAAGAACGCACGTAAAAACGACCCGAATCAAAAACGCAATAACACTAAAACTTATGAACACACTTGTATTTAGCCCGAAAGCTCTGATACCAGATGTAAGTCCCCTAGTTTTAGGATCGATAACTTCGTTATCTATAGTATTAAGGTGCGGAATCCCTCAATACGGTGTTATCTTACTAACAACGAATATGTTCGTAATTGCATATATTAAAGCTTAACTTTAAACGAATAATACGTCAAAGCCTAGCCGTTAGGTATATGTTTTCTCTGGTGGTCAAGTTCGCAGATCAGAAAGACGAATAGCCAAAAGTTATGTTTTTCACCATATGAAAAACATTATATAGTCTGGTCTCGGCTCGGCTCGCATGGGCCTGCGAGTTCGGTCCAACTCGCAGCCCAAGCCCAGTAAAGGACTCGGCTCGCCAGACTAATGCCTCGCGAGTTCAGATCTCATCTCACAGCTCAACTCGCTGCGACCTGAGATCTCGACTCGCCTCGCATTAAACGTCTATTATTTATTTCGTCTTTAAACATTCGTCTAACTTTAGCACAATAATATGTTTAACGAATATTACTAACAAAACAAATATTTATTTACAAATCTAAACCAATATACAAACGTAATAATAATTACACCAGTCCTATTTCAAGCTAGATCTGTTGTCACACTCTATGTCCCAACATTAAGTGACTCTATTGACGAATTAAAAATTTTAGTATAGCTATATCGTTACCTTGATTCGTGATCATAAATGAGACCAAAAATCCTACTCGTAAAATCAACGCAAGACTACCGATCCTGGCTATCTCCTTTATTCACTTCTCCTCTCAAGGTGTTATTTTAATTTTTGTTGTAGGTTAATTTGTGACAGATATTAGAACGAGAAAGGCCATCGTATATAATAGGGAATTATCGAGTTTTGTGTAAAGATATGGATCGATTACCTACGTATCCTTTCCTAAGTAGTTTACTCGTTTTTCCCTTTTTAGTTTCCCATGTTGACTTTTTCCTACTCTAAGGTTCTTATCCTGTCATCATTTTAATTAATATACAATAATAATATTGATAATGATGATTGCCCTCTAAAATTGTAATGCATACGTAAAATAAAGTGTGTCTCTGTTGTCACTTAGAATAAACCGAAACAAAAATGAAGTTCTAATAACAATTTATTTATTCCAATAAATTTAACATTCATAATGATATAAATGATATCATGGCTTCGTATAGTTCTCAATTGAATAGTCAATTCAACTTATTAGGATTTAAATTTTAAACAAATGAAAATAACAAATACTTGAGTTAGTAAGAATAATCAAATAAGTAATTTATGTTATCATATTACCATCAAAGTGATAATACGTTTACATGTATTATCATATTACAACTATTATAATAATAATAATAATAATAATAATAATAATAATAATAATAATAATAATAATAATAATAATAATAATAATAATAATAATAATAATAATAATAATAATAATATTATTATTATTATTATTATTATTATTATTATTATTATTATTATTATTATTATTATTATTATTATTATTATTATTATCATCGTACTAACTTTTAATATAATCAAGTACAAACATTGATTCGAGTTTTTGAACAATATACGAGAACTAAATTTCTCACATAGTTTAGAATATGAAGTACTTGACTAATTCCTCAAATAATTTCACTCTAGTCAATGAAAATAGGAAATGATTATGAGAACGAACCTATGAGTGAAGCATTTAGTGGCGGATGTCACACAAGTTCTCTCTGACCAATTTCACCCCAACAAATTGAAGTACGACATTTTCTACCATATAACATTTCATAAGGTGGCATTTTAATTGAAGAATGATAACTATTATTATAGGAAAACTCAACCAATGGAAGATGAGTATCCCAACTACCACCAAAGTCAATGGCACAAGCTCTAAGCATATCCTCAAGAGTCTGAATGGTACGTTCACTTTGACCATCAGTTTGAGGATGAAAAGTTGTACTGATATGCAATCGAGTTCCCAAATCTTCTTGAAATTTATTTCAGAATCGAGAAGTAAAGCGAGTATCACGATCTGAAACTATAGAAAGTGGAACTCCATGTCTAGCAACAACTTCTTTAACATACAAGTCAGCTAATACTTCTAAAGAAGAAGTTTCTCGAATAGGAAGAAAAGGAGCACTCTTTGTTAATCGGTCCACGATCACCCAAATAGTGTCATGTTGCCTAGGGGTCTTTGGCAACTTTGTAACAAAATCCATGGTGATGTGTTCCCATTTCCATACCGGTATACCTAATGGCTGAAGTTTACCGTATGGTTGTTGGTGCTCTGCTTTGACTTGTAAACAAGTGAGACAATTCTGAACATGTTTGACTATGTCACGTTTCATACCTGGCCACCAATAGTCACGTTTCAGATCACGGTACATCTTGGTAGCACCAGGATGAATAGAATACTTGGATTTGTGAGCCTCATCTAATAACACTTTCTTTACTTCACTCGTTCTTGGTATCCAGATTCTACCAAAACGAGTCTTTAAACCTCTGGAATCATCTGCTAATTCAGAAAGTTGATCCGCTAAACGTTGATTATTTGGGTCATTAGAGGCTAAAACTTCAATCTGAGCAGCTTTAATGGAATCAAACAGCTGAGAAAGCACAGTCATTTGAAGAGATTTCACTAAAAGAACAGAATGGCTAACTTTTCTGCTAAGAGCATCAGCTACAACATTAGCTTTACCAGGATGGTAAAGTATGTCGCAGTCATAATCTTTGACTAAATCTAGCCATCTTCTCTGACGGTTATTCAAATCACGCTGATCAAAGAAATATTTGAGACTTTTGTGGTCTGTATAGATAGTGAATTTAACACCATAAAGATAATGGCGCCAAATTTTAAGAGAAAAGACCACCGCTGCTAATTCAAGATCATGAGTGGGATAATTCTGCTCATGTGACTTTAATTGGCGTTAAGCATAAGCAATGACTTTCTCACGCTGCATAAGAACACAGCCTAATCCAAGTTTTGAAGCATCACAATAAACAACCATATCCTCGTTACCCTCGGGTAAAACAAGAATAGGAGCTTGACTAAGCTTTTCTTTCAACATCTGAAATGCTTTGGATTGCTCATCTCCCCACTTCCACTTAACGCTCTTTCTAGTCAACTGAGTCAAAGGAGTAGCAATCTTTGAAAAATCTTGGATAAAACGACGATAATAGCCAGCTAGGCCAAGAAAACTCCTGACCTCAGTGGGGCTTGAAGGAGGGTCCCACTTCATTACTGCTGCTATCTTGGAAGGATCAACTTGAATACCGTGAATATTGATCACGTGTCCAAGGAATTGGACTTCTCGTAACCAAAATTCACATTTAGAAAATTTGGCAAATAATCTTTCACGCCAAAGTGTTTCTAAAACTTGCCTGAGATGTGCTGCATGCTCAGTTTCACTTTTAGAATAGATGAGAATGTCGTCAATAAAGACTATAACAAAGATATCAAGCATGGGCCGACAAACTCTGTTCATCAAGTCCATGAATGCAGCTGGAGCATTGGTTAAGCCAAAAGGCATAACAGTAAATTCAAAATGACCATAACGAGTGCGAAAAGCAGTCTTTGAAATATCTTCTTCCCTTACTTTTAATTGATGGTAACCAAAACGAAGATCAATCTTTGAAAAGAAACTGGCACCCTGCAACTGATCAAATAAGTCATCTATTCGAGGTAAGGGATATCTGTTCTTAATGGTCACTTTATTTAGTTCCCGGTAATCTATACACATTCTTAAGGAACCATTTTTCTTCTTTACAAATAAGACTGGAGCTCCCCAAGGTGAACTACTGGGACGGATGAAACCTTTATCTAAAAGCTCTTGCAACTGTTTCATCATTTCTTGCATTTCAGTTGGAGCTAACCGATAAGGAGTTTTAGCAATTGGAATAGCTCCAGGAATAAGATCAATTCGGAATTCCACTTGTCTATCAGGTGGAATACCTGGAAGTTCATCAGGGAATACCTCGGGAAATTCTTTCACAACTGGAATACTAGAAAGTTCGGGTACAACTTTAGAATTATCAACCACGTGCGCCAAAAAGGCTTGACACCCGTGTGACAAAAATCTTTTAGCTCGAGCAAAGGTACAAACAGGAATGGATCTACTAGAACGTTCACCATATACAGTAATTTCCTTTCCGCTAGGTGCTTTAAGGAGAACTACTTTTTCATGACAATTTATTAAACCTCTATTCTTTCCCATCCAGTCCATCCCTATTACAACATGAAATTCTCCCATTTGCATAGGAATCAAATCTATTCTAAACATTTCACCTCCTATTTCAATAGTACACCCTCTATAAACGTCACTAACAATTACTAACTTACTATCTGCAATTTCAACTTCCATAGGGTGTTCCAACTTAGAAATGGGAGTATTTAATCTTTCACAAAAAGAAAGCGATACGAAAGACTTTGTGGCTCCAGAATCAAATAAAACATGGGCAGGTATAGTGTTAATTATGAAGGTACCTGTCACCACGTCATGTGACTCCTTTGCCTCTTCTGCGATAATCTGGAAGGAACGACCTTTTGCTCTCTGTCCACCTGTTTCTCTTTTCTTTTCAGTTTCTTTCTTCTGTTCATTTCTTTTCATATCTTCCAGTCTAACAGGACAGTTAGCTTGTAGGTGGTCATCCTTATAGCAATAAAGACACATTATATACGGATTAGGGCAATTAGCAGCGATATGCCCTTGCTGACGACATTTGTAACAAGCATTCTCCTGGATGCTTCCTACCATAGTTATTACATTTGGGAAATTCCCGAGTTGGAGCTTGAGACTGACGGTTTGATTGTTGAGATTGAGATTTCTGTGGCTGTGATTGTGATGACTACTGTTTCCCAAAAGATTTAAATTTCTTGGTTTGCTGTGATTGGGAGGAAGATTGTTCAGCTTTTCTCTTACTAGCTCTATCTTCAGCTTTGGCTTGCAACTCCTTCTCTCGTGTTAACCCTTTATTCATCATCCTTGGAATGGAATCATAAATAGTCGGGTCAACTGCTTCTCTAATATCAATATTCAAATGCCGGTAATAATGATCTTTCATTAACCCCAGATTCGAGGTATATTCTGGACAAAACTGAGACTTATCATAAAACATGTTAGTATACTCAGTTATCGACATTTTTCCTTGGTTGATGGCTAAGAACTCTCCTTTCAATCTTTCCACTTCCGCCATTGGCGCGAATTCTGCTATAAATTTTTCTTTAAACATGCTCCAAGAAAATTTTGCAGCATCTTCTGCACCGTGAGTTTTAACCTGAGTACCCCACCAATCCTGAGCACTATCTTTCAATTGATGGGCAGCAAATAACACTCGTAGCCTTTCTGGACAGTCACAAAGTAGAAAAGTTTCTTCTATCTTACTAATCCACCTATGACTACTAATCGGGTCCCTTTCACCATGAAATTCTGGAGGACTACAGTTTGCAAAGTTTTTATATTCAAAACGTTCTTTTTCTTTGTTTATTTGGTGCTGAGCATTTAACATCTCACTATTTAACTGAGGGTTAGCTAAGACAGGATGCTTCTGTTCAAATTCTACTAATCGAGTATTAATTATTTGCTCCATTCGGGTATATACCTTAGGAGCGAATTCTTGCAGGGCTTGCCCAATAACATCTTTTAGTAGCATCCGGTCCTCAGGGTCTAAGCTTCTTCCTGTAACATTCTCCTCTTGATTGGGAGAACGTACATTTGAACCCTCAGCTTCTTTATTTGGTGTAGATTCCATTTACTAAACATTATAAACAATACAATTAATATAAGAATTCTCTAATTCAACTATTAAAATGATGAGTGCCTTTATTCTCATACATTTAACAACTTTGAATTTCCCACACGTTCTAGTAAAATATAACCCCGTTGGCCAGACGTAGTTATATTAAACTAATAACACATTTCTATTCAAAATTCTTAAATATATTTCAAATCAAAGCAATCATTCTTACTCTAATCATAGTCTACTAATCACATACGAAAATTTCTACTAAACATAACTATAACTTGCTACTACACATTTATAAGTGGTTTAAGTTTAGGCAATCCTACTGTGGATTGCTTAAATCTCTTAAACCATCGTTCTGATACCAACTTGAAACGCCCTGAAAATCTGAACAAAAATTATTATTTTTTTTTACACTTTTACTGATTCATTGTGGTCCCAATACTTTGGTTAATATCTTACACTTCAATTTTAAAATAGCTAAAATGATCTTTCCTGTAAAACAGCTGAATCCGGTCGGATTCATGGGAATCCGCCGGATTCCCCTATGGTTTCTGGCTCAACTCGTGGACAGAACTGGACTTAAGGAATACGGTTCAGGAATCCGCTGGATTCATGGCAATCCGACCGGATTCCCTTGAATCCGCCGGATTCCCATGACCTGCAGCCAATTTCTGAACCTGCACTATTACATACCAAAAACTGAACTTTGATTGCGCATATCTTGCAAACGACAAGGAACTAAAACATGAAACTTTGCAGATACTTTACTATGGTCATAATAAAGACTTTCCTTTTTACACTTTTTGAAATTTCACAATATTCCGAGATTTTGACATATGGGTCATTTTCGGCTAAAAATGAGCAATTTGACTAACATACTAAATCCCAATCCATAGAGATTTTGAAGCTGGACTTTTGACCACACATTTCTACTATCAAAACAAAGTTGTGAGGCTTATCACCACACTCTTAACCTTTATCTAACTCAAATTGGCTCGTAGGTGTCTTTAAGACCCGTTTTGACCCATTAAAACCCGCTGACCCAAAAGGGCTATTTTGACCCATCTAATAGCTAATAGTCAATCATATTTAACCAACAAAACCTTTGACTTGCAAATTTTAACATAATTTACAACTAAAGCTACTAGACATACATAAAATATTACTATTACATCATGTTCTTTCTAGTCTTTGCTTTCATAACTATAACATGTCAAAACATTATTTGGCCGATCTTTCGAAGGCTTCAAAACGACAATTTAAAGAGAAAAGCTTGTGTGACTTACAACAAGCTAGCACTCCACTTCTACCCTTTGTTTACTTCTTTTCCCTTTCCACTTCCACTTGTACCTACACATATAAACTAACTAATTAAGCAATTTGCTTAGTGAGAGTATGAAACTAAACATTACAATGCTTTATTAATAAAATCAATAATAAGCAAAGTAAAGAAACTACTTATCTTTTCTTGAAATTCCACTTTCACAATTCTAATCATATGTGCACATATCTAATCATTTGTTTAGCTAATAGTAATTAGCTAGTCTAATCAAATATTGGCTAACATGAGTTAGCTACTAATCGAAGCTTAGCTAGCCTTGGTTAGCTATTCTAGTCAATTCATGGCTAATACTCATTAACCATTCTAATCATTTACTTTCATCATAATCATGTTATAAGAACAAACTAATCACAACTATTTACATAATTATGATCTAATCATTTCATAAACTCACCTTGATTTGTAGCACAACTTGTAATACGATGATCAAACGATGATAATTCTTCTTTAGCACCTAATACATATACACATGACACATAATCAATAACTAATCACACTTTCTACTACTAATCATCTATTTCTTCCTCCCCCACTTGATGTTTACTAATTTCACTTTAACTAATTTACTAATTTAATTCTCATGATCATACTCATAACTTTAATGTAAGTTTAAGCTACTTTCTTGTAACAACTACCATCTACTAACATTTTATACTTGAATTTAAACTAATTCATATGATTCATAGGAAACCCATGAACCCTAATTATAATATACCACCTCTAATATGAAATTGAGCTTCAATTCATCATTCATAAGCTAAACTAACATTAGTTAATCAATTACAAGCCCTAATTTTGGATTTAATCATACCAATTAACTAAAACCCTTGAAACCCAATTTCTAGGGTTCTTAGAGAAAAGAAACTACTTACAATGAATTAAAGATGATAGAAGATGAAGATTCTGAGTTATAGAGCTTGAATTGAAAGATTAAACATAATTTCCTTGATGGTTTATGGTTCCATCGATTTTGTTCTTCACTGGTAAAAGTTCTGGAGTATTTTTGAATAAGCTAGAGGAAAGACACGTATTTGTGTCCATATATTTTAAATTTACTATACTACACAGTCTGGAACTGAACAACTAATTTACGTTTTCTATTATAACTTGTTATTAATAAATCTATAATTAAAAAGATGTATATATTATTGTACACTAAAATAATACCTTAAAAGTTGGGGTGTTACAAAGAGTCGTAAAGTAAAACCTGTAGAGGATTGATTAGGGATGACCAATTAGGCGCCCTGGATAATAAATCAAAATGAGTAACTTTAAGCACATGTCAAGGACATCAACTAAGACTATCCATTTGGCCCATGTCCGTCTTAAGTACTCTGTAAATAAGTCGAAATTGACACCTTTATGATAGATAATACTAATTCCTAAATAAATGGTAGAATGAATGAGAGTTAAAGTTACCTAGGAAATGAAGGATAAACCTGGGGACCGAAGCTATAAATGAATTTAAAGTAGTTATTCCGAAGTTTGTGTCAAATTGTCACACCCCCAAAATCGGTAATCGTGGTTATCGTGTGTTTAGCGGAAGCATTAGAGTAAGCGGGGGTGCTGACGTCAACATTTGGACATTCATGCATATCAGAGCATATGATTATCGCAGAACATATATATTAATATGCCATAAATAGTTGTTTGAAAAGAAAAAAAAGATATGACTCGTCAAAGTCGTAGGTATAGTAATATTGTCAAATACAAATCATGTTTGTGAATATGTAATTCAAAAGAGATTTCGTAAGCATAAATAAATAGTATTGATTACACAAACGAAATCCCGTTGTTCCAAAAGATGGCATCATAATTCGTCGTGGGTCGCCTAGTTCCATATGCATGCAGTCTTACTTGTGCAGCTAATTCCCTGAAAAACATAGTAAAAAGTTAACAAAATTGTTGAGTGAATTCACAGGGTTTATATATAGTGGTTAAACCAATTCGTTTGTAATAGTTGACATATAAGTCAAAAAGTGATCAAGTCATGATCAATAATAGTTTTAGTAATTCGTTGGAAAATCGTCCAAAAGTTTCGTTGTTCAAATAGTAGTCGTACCGTGACTACATGGTTGTTAAAATACACTAGTACAAATTTTGGCTTTGGTCACACCAGAAAAGTGTGACGATATGCATACGGTCACGCATGTTTTTCAACGTGTGTGTGACTAAAGGTGCCGCGACCATAGGGTGCATACGGCTACACTAAATGGTTAGTGGCCGTATCCATTTAAAAAGAGTGACCAAAACCATAAAATGTGTGACCATATGCTCTTTAAAATCAAGTAAAGGTGTATTATGTGTGACTATTGTTCATCCAATGGTCACTTAAAGTTTATGTTTGTGTGGCGTTTTGTAACGTTTAGTCACCCAACGAGTGTTATTATTTTGGGAATTGGTCACATAAATTTAAGCCAGAAGTGGCCATAGGTGTTAAAAAGTGAGACCATATGGTATTTAAATCAAGTAAACGTGGATT
The DNA here is from genome assembly GCA_949592205.1 of Helichrysum umbraculigerum. Classification (NCBI taxonomy): domain Eukaryota; kingdom Viridiplantae; phylum Streptophyta; class Magnoliopsida; order Asterales; family Asteraceae; genus Helichrysum; species Helichrysum umbraculigerum. Next base: position 124,371,989 of record CATIUR010000002.1, on the reverse strand, counting down.
TTGTGTGACTATTGTGCATCCAATGGCCACTTGAATTCTATGTTTGTGTGGCGTTATGTAACATTTAGTCACACAACGAGTGTTTTTTTTTTTGGATTTGGTCTCATAAAATTAAGCCAAAAGTGGCCATAGGTGTTAATAAGCATGACCAAATGCTCTTTAAAGTCAAGTAAACGTGAATTTTGTGTGACTATTGTGCATCCAATGGCCACTTGAATTCTATATTTGTGTGATGTTATGTAACATTTAGTCACACAACGAGTGTTTTATTTTGGGATTTTGTCACATAAAATTAAGCCAAAAGTGGCCATAGGTGTTAGTATGTGTGACCAAATGATCTTTAATGTCACATAAACTTGTATTTTGTGTGACTATTGTACATCCAATGGCCACTTGAACTTTATGTTTGTGTGACCTTTTGTAATTCGCTATCCGAAATCTGAAATTTTGAGTATCCGAAACTTCGAATATCCGATTATCCAAAATAATTCACAATAATAAAATATTCAATGATAAATCTGGAAAAATAAGTTCACACCACCTAATACAATTACTTATCAATAACTAAAAGTCTTAGAACCTAATACATAGTACATAGTCTTAATGTTAAAACTCATTACAATCATTCAAAAGTTCAATACTTAACAAAAAGAAAATCCACCAAACTTGATCATCTTGATCCATACTTCAACACTGCTGCAAATTTGACCACAGCCCCACAACCCTATCCAAAAAAATACGATTATTAGTACAATCAAAACTTAATTACTTAACCATCTTTAATTAGTATGATTATTATGATACAAAGATGGTTTAAGTAGCTAGCTACTTCCTCAAGTCAGTATGAGAGTGAACAGAACATATAGAAACAATTAGTTAAAGCACCAGATCGACATCATCCTATATATTGAATATAGATAGATTCGCTCACGAAGGTCAAGATCTATATACTAATTCATACAAAAACAAATTAGCCAAAAAGTATTAGAATGTTAATAAATAAAGAGAGGGATTTGATAACATAATTAAGAGGAAAACAATCTTTCCAGTTAAATTATAAGTTAACGAAATACTTCCATCTTCTGCTCGTGAACTAGACCAACATGAGCATGAATAAGAATAAACAACCACCATATCAAACTTTTTCTTGAATGCTATAGTGTAATTTATTTCATAGGCATAAAGAACGTACTTCACCAAATTAATTACCAGAATATATAATCATTCAAATTTAATTGAGACGTGCATGTTTATGATTCTAGGAAGAAGCCTAACTACATAGTTAATAAATTCCAAAGAAAGTATAGTGAGTTCGAAACTCCGTCAAACAAGAAGATCAAGGAGTTATTGTTTTAACTTGTGGCTACAACAATAAAATAATAAGGCCACAAGCCTTTCATTCCCAAGCTAGTACAAAATCAAAATCCAATTAAATATAGACAGCTACTGAACTAAAGATAGAAAAAGTAAGTACCTTAATTGTGAATCTCTTCAAATTTGGGCAAGCTTCTACCAAAGAAGTCATCACAAAAGCACCAACCATGTTCCATACATTAACATGTAGTATGAGTTCTTTCAGCCTTGGTAGTTCAGGGAACTGAAGAAGCTGCATAAATTCCAAGAGAAATAAATATTAAAAATACTCTCACAGCATGTTAAATTAGAAACAGGAACAACCTTTCAATATGTCATACTAACCACTGGTTTAGAGAGTTCCAACTGAAGAACTTGAAGATAATCAACATAGCAAGAGATTTGGGGCCACAATTTGTTTTCCATCCAGGAGTAGCCGAATTCACCAATAAAAATCTTTGCAAGCTTTTGTAGATCTGTAGAGGTTAAAATCGTCACCAATCTGTTAAGAGGTTAAATTCATAGAATGAATCAACTCTTAGCTCAAATGAGGATAACATAAGATAGCAAAATTGATAAACTTGATTTTACATATGATATCTCATACATCTATTATATTTCTAATAAGATTGAAGTTATCCCTCAGCTATAGTTCAAGACTTTAAGCATACCCCTAAACATACCTTGCATAATGCTTTCAATGTATAAACACTGCATAAGCTGTCTCCCTTTCTACTGAAAGCCGTTGGGCTTCCTGCAATTCTTTCACAAGTTTAGCATCTGATCAACTTAGAATCAGCAAGAAAGACAGGATCTGATTGTATGTTGCAAATCGACAACACATGTAAAGTTGTATCAAAGGTATTAAAATGTAAATTGTTCACCATTTGTTCTTAAAAAAGGTCGATAACATCCTCCATTCCTACATCTCCAACAACGAGGTCATGCTCGAGTTGCCTAAGGTTGAAGCCTTATGCTGAATAATACTGTTAATTAAGCAATATATCAAGTTGATTCAGAAAAGAGTAGTAGAAATCTTTTGTTTCAGTGAGATTTAGATGTAAGATTTAAATATATGAACTGATTTAAATGATTCACCTTTCTTTGTCTGACCAAACAATATCCAAACTCCAAGGCCTGCTTTTGCAACATCCTTTAATGTGGATTAATGGGTGTCTGGGATTGCTTATTAGTACTGCTTATGCCTTTAGACCTTTTGTAATAAGCAGATAATAAGCTGCATTAGCCCTATTTTCTACGGAGTAGTAATTAAGTATAATAGGTATCAATAGCTAGATATCACAAATGGACTTATAAATAACAAATAACCACATTACTACCAGTCTACCATTCATTGAACTAAACTCTGTAGAAGATTGTGTTCTATCTTAAACTCAACAAAGAAGCAGTTTCCAGTAGCATTTGCTGAAAAATCTGGGCATACCACACACAACCAAAGTCACATCTTCATCAACTAAAACAAACTCACTTTCTTTTTCTATACAAGGACTGTTTGTTATTACAAGTATACATATACATTTACAGATTATACATATACAAATCGAAGTCAGATTATGATACAGATTATACATTTACAGATCTCACTTTAAGTACTTATTTACTTTATTTGGTTTACTTACATAGGTATGATACAAATATGCATATAGATTTACATTTACAGATTATACATAGATATATACATATACATTTACATATTATATACATATACATTTACAGATTATAAATCGAACTCAGCATAGATATGATACAAATATGCTAATTAACAATCTCAGCATAGATATACATTTTACAAATGATACATATACAAATCTATAAACAAACTATCATCACAAATATTATTACTATAAACATGCTAATTAACCATCTAATTCACATAATAACTACATAGATATGAGCAAATAACATCATAGAATCATCATTTAATTATATATAGAGAAGTGATTCAAGTGATTCAAGTGTACTGTGTACCTTTAATTGAAGATGGGTGAAGGGAGTGGAGGTGGTGGCCGGCGATTGTAAGTGTGGCGAGGGTAGGGGACGACGGCGGAAGGGAGTGGAGGTGGTGGCCAGCGATTGTGGCATCCGGATGGTGGCGGTGATGGGATAGGGTTTGGGTCTTTTGTTTGTGCGGATGGGAGTGAAAATAAGATCCGATCGAGTGAAAAAATGAGATCCAGCATATAATTAGATTAGAGAACCGGGAAATCGATGGGCGGTAAATGCGATTTAGAGAGGCGGGAGATTGAATTTTCACTTAAAATTTGGAGGGCTAGCTTTGAAGCAAGTTAAAATTAAAAATAAAATTTGAGTGGAAATAAGAATAGATATTGCCATTTGGTAAAGTTAAGACCTACGTGTATGATTTGGCATACGGACCATTTTTTTTTGTTTTGGATATACCTCTATCATTTTTAAAATTAGTCACATGAATATCTAACAACATGACTGTTGTGAATATATTGGTCACATATAATCACTTAAAATGTGGCCATAAACATCCTTTGGATACACATTTGAGATATGATGTGGCTATTCTAATGCGATATAGTCACATGATTGGGGTAGAAATTAGTGTGACTATACACATTACCTTTTGCCATTTTAACAGACACTAAACATATGGTCACATAATAACTTATGTGACCATATGTACCTGGCTTTGGCTACACTTTGATCATGTGTGACAAAATCGACTCTATGCTTTAGTCACATAAACAATTACTTCATGTGACCATATAGTGGCGTTTGGTCACAGTGTTCAAGTGTGTGACAAGATTTATCACGCGTTCCAACTTTATGTGTGACGAAATAAAATGCAAAAAAATTGCAGTTCCCTTTAGCCACACAAATGTTCGAAGGTGTGGCAAATACGTTTCAGAATTGTCACACGATTGGAGTTCATGTGTGGCTAAATAATAACGTCCAGTTTTTTTTGTCCCTTTGGTCACATAAATATTGAAATGTGTGACCGTTTCAAATCGACCATGTGTGACGAAAGCCCAAATCTGTACTAGTGATAGTAGTCAAACCGTGACTAAATAGTTGTTAAATTAGTTGATAAACTCGCTTACAAATCAATTTGTTCAAATAGTTGGACCTCGTCCATTGTAAATTGTTGAAAACGTATTTTCAATAAATAAATCGTAGAAGACCTGCAGGTGTTCTAATGTATAAATCAATTGTAGATGACCCGTAGGTGATCTAATGTATAAATCAATTGTAGATGACCCGCAGGTGATCTAATGTATAAATCGTTGGAAAACATTCCTATAAAGTTCGTTGTTCGTTGATGTTCGTTGTTATTCGTTGGAAAACATTATTTCCAAAATGTATATAATAGTGGGAGAGCATAGACGGGATCCCTCGAAGGTGAGCTAAACCTTACGAGTTAAAGTCACGGCACATAGTCCTATAACCAAACCACGACCTAGTTGGATAAACATCCAAATGTATAATGTTTTTGCCTCTAGGACTAGGTAAATATACGCTCCTCGACATGACATAAAGCCGGGGGTTGGCACAATCCAACCAAGTTTGGGAGGTAGGTCATCACGATAGTACTATCCGTATATTCAGTGGCTAGCGTCACCTAGCTAATGGTTATAGTTTGCAAGCACGAGGACTCTGTGCACTACAACATGTAAAACTAAGTCCGTACCAGGATTCGTTGTCATGTTCCCAAAATAGTATGAAAATCATTTCATAAACAAGTAGTTTCAAGTATAGTATGTAAATCGTTTCGTAAGTACCATTTGCGAGTAAAGTATGAAAATCATTTCATAAGTAAACAGTTTGCATAATAGTATGAACATATTCATATACAGTTTGTATAAAAGCATGAAAGCATTTATATAAGTAATTGCATATAGTAGTAAAACAGTTGCTATGTTTCTCACCCCTAGTTTAAAAGCAGTAAAACATTAAAAGTATGGGCTGTGAACTCACCTCGTGAGCTAGGTACGTGAGTGCTAGCAAAGCGTATGCCCAAATAAAGTCCCTAACGTCCTAAACGCAAGAGATTATTTGTATAAGTGGTCGGCTAACTGTCAAACCATGTGTTAATCGTTCACTCGTTGAAAGATCGTTATTGTTTGTAAATTCGTACGTTCCGTTGGTGATGATTCAGTAATAATAATTCCCAAAATATAATTATTCATGTTACGATTTTCGTTTGTGCATAATATTATATACACATATTATATAGTTGTTTGTCGTGTGTATATATATATGACTTATTCGTTGTTGTATATATATATATAGTTAGTTCATTACATATATATATATATATATATATATATATATATATATATATATATATATATATATATATATATATATATATATATAGTGGCATGATCCAGAGGGAAGAGGGCATTTTTGAGGGAAGGGGGGAAGTGACCATCTGACCATCTATTTCATCATAATTCCTCCAGTGCACTGTAGCTCCATGTTCCTGCGTTTCATTGTGTTTAAAGGGACAAGGTTAGTTTGGTCAATTTATCTTCTTCTTCTTCATCAAAACACAGACACATCATATCTCTTCAATTAACAAGTACGCTCCTGTTCATTTAATCTTCAATTGAAATCCAAATTCCATCTTAATCAAAATCATCTCATCTTCCATTCTGATTTCCTTAATTTCTACCATCTGAATGAAATTCATCTTCAATGCTCCTTTTTTAGGTATACTCTTCTAATTGATCCAACTTGAATTTTCTTTCATGTTAATAATTCGTTTACATGAATATGTTATTCATTAATCACGAAATACATTCACGATCTGTCATCCTCAACAAATTCGATTTAGGTTTTCAGTTTGATTTTCAAATTAAAATTACATCCGTTTGTTTTTAGGGTTCTAATTCCGTGTTTTTCATAATTTATGTTGTCTTCTAGTTCCACTTTACCATTGGATTCCAGATTCAATTCTTCCCGAATCTGCTAGTATATTTAATTTAATACTTGTTTTCTTAGTTTTAAATTGTTTTATTTTATATGCTGATTTGTAATAACGTTAATATCACTCGTGGTGAATGTTATCCATTTTAAACATTTTTTTTCTTTTCAATTGCTATTGCTAACATCTATAATCTTGTTTTTGCAGGTCATGTGATATCTTCTAGCATGAATGTTCAGTTAAAATCCAGTTCGAGTGTTCCCGAGTCTACAGTTGCAATCACACGTTCATAGATATGTTTCAAGTAAGTGTTATTAACATATTTAGTAATTTCAATTTTGTTGTTTCTTATAAGTTATTGGAATTTATGTTTGTATGTTATATAGTGATATGCTTGTTTACATCATGAATGTAGATTTTAATTAATATTCATTTAAACGAATATTTAGCTATATTCATCTTATTAGTCAATTTCGATGTTGGTATACTTTATGTATATGTATTAGTTTTACTTCATCACTATGATATGTCTTTACATTCATAACTTTTATATGGTGGTTGTTAACAAATATACATCACATACTAGATTCTAAAGTGTTCCTCTTTTTAAAGTTAATGTTAGTTATTATCTCTGTTACCTGAATTCGTCATTCTGAGACGCTTATAGTTTATTTTATGGAGGTAGGAATGTGGATATATCACATATCTCGGTTGCATAATACTATTGCTGCTAATGTGTCTTGATTGTTAGAAAAGATACCTAAATTGATCAATTTTTTTATTTTGGATGTGTCCTTATCATTATGATGATTTAGCGTACATTTTCTTGTGTGAGATGTTGATAGTTCAAAAGCTAATGGTACATTATGTAACAAGCTATATAATATGCGATATTAGTCTTTTTGCACGTCCAAATAATGATAACATTATCTGTGATGAATGTTATTTATTTTTAATATCTTTGTATATTTAATTAATGTTTGATTCTTTGTAATGATTTTTCCGTAGCTTCTATGATCTCTTCTAGTCCTAATGTTCCTGAACATAATTTCTTTCTAAAAAGAAAAAAAGGAACTGCTTAATTCCACAAAAGAAAAAAGCTAATTCAAATGTTCATTCTTTAACTAGTATTTTCATGTATGTGTTGATGATTTTGAGCTCTGATAGTTATGATATTATTTTTGTTAAATGTTATCAATTTTTAATTATATGTTTATATGTTTGATAAGTTGAAATTGTTTCAAAGGTTCTTACTGACTGAAAATGTGATGTACTCGACAACTAATGGATCATCAACAAGAATCAAGGGTCAGAGTTTTACAAGTGGTTCTTATGTTATTAGTGGTTGTTTGTGTTAATTACATGAAAATACTATGTTAAGAGAGACACGAGCGAATACATGGAGCGACATACAATCAGCAAGCCAATTGGGTCGCCATCAGTTTACATAGGCATGATGATTTTAGACCCTTACTGAAACCATTTGTAAACACCCTGTCACCATGGTGCTACTTGACAAAATAAAGAAGGATCATCCTGATTTAAATAACATTCTTCTTTAAAATTTTGTAGGAGTACCAACAACTGTGTAAGTTAATAAATCATAAACTTAGTAATCAAATAATTTTCTAATACTATTATGCAAATTAAATATTAAATGCACAATATATTTTGGTTTATGTAATATTCTTTATGTCATACCTGAAGGAAGTTCAACATCCAGTAGTAAGCATGCTTGAAAAAACACCCGCAAGAAGCAAAGTTATCATATGGGGGACTAAGGATGAAGGAACAGATGGTGCAGTGTTTATCATGCGACATATGGAAAATTATCAGGGAAAAGACCCATGGGATTGTGGTCTAAAGAAAGAAGGAAGAGCTCAAGCTTTTCAGCTGAGAAGTTTAAGAACAAAGTATGCAGTAAAAATCCTTACACATGAGTTAAACGGCATCAACGAAGAAGTTCTTCAAAGGTTTTAAAGGTATGAAAAAGAAAACAGTGAGGAAACGACAAATCAGAATTTAAAGCACAGCAAACAAAGCTTTGATGTTACGGAATTAGGATTCAAGATAAAGAAGCTTATTTCAAAGTGAAGTCAATTACTAAGCAAAGCTAGATAGCTAATTAACTAGGTTGGGTGTATTTTGAATTCTATTGACTAATTAGGATGGTTTGTTGTATTTTGAATTTCTTAAAACAAAATCAAGCTAGAATGGTAGTATTAGTATTAACGAATGTATAAATCTGTTTAAAATGTTTTTAATATTCGTATGTGTTGATATATATTAACACTCATGTGGATGAGTACTAATAGTATGCATTTTGATGCATCTTAACATAAGTTTACATCGTAATGATGTATATTGATATTTGTTAACAGCTGATGGTACTAATAGTATGCACTGTGATGTATATTAACATTGGTTTACATCGTAGTGATGTATATCAATATATGTTAATATTCGAGTGGATGACTACTAATACTATGCACTGTGATGCATCTTAACATAAATTTACGTCGTATTGATGTATATTGATACATATTAACATACGAGCTAATGAATACTAATAGTATGCACACCGATGCGTGTTAACGTTGGTTCACATTGTAGTGATGTATATCGATACATGTTAATATATGAGTTGATGAGTACTAATAGTATGTACTGTGATGCATCTTAACATAAGTTTACATCGTATTGATGTATATTGATACATGTTAAAATACGAGCTGATGAGTACTAATAGTATGCATTGTGATGCATGTTAGCATTGGTTCACATCGTAGTGATGTATATTGATACATGTTTACATTCAAGCTGATGAGTACTCATAGTATGCACTTTGATGCATGTTAACAATGGTTTACATCGTAGTGATGTAGATTGATATATGTTCACACTCACGCGGATGAGTACTAATTGCATGCATTGTGATGCATCTTAACATAAGTTTACATCGTAGTGATGTATATCGATATTTGTTAGCATACGAGATGAGTACTACTAGTATGCACTGTAATGCATCTTAACATAAGTTTGCATTGTATTGATGAATATTGATACATTTTAACACTCGAGCTAATGAGTATTAATAGTATGCATTGTGGTACATGTTAACATTGGTTCACATCGTAGTGATGTATATTGATACATGTTTACATTCGAGTTGATGAGTACTAATAGTATGCGCTTCGATGCATGTTAACATTGGTTTACATCGCAGTGATGTATATTAACACTATTACAGCTTAATAACATAAAAACGTCAATTTAATAAATAATTAAATTTTTAGTATACACTTACCACTAGGTTCAGGAAGAACTGAATTCGATTCATCGGGAAAATTGGAACTAGAAGACATAGTAGACAATGAGAAAAATGAATGCGATCAATTTGTAAACCCTAATTATGAACGATGAATAATAGAACGAATTAATCAAACAACGAGAACAAATTAAATGTATACGAATTTCAGTTTACTGTTTACGTACGTGAATCGATTAAGTGATTACACGAACAAATTTTGTGTTGCTGATGAAACTCGAACAAATTGAATGATGTTACGAATTGGGAAACCAGATGAGAAATCGACAGTGTCCTATGATTAACAAATTGAATTCTGTTTCTTTTAAATTAAAGAAAAAGAAAAACATGAAATTACTATAGTAACCTTATCCCTATAAACTAAATAGAACGCATGTACATGGAAGATAAGGTGAGCCGGGCTGTTTAGATTAAACTGGATAGTGGATGTTCAGCTACCCCCTTCCCCCAAAAATTCCCTCTTCCCTCTGGATCATGCCCCAAAAACAGATTCTTACATTGTAGTTACGTATGTTCACATGTGTTATAGTTCATTCTAATGATTACTAATAGTATGTATTTAAATGTGTGTTAACCTAGGTTTATATCGTACAGGTGTATATTGATACAAAATAGTTTTCATGTGTTTGTCTATTGATAGTATGTACTGTGATGCATGTTAGTTGTGAGTTTCTGCTGATTGTGCAATTTCATTTTTCTGTCCGCTTGGTTATTGTTGTTAGCATACTTTCTGCTGATAGTTCATTTTTGTTGTTTGTTAAAGTTATTGTTACTCTGTTTCTTCTATTAGTGCAATTACTGCTCATTCAAATTTCTAGGGTTTTATGCTACTTATAAATATCACTTAGCCCTATTTTTCTAATCACTTCATTTCTGATGATGACTACTCATAGTATGTACTGACATATTAAATTATAGAATCAAGTGAATAAAAAAAGCAACATACAAGTACATTACAAAGGATGTCATACTTAAGCAACTATGAAATTTTCAATAATATTCAGTGAAGTTCTTTCAATAATATCACCATTTTAAGGCTGATACAACATTACAAAGCAAGTACAAATGTCATGATGCATCACATATATAATATAACGTCATATGAATGAGCAGCAATCCAGATGAAACTTTTCTCTATAACTTCCATTACTTCTAGATTTCAATCTTATAAACCTGCAAATCCAACATTTAACTGTAAGCAATAAACATATAATTTCACACATCCACAAATAGTGCACTTTATTAACCCGTATGAACCAACACATAACTAATCACTAGAACTTGATTGTCTCAATTTAGCTTTCTTGATAATCAAGATATAAACTTGATTAATGGTTATAAACTTACAATACCTAAACACATGATAAGTTAATTTTAAGGTGATGAATGTATAGTAACAACTTAACACTCATTTTTTTATATTAAATGATAACATTCATTCTGATGAATTATAAATGTTAGTAACATTAATTCAAAGGAATATTACAATTAATATTAAGTGATAACTTTTTATTTTGATGAGCATTAAGCGATAACATACATTTAAATAAGTACTAAGTGATAACATTTATTGATATGTTGACAAAATGTTAATGTGTATGAATGTATGAACCATTATATTTAGTTTTAACTGTAATTTTATCCCATTTTAAGCACATCAAGTGATAAGATTCATTTAGATAAATATTAAGTGATAACATTCATTATATCCGATATGCATGAATCCAAATCAAATTTGAGGCCAAACACGAATCCAATTTAATTTCTAAGTCTACCATGAATCCAACTCATCAAAAAGAGAATAGCTTAAAACACACCGTACATCCCAAAACTAATACACGAGACCAAAAGATATAAACTTCAAAATCGATACCTAAGAGCAAAAGACAAAACCTGATGAATCAATTCTTGTTTTACTTTGCTCTACATGGATATGTCACCCATATCTTCCAATATATTTTGACATTTACACCACAATTAAATGTTCTCATTTGAATCTCCTGATATATGTCACCTTCTTTCACTCCTTTTGCACTAAACACATAAAATTGAAGCAAAACGCACATATAAACAGCCATCAAACACACCATATATCATCAAATTACCAAACTCAACTATTCCTTACACAATAAGAAAAGAAACAACTAGATTCAATGTATATCAATTAATATTCATCACACGTAATATTATTCTAGTATTCGTAAGTTTAATACTGTTAGTGGATGGTTGGCTCTGAGTACATTACCATCATTGAAAATTATATAAAGTAAATGAATCTGGAAGAAGGTGATTTTGGGTCTGTATACAAGGTAATCTATTACTTTCTAGACTATGAAATATGTTTTTCTACCAACTTAAAAACTAATTATTTTATACTGTTAGGAATATTGCTAGATAGCACCTTATAAGGTGTGAAACAACCTTCCTCCAAATCAAAGCAAAGAAATAGGGAGCTAGTTAGGCATAATTTTTCATTTGCATCACCCACATCTCGTGAAGCTTCATGGATGTTGTATTTTTTATAGGAAATCAGTTGTTGTTAGTTATAAAACTACACAACCTCATGCAAATTTTATTAATTAACACTCATGTGGATGAGTACTAATAGTATGCACTATGAGGCATATTAATATAGGTTTTACATTGAAGTGATGTATACTGATAAGCTGCAGATTGACTTCTGGAGTCAACAATGAAGCTGCAAGAAACTTGTTGTATATGATACTAAATTAGATTCACAAAGAAAGAACAGAAATAAAAGAAATAGATTTTGAAAGCATCTTCTTGTTAAGATTGAAGAGACAGTGAAAACTTGATACTATAAGGACAGATCAAGTTTAGGCGGAGATTGTAAGGTTCAAATGATTTTAGCTATCCAAGATCTTTTCTGCTGTTTGTGTTATTTCAACTACTATAAAATTTCTACTGGTCTTCTTGTTTCTGCTGCTCTCTATATTTCTGCTGTTAGTCTATTTCCTGCTGCTCTAAGTGTTTAACTGCTGGTGATAGTTTCTACTGATACAAAGTTTCTGCTGCCTTCATAGTTTTTGTTGATCTCATCGTTTCTGCTGTCTTCAGTACTAATAGTATGCACTGCGATGCATGTTAACATTGGTTTACAATGTAGTGATGTATTTCGATACATGTTAAAATACGAGTTGATGAGTGCTAATAGTATGTATTGTGATGCATCTTAACATAAGTTTAATTCGTATTGATGTATATTGATACATGTTAACATACAAGCTGATGAACACTGATAGTATGCACTGCGATGCATGTTAATATTGGTTCACATTGTAGTGATGTATATTGATACATGTTTACATTCGAGCTGATGAGTACTAATAGTATGCACCGCGATACATGTTAACATTGATTTGCAGCGTAGTGATGTATTTCAATACATGTTAACATACGAGTTGACGAGTACTAATAGTATGTATTGTGAGTACTAGTAGTATGCATTACGATGCATGTTAACATTGGTTTACAACGTAGTGATGTATTTAACAACCACTACAGTTAGAACAAATCCCCATTATTTTCAAATAGCTATATTTGACTCGGTGTAAATTAGTTCACAAACATAAAAGTGAATATAATTCAGTATCTTTTTGAATTTTGTAACATATAAATAGATTCACCCTTCTTATTTAAATTCTAAGTAATACTCAATGTCAATCAACTAACAATAATCACAATGAATATTATTCATTAGCTTTGAAATCTGTAATATATTTACATAATTCACTCTTAAGCTTATTTTTATGAGTATTCATTGTAAATCATCTAACAAACATCACACTGATATTATTCAATTGTTTGAGAAATCAGAAAATTATAAACAGTAACACTACAATTATTTAATTCAGTAACAGTCGGTAAATATTCACTAATAATTGTCAAAGAAAAAATATAAAAAGTACCTTCATGTTCGTTAATATGTTGAAGAATAGAGATGGCTTCTAGATCCATTTATAACTTTTCCGTTTTCGTTAATGAAATGATGGTACTAGAAATTAAGATTTTGATCCTGCTAAAAATCAACCTTCACCATGTAACACTAGCATTCATCTTTATCATCCATCATCTAACAAAAATAGTTTGCTATCCAATCCTAGAAAACATTCATAAACAATTTTTAAAGGCTCAGACTACTTAACATGCATCAAGCAACATTAGCACCTAATTATTATCAACATCTCGGCAACAATAGTTTCTTATACAATCTAACAATTCTGAATTTAATATCAAAATCTTGTTCTACAACTGTCTTGCAAGAAATTATGATTTTGGTCTTAGTATATCGATGAAATAATAATACTATATCTATAAGAAATCAATGAAACCAAGATACACAGATAAATAACCGTAAAAAACACCAAATTCATCAATTATCAAACCCAACCCATCCTTACACAATAAGAAAAAAAAACTACCTGATTTAATATATATCAATTAACATTCGTCACACCTAATAATATTCAAGTGTTACAGATATCAGTTCTAAGCACTAACACATCAAAGTTTAATTCAATAAGATTTTTATATATGTGTATATAATTATTCATCAACTACAATAAATGAAACTGTTAAACTACTTCTTCAAACACTCTTTAATCAACAGGTATTCACATTTTATCAGAGAATACTTCAATTTTTTGTTGAAAATATATATAAACTGCTACAAACAAATTGAAATGACCATGAATACTTGATAAGTATGCATCTTACCGATATCTTCTTCTTCTTCTTCTTCTTCTTCTTCTCCTTCTCCTTCTTCTTCTTCTTTTGATTTTTGATCATCGATTTGCATGATTTTTCCCCTTCATCTGATGAACCTTCCTCCATTAATGACGATAGATTTGTGGTGAAATGGTGAATTCGTAGCTTTCGAAATGAATAATTGGATGTTCGTGATCTTCAATTTTGGAATTAGAAACCCTAATCTCTCAATTGATTTCAGCATCTGTTCTTTGGATTCATCTCTGATGTACACTCTCTTTTTGTGAATATTATGTTTTAATTAAACTAATTACAAAATTACCGTATCACCCTTCCACCTTTTTTTTAAACGAATGAATCTAATGGTCCAGATTCACTTCCCCCTTCCCTCTATTTTGTTACTTCCCCCTTGATCACTACCATATATATATATATATATATATATATATATAGGTTAAAAAGTTATCCTATTAATTTAAAATCATCATCATGTTAAAAATCGCGATTATTTGATGAATAAAGATATGAACTTATACAAAATATCAACTTAAAAGTTTTTGATAAAAGTTAAAATCATATTTACATTAAGTATAGATAATGATTTTACATTAAGTATAGATAATGATTTTAGTTGCAAAGGAACAAAGATATGAACTTCTAACATGTTAAAAAGATAAAATCATGTAAGATTAGTAAAAGTTCAAGTGTTCTTACAAAGTTTTTAAGAAGGAGGAATGAAGAAGATGATGATGATGACTTCTTGAAGCTTGATCCTTGTTCCTTTGCAAACCTTGAGGAGGATTATTATGATGATGATTTTTGGTGGATGTTGATGTAGTTGTTGCTGATTTCTCGTAAAGAAAAAGAAGAAGGGAAAAGATGGGAATGGAGAGTGGTTGAATAATTGAGGTATGGTTGTATGTATGTTGAGATGTGCTTGAGTGATCAATAAAAATCAAAGCATGGGAGGGGTGTTTGATTTGGTAGAAACCGGCTCACCATGAGGGCCCACCTCATGGTGTGTTTAAAATTTTGTTTCCTCAATTTTGTGTTACGCGTGGTGCCCGTTTACCTGTTCGTTTCGTCGTTTGCTTAAACGTTAAAACGTTTATTATGCACGTTTTGTTTAACGATATGTTTTCGATATTTTTGGTTGTAGTATTTATTTAAAATACTAAATAAACATCTTATAAAATGTTTCGTTAATTTGTAGGACTCGGTTGCACATTCATTTTGCATTCGTGCGTTTTATTTAAAACGTATAGTTTTGCGTATATTATTATAA
This sequence comes from Helichrysum umbraculigerum, assembly GCA_949592205.1. Classification (NCBI taxonomy): domain Eukaryota; kingdom Viridiplantae; phylum Streptophyta; class Magnoliopsida; order Asterales; family Asteraceae; genus Helichrysum; species Helichrysum umbraculigerum. The sequence goes on along the minus strand of CATIUR010000002.1, from coordinate 124,356,377 downwards.
CAAAATAATATAAAGTAAATAACTACTATATAAATAGTTTTACGTTATTTATAGAATTGTATCACCAACGTACGTATATTTTTGAAGGACTCGTTTCGATAGTTTCGCGCGTAATTATGAATAACTACGAAAATAGTAATACTTCACGTATTAAATTGTTGGGCTTTGCTAGACTTATCTCATAAAAATAGTGTGAATTCACTTAAGTAGGGAATTAGCCTAAGACATGCACGTGTTTAATATACGTAATTATATCAAAATTGGAGGAGTGTCACACAAATCTTTTGAACAAAATTGTAACACCCCCAAATTTATTGTTTAGCGGAAGCACGTTTTGGGTGTTACGAATCAATAATCACAGCACAAAGATATATATGAACGACCACTATATGCGTCGTTTTAAACTTGTATTAATAAAGTAAACGTTTACATCAAAATAATGTTACATTAGCTCGGTTCCTGAAATTGAGAGATTACATAGCATAATTACTTTTACAAAATATAATAATGCAATCAAATCTCTAGTTGTATGTATGCTGACTCGAGCTAATAGTCCCTGCCTGTGCAGCCAACCTACTGCTGGGTACCTGTGATACATACTAAAATGGGTCAGCGAAAACGCTGGTGAGCTCACAGGTTTGTATGTCAATGTATAGTTGTAAGAACCGCAAGATTTATATTGAATTTAAAATGCAATTAAGCAAAATAAAAGTTATACAATCCATGAGATCATAGTCTGAGCTTAACTTGAGCGCTAGGTCCAATTAAGGAAACCTAACTGGTTTGCCTCCTACGAGTGTCTAATCCACACTCGTCTTCCCAAATGCTAATACATCCGTTTGACCGGTTAGTGCGTGTTAACCCGGATGAGGATTGTCAATCCCATATGATATCATATACTATCATTCACGCTAAAATATTAGAGACTATGCTATAGAGGACTTTAAATTGATTAGCTTGAAACTCATGTAGTATTTGAAGGTTGGTACTTGCGTTCTACTTGTAAAACAAAACATAGCAGTAATATCACACCCCTGATAAAAGTAGTGAAAATGGGGCCATGAAACTCACCTGAGTCTTGAAGTGTTTAATTTAATAAACTTGAAGTAATTAGCTGTGAATTGGTGTCCAAAGACTTGAAACCTGAATGTGTTCACGACACTCGATTGTTATTAATTGTACCGGTATCTCGAAAGACTACCCTTGTAGTTGTTATACAAATATATATGTCCAAATTACTACGATTTGGTTGGTTAATTGTTCTGTTACAAGTTACAACGACTTGTTTGATCGAATTGGTACAAGTTACAACGACTTGTTTGATCTTGAAGTATGTTTTGAAAATGCGTACGGCCCGTTGGTGGTTTAGTTGAAATAATAATCTCGACATATCTATATTTGTTTGAAGTGTTATGCTTGAAAAACATGTTTCAATGTCCCTTAGAAGTTATATTGTTTAATCGTTTGAAGTCCCAAATGTCTAACACGTAGTATGGAATTAAATTGTAAATCTGCTGCGTTTTGCGACACTATATGCGACACAAGGACACGTCATGCGACACAAGGGTTGTGTCGCATAGAAGTGCGACACAATATCTATACGACACAAGGGTTGTGTCGCATAGATTCGAGATGCTGATTCAACAGCGACATTGTGCTTGTGTCTTATAGAAATACGACATAGTATGCGACATAGAGTACGACACAATATTGTGTCGCATGAGTTACGACACTAAAGGTTTGGTACGACACAAGATGCGACATAAGGGTTTTATGCGACATAACAGGCAAAATACGACACTACATGCGACACAAGGCTTGTGTCGCATTGAAGAACACCAGCCCAGAAAACAGCGGCTGTCGAGATTTTTCCGGCCAAAACTCAAATCAAACTCATTTTTAGGCTATAAAACCTTGTTATCTTCCTAGTATTGGACATATATAAGTTGTGTAAACATCAAAACATCAATATATTACATCAAACTAAACAAATCTAAGTTTTTAGAAATTTCCTTACAAATGTAAATTGAAGGAGATGGAGTCCGAAAATGATGTTGATGCTTTTGTTAATCTTGTTCCCCTTGTAGTGGTGATTCCGAAAATGTGATTTTTGTTGTCGGTTTTGCAAGATCCGAAAATTTGATGATTTTTGGTTGAGAGGTTTTGGTGTATGTGTGTGTTCCTCGATCAAGTGTATGCTCGCTCAAGTTTTTGTTTTATCATAATTGGGTGCAATTCGATCAATTCATGGAAACATGGCATACGCATGAATAGTACCAGAAGGATGTTTTGAGTTAAGTTTATCTGCTAGTAATTTATGATTGCTACAAAATTACATCCGATTCTCTAAACAAGTGCTATATACACTAAGGGCAGGACCATGAGTGTATAATGGTAAAAAGTGTTATAGATAGAACTAAGTAATAATATGGGTATTTGGGCTACCCACTGAATCCGCTTAATATTTCAATGGAGCACGACCGAACCCCCCACAAGGTCCAACATCGCCGGACAAATCACCTCTATCACATATACCACAATGTCCGAGCCGATAAGCCCTAATATTGTGGGTCATGCGCTTTATTGGTGGTAGGTACCTTTATGATAAATAATATACATGACAGGTTTCGAACCCATGACCTGAAGGAAGTCATGGACTGCCCTTACCTCCAGGCTATTTAGTCATCGGTAGAACGAAATGGTAATAAAGGTACTAGATTGATACTATACCCACATGATGACATGAAGCTTTTTGTTTGCTAGTTGCACCGGTTTATTTGTTAGTTGCACCGGTAATTACGATGACATGACACATGGCATGCCATTTATGTGACATCAGTTCAAGTCAAGTAGAGCTCGTTAATTGTTGAGCAAATAATCCGATGCATGGAATAGACGTTTTCAAAACTTGTAGCAATTATGAAATTTCAATACACATTAGGTAATCCTGACAACAAACTAACGGGATTTGTAGCTAGTGGCCGAAGATTGTCGTTCACACTAGATCAATTGACTTGAAATTGTGGTTGAAGATCACTTTTTTAAAGATAACTTAACAGGCTAACAGCCTTCTATTTCACGGGCCGTAGAAATCAATGTTTTAAAAATCGGTATTAAGATTGAACTGGGAATGTGACCAGATCCATTTAAACCGGTTGGTCCATCGGTTTAACCCGGTTTTGTATATAGAGCATCAACTCCATCTTTCTTCCCCTTTGATGCGGGCCGGATGACGGCTACAAGCCCATCGGGCTTTGAGAATTGGGAGGATGCCTTCGGCATAAATGGACCTGTGGTTGATATCCTTCACATTTTCCAACATGATTTATGTTGTAAAGTACATCAAATGAAACGCTGGTTCTTCATATTTTCTTCATTCACCTTTATCTCCTATAGTCCAGCTTCACTATAAATTCGTAAGAAAATAAAAAACAATTCCCACCATCACTATTGTTCCACCGCCATGTCTTCAACCCGCATCAAATCGATTTAAATGACCTTAGTTTGCGACCCCCTTCAACTGACCACCGGAAAGGGACCGCCGGAAAAATCATGCGATTGTTCTGAGCAGCTAGTAATTTAAAAAGTTTTCGCAAAAGTTTTTCGTTTTCTTCTTAAAAACGGATTTGGAGAAGCTTTTACAAACCGGGTCAACCCAAAACCCGCCGAGTCAAGCCAAACGTGCCGGGTCAATCCGATTCACAAATCACGACTAACCCTCAATCTTTCGAAGCGGTGACTAGCCCGGGTCCCTTTTCAACCAGTTGAACCGAGCGGGTCAAAGCGGTTTCAAAACATTAATAGAAATTATTCGTCCTACACCCTCCATTTTATGTAGTTAAATGAAACTGTAAATTTCAATTCTCTATAACTTCTTTGAATCTCTCATAATTTGGTTTGCCGAATTTACCGATAAACAATAAAAAGTGTAAAATCAAATACATTTTCAAAAAGGGTAAACGATGTATTCCTAAAGTTCAATTTTAATTTTAATTAGTTTGTAAAAGGTTTTAAAAATAAATTCTCACTTGTATATAAGTGGGCCTGCAAACAAAAAGGTAAAGGCAGGTACAATGGACGTTATTATCCTTGGTGGGAACTTTGAAGAATTCTTTATATATTCGAATATTTGAAATATTTGAAATTATTAAAGAATATAAAATCAATCCTTAGACACATACACACCTCCATTATCTATTTTATTCTGCACTTCCCCTGCTCTCTCACCGCCGCTGTTAATCAAAACCCTAATTACTAATCGCTACCGCTGAATAGGTAATCTCTCCATTACTCACATCAATTATGTTAATCGATTCGTTTTAGTAGCTGCGATTATGTTTTACTCCGTGATTAAGTATATTAAAACACATTCAGTTGAATGATTTGTGATATGGTAATATTTTAGGTAATTTTGCTGAACTGAAGTTAGTTATCGTCAGAACAATCAACGCTAGGTTTGTTATGATGAATACATGTGCTGTTAATTGAGACTTGTTGTGATGTAATTTGAATCATTTTAGAAGCTGCGATCGTGTTTTGACTCCTTTTTGTCTGTTAGTTATGTTCGGTTGTCGTTAATGTACTTTTAGATGTGGATGATTATTTCGTGATCTACAATACATGGATGCTAGGTCTTTCATGATCAATACAGTTGTTGTGAAATGAGACCTGACTTGAAGATATCTAAAATTGTTTGAAGTTTGACTTGGATTAGAAAAGAATTGGTAGCTTCTAATGTTATTATAAGCCTTTTAGGTTTTTTCGCCTTCAAGTTTATGCTGAAGTACTTTATCGTTTATTTTTACATTGGTTTACGATACAACTGTTTGTAAGTGAATATGTAAGTTAAATAAATCAGTTTTCAACATTGACCTGGATTTTGAAAAATTTAAATATAGCATAAACTTGATAACAGGCACCGCATATGGATTGTTTTTTATGCAAAAATACCAAAATATATAATATCAAATCTTCATCGGAAACTGAAAACTCATAGGCGTGACTTAAGAGTCTGAAAGTAACAAAGTAACTGATGTTAGGAACTTGGTATTTATTGGAAGTATGGTGTTAATTTCTATGAATATAGGAAAGGATGGTGATATTGTTTAATGTCATAGGTCTACTTGGCTAAATAGTTGTGGTCTATAGTAAATGGGCTGTGATTGCTTCATGTATATGCGGGTGAATGTGTGTGGAGCTTAATTAACGATTGGCTTGAAGTCGTTCATTGGCTAAGATCTAATTCTGATTGTCGTTGGGGATTTGGTTGCAGGAATGGATGTCAATGGGAAGGATGATTTAAAGATACCACTTTTACAACCCCCTGATGCTGTTGTACTTGATATTAAACCAGATCGTAGCATCGATCAAGGGGTTAGAACCATTACCTTCAAAGTAGGAGGTATAGAATGTACATCATGTTCAACGTCCATTGAATCTGTACTTCAGAAGCTGAATGGTGTTGAGAGTGCTGTCGTGTCATCACTTCAAGGCCAGGCTGTAGTTAAATATAGGCCAGAACTTGTTGGTGTAAGTTACAGTGCTGCCAAGTATTTTTTATTTGTCATATATACATTAAAATATTGATGTCTTCATAATTAGTTTAGCTTACAGTTGAAAGATTAATCGAAATATCATGATAATCTCTTTGTTCATTTTTACATATGTCCTCTGTATCAAATTTTCAGTTGAAAGCAATCAAAGAAACCGTTGAAGATGCGGGCTTTGAAGTCACTGAATTTTCAGAGCAAGACATTGCAGTATGCCGACTCAGACTTAAGGGAATGATGTGTACAAGCTGCTCTGAGTCAGTTGAACGTGTCCTTTTGATGGTTGAAGGTGTGAAAAAGGCGGTTGTTGGTTTAGCTCTTGAAGAAGCAAAGATAAACTATGATCCAAATGTTGTCAACACTGATCGCATCATTGAAGCAGTGGAAGATGCTGGTTTTGGAGCAGATCTCATAGGGTCTGGGAATGATGGAAACAAAGTGCATATAAAACTTGAAGGTATCGTTTCTCCAGAAGATATGACTGCAATCAAGTCTTCTTTGGAGTCACTAAGTGGTGTCAATCATGTTGACTTTGACACGGAAGAATGTAAGGTGACTGTTGGATATGATCCGGATTTCACGGGTCCCAGGTCACTTATACAGTTCATCCAGGAAGCTGGTGCCGGCTCTGCTCATTATCAAGCAAGCCTATACATTCCAGAAAGACGACAAGAAACAGAAAAAAACCATGAGATGAGAATATACAGAAATCAGTTTTTGTGGAGCTGCCTATTTTCGGTTCCACTTCTATTGTTTTCTATGGTACTTCCAATGATTCCTCCTTATGGGAATTGGTTAATGTATAAAGTTCATAACATGCTTACTGTTGGAATGGTTTTAAGATGGATCCTCTGCACACCAGTACAGTTCGTTATTGGTAAAAGGTAAGGTCACTATAGTATCTCCATCTATGGTAGTATTCCGAAATCTTGGTAATAATTCGCTTGTACTTTGTTTTTCTCAATTTCAGGTTTTATGTGGGATCGTATCATGCACTGAGGCGAAGGTCTGCTAATATGGATGTTTTGGTTGCCCTCGGCACTAATGCTGCTTACTTTTATTCTGTATACACAGTTATAAAGGCACTGATTTCTGATGCATTCGAGGGACAAGATTTCTTCGAGACTAGTACAATGTTGATATCATTTATTCTTCTAGGTAAATATCTGGAGTCTCTTGCTAAAGGAAAGACATCCGATGCTTTAGCAAAGTTGACGGGCCTTGCTCCCGACACAGCATGCCTCATAACAATGGGTGATGACGGAAGTATTATTTCCGAGACCGAAATCAATTCTCAATTGATTCAAAAAAATGACATTTTGAAGATATTTCCTGGGTCAAAATTTCCCGTTGATGGTATTATCATTGATGGTCATGGTTATGTCAATGAGAGTATGATTACAGGAGAAGCAATTCCAATTGCTAAAAGTCCTGGCGACAGGGTACGTCTGTTTTGTCTCCCTCTTATATTTATTGTGACACCGATAAGTTAATTAGCATGCTCTTCTGGAATCACAATAGGTTATTGGTGGGACTGTGAATGAGAATGGGTGCTTGTTGATCAAGGCAACTCATATTGGGTCAGAGACTGCACTTTCGCAAATTGTTCAGATAGTTGAGGCTGCTCAACTAGCAAGAGCGCCTGTACAGAAGCTAGCTGATAAGATATCAAGGTTTTTTGTACCTGCGGTAAGTTTTTACCTCGACATATACTTCATACTACTTGCGATGGTCTATGTGAGTATACTATTGTTAGTCTATACCCAATCTGACCCGTTTTAACCAGTTACCCAACCCACCCACTCTGCCAATTTGTCACCTTTACCTGATATGATTTTGTATGACATAATGAATGATGTGGCATGTTCACATGCAATTTATGCGTATTCAATTGCTGTCAAGTCATCTGATATATGCATTCTTTATATTTGGTAAATATTATTGACTAATGCAAACATCCTGAATATCAGGTTGTTGCTGTTGCTATTATCACATGGTTGGCGTGGTTTATTCCTGGAGCATTTGGGCTTTATCCTAAAAGTTGGATACCGAAGGCGATGGATGAGTTTGAGCTTGCTCTTCAGTTTGGAATTTCGGTTTTAGTTGTAGCATGCCCTTGTGCCCTGGGTCTAGCCACACCTACTGCAGTTATGGTTGCCACTGGTAAGGGTGCTACGCAAGGTGTCCTGATCAAGGGTGGAAATGCACTTGAAAAAGCCCATAAGGTATTTAGTAACGGTTGAATATTGTGGGTACACTTTGGAATTCTTAATAATTTAGTGTACTATATATTTGGATCTTGTAGGTTAACACAATTGTTTTTGATAAAACGGGAACATTGACTGTTGGAAAACCTGAAGTTGTTAGTGCTGTGCTTTTTTCTGAAATTCCAATGGAGGAGTTCTGTAACATTGTAATTGCTGTAGAGGTGGGTTTATATTTCTGAACTAATACTTTACTACTTACATGATTCATGACAATTTGTGTGATACTTGAAATTAGAGGTGGCATATTTTCCTCATTTACTTATGAACGGGTCGATTTGGTTTTAATTCTATCACTCACGGGTTAAAGTCAAACAGGTAAAACAATAAAATAGCTTAAAAGGATACAGGTTTAATGTCTCTCAAAGTCTATCACTGTATTGTAAGTACATATAACCTCTTAAATCAGTTTATAAAAATATTTAGATCACTGTAAAAATAACTAACCTTTGTAATCATACATGACACTCATTATTTATAGAAAATTTGAAAGTTGTACAGAAATTAGTTCAAGTCTACTCCACTTGACCCATTTTCTGTGCAAAAGTTACCGGTTCAAACCAGTTACGTAACCGCCCACTTTGACACCTCTACTTGATAGATCCGTCAATATAAAATCTCAATTAAGTAAACCAATAATATCATTAGTACAGTCATATTGAATTTGTTTCATTAATGTTTGTGAATGGTTTTAGTCAAATAGTGAACATCCAATAGCAAAAGCAGTTGTGGAGCATGCCAAGAGTAGGCTACCAGATCATACATCACAAATTGGGAAAGGTACAGGGGTGAAGGACTTTGAGGTGCACCCTGGAGCCGGGGTGGGTTGTAAAGTTGGAGACAGAACGATTTTTGTTGGGAACAAGAAACTTATGGGGTTATCTAATGTTCCGGTTGACCCCGAGGTTGAGAATTATTTTTCAGAAAATGAAAAACTGGCTCGCACATGTGTAATAGTTGCGGTTGATGGGAAGGTTGCTGGTGCTTTTGCAGTAACTGATCCTGTGAAACCAGAGGCTGCAAAGGTGATATCTTATCTCCGGTCAATGAACATCAATAGTATTATGGTAACTGGTGATAACTGGTCAACTGCAACCGCCATAGCAAAGGAGGTTGGAATTGAAAATGTGTTTGCTGAGATTGATCCTGTGGGAAAAGCCGATAGGATAAAAGATTTGCAGGTAAACTTGTTTTGCTCATTGAATTATTCACATTATTCTTTATATAGCTTTCAAAGAAAAAAAAAATGACTAGAGATGGCAAGATGAGCTGATTGGGTAATGGACTAATGGGTCAAAATGGGTAATCTAGTGACAGGTTGAAAATGTGTCTGGTTGGGTCGATCAGAAACATGATATGTCCAAATTTTTATTATTGAAAATAAGTGTGTTAACTGTGACTGCATAAGTTATATCTACTCTAATAGTATTATAGTATCCTAATCAAATTTAGGAGGTTTCATGAATTAAAAAATACACTTTGGGTAACATTTGATCCGTACCACCTATTTCTGCTCAAGCTCGTATTTTTATTTTGCACGTTTGACCCGTTAAAGAAAAATTTAACACTGATCAACCTGTTTAAAAGTAAATGGGTTGAAATTTCCACTTCTAGTCACTGTGGATATATTATGCATTAACAACCTAATATGTATGGTTTGCTTCTGAATGATTTATCACACCTTTATCCAACCCAGCTGGTTGATTTGCTTGATCCTTGAATGCTTAGAATAACTGGTTTGGATCAATCTGAAAAACCAATATGTAAAACATCCTTAAAGCAGTGACTTGATGGCTTACCCATTAAATCTAAAAATGAAACATGGTTCTCTTCAATTCCTATTTTCCAAGTATTTTCTTTTTTCTTTTTCCTTTTCCTTTTGTCATGTCCTTTTTATTTTACATATGATTTTCATAATCTTTTCCATCTTTGACTATACTTGTTTCATATATGACCGCTTGATATAATTGTGGTGTGGGATTTGGAAATCTTTCATATATTCATCTTGTCACTTGTAGAAATGTCCCAAATTGTGATGTGTTTTCATATCAACTAAAGATTAACGAATATGTGAAATCCTCAGGCGAGAGGAAAAATAGTTGCAATGGTGGGAGATGGAATAAACGATTCACCAGCACTCGTTGCAGCCAACGTTGGTATGGCGATTGGTGCAGGAACCGATGTAGCAATTGAAGCAGCTGACATAGTTCTCATCAAAAGCAACTTAGAAGATGTGATCACAGCCATCGATCTCTCGAGAAAGACCATTTCACGTATCCACCTTAACTACGTGTGGGCCCTTGGTTACAACGTACTCGGCATGCCAATTGCAGCCGGAGTTCTATTTCCGTTCACTGGAATTCGGTTACCTCCTTGGTTAGCTGGAGCTCTCATGGCTGCTTCTTCTATTAGTGTCGTATGTTCATCTCTCCTCTTGCAGACTTATAAGAAACCATTTACACACTCAAAATGAGTAACATTAGCTTGTTTTCTTTAGTTGTTCGTATTGAGCGCGGAATAATAGGCTGGAAAAGTATTTAATTCTAGCCATTTAACAAAAGCCTTTACATACTTGAAAATCATAACGTTATAATCACCTCCATTTTGATTGTGTTTTTCATCTTGTTTTGTTACTTTTATAGCCTGTAGCTTTTCTAGCTCTTATTTGACTTATAGCATAATAAATTGCAATTTTATACACTTGCTTTCCTCAAACATTCACAACTTCTACATTGGGCAATCACATCTAACAAAATGCGATTTATTTATTTCGTATATTGATAGCATGAAATACAATATATTCCTATTCATGTTTTTCTCGGTCTCCATTCGTATTGTTTTCCCCATACATTCTTCTTGAAATCATAAAAGTAGAGTCCATCGGCCTTGGCTGACCAATAACACGGATTATTATCCCCTTTCTCGAAGTTGCATTCATGGTGCATCGTACGATTGAAAACGTCAAAGACTTGTTCTTTTGAATCCCAATAGAAATGACAAAAATATAAAGTGTTACCTAAATGGTTTTCACAAAATTTCCAGTGAAATTCTTCGTTATACGATAGCCAGTGATCGCCAATATCATCGTTTTTTGACTTGCAATGAACCATGATCTTACTCTGCGGTATGAAGTTGTGAACACGAACAATGAATCCAAGATCAAAAAGACAGGCAAACGATGCACTAAAAGCATAAAATGCTAGACATATTATAATTATTAAGAAGTTTTTCATTGTTTCTGTAATTAAGCGGATAAAAACGTATGTTTCTTTATATAACTTAAAAGTAAGTTTCGTGTTTATGACATTAATGAATGATGAAAATGGTGATATACACGTGAGAAGAGAGAATAAACGGAATTCATGCATCTACTTAAAAATCGGGAAATTAAAGGATTTGCCATCCTTATCGCGACACCATTACATTTTGCCCTACAAAAATTGGTGTTTTGCCCTACACGGACGCAAGTCGCAAATTACGACTTGCGACCTGATCCTTGCAGCTTGTGTCCTCTATATTGTCCGAGTAAATGAGCGAGAATTGTGACCAAAACCCGAAAGCAAATCGCAAGGTTGCGACTTGTGACCGGGTCTTGCGATTTGCACCCGCCGAACATAAAAAAAATTTGAGAATTGTTTTTTTTTTCGACCTTTAGGATAAAATATCTTTTTTTTGGATAAGATTTTCCGCGATTTCCGGAATTTTGAACATTTATATAGATAGTGTGACCGTAAGATAAGATTATCAACTTTTTCACATTTTTCTTATAAAACACGATAAAATTTCTTTGACTATAAAGTAACCAAAAATCTTCCAAATATGGTTGACAATGATTATTTTTGGTATTTTCGGTCTCCAAATGAAGAACCAATAACTGAAAAAATATGCGCAGAAGTTCCTTTTTTGTTTAGCGTTGCATTTTGTCACGCTAGACATTTTCAGGGTGCAAAAAGAATATACACACAAGGTTTGTTGAGGTTGATGAATTTTCAACTAAATTTATGGATAAGGCTTTGGAAGAGCTAGGTTATTGGGTTCAAGAAGAGTGGTATTGTTACTTTAAAGAGCATGAGAAAGACCTAGATATTGGTTTACAATTGATAACGGATGATGTCGAGCAATTGAAGCAGATTTCTAACTATGCAAAAATACATAGAGGTATTGAGGTATGTGTTACATACGACGATCTATCACATTTCTCGAATTCTGAAACGTTAATGTCGTTACAAAATTTTAAGATTATTACTCGCCTTCAAGTGCAAGACAATCAAATATCGTAATTCGTAATTATCTTTCAATCAATTGGATAATTGTCAAATTATGTTCGTTTAAGGGTAGGTATGTCTTTTTGCAACATTCATATGCTATTTAGGTAATCAAAGTCTTAAAATAAAGATCAAAGGCTATAATCTAAATGGGTTAACAATTTAATGGTTAAGATTATTTTAAGATGATTTAATTTTAGTATGTTTACCTGAATACCATTTTCTTTTAATATATAAACTAGATAGATAGATAGATTTTAAACCCGTGTATAAATACGGGATTGTGATGCAAACATATCAATAAAAAGAATTTTTATATAAGTATATGTCCTTGTATCTTGTTTATAAGGATAATAAAACTCCAAGTACATTGAATTAAACGTAAGAATTTGCTAAAAAAAAAGAAATTAAACGTAAAATTAAATCGCAAATATGGTTTTTTTGATTGTTGGAAAACTTTGATAGTAGGCCCTTATAGAATTGGACTAACGTGTGTATGTTGTATTTATTTGGACAAATCAAATTTTTATAAAAGATATATGTGGGGGAAATTAATGAATTGAATTTGATTAGTTAATTGCAAATTTAATGAAATCAAATAATTTGAATGGTTATTAGCTCTCTATTTTTCAAAAGATTTTTAATAGCAAAATAGTATATACCAAACCCCTTCGATACATTTGATATAATGTTTTATTTGTAATATTTCATAATTATCTCATATAATTAACTCTTCTAAGCTAATATATAATGATCTTGTAAGCTTATATAACTCGAGTAGAGGATGATGACACTTAATAAATAAAATGAATACATATTTCAGTTTTTGATTGTACTAGGTATAGTTTTTCTGTGATCAATATAGAGTGTTAAGCCCGTGTATACACACGGGTCATGTAAAAAATAAGCTAATCAAATATAAATAAAGTTATCTTTTGTTTATCTGAATGTTAAATCCGTGTATACACACGTATGTCAAATAACATTCGTTTATTTGATTGTTAGACAAAACTCGTGAATACGCACACATGTCACATGAAACTACGTATATTTCATTTATCTCAATGTTAATTTTATTTTATTTGAATGCTAAATATGATGTTAAGGTTCAATTGTATAGTACGAATCTAAAATATATGGAGTTGAGGTACATCAATATAGAGTGTTAAACCCGTGTATACACGGGTTATGTAAGAAATAAGCTAATCAAAAATAAATAAAGTTATCTTTTGTTTATCTGAATGTTAAACCCGTAAATACAAATGTATGTCAAATAACATGCGTTTATTTGATTGTTACACAAAACCCGTGAATACGCACACAAGTCACATGAAACTACGTATATTTCATTTATTTGAATGTTAATTTTATTTTATTTGAATGTTAATTATGATGTTAAGGTTTAATTGCGTAATTAAAATATAATTTATGGGAAATCAGTAAATTTAATTCTTTTTTCCGATATGAATTTTCTCTTTTTGTACTACTTTAAAAGGCAAACGATTTACACCCTTAAGATTAATAATAATAATAATAATAATAATAATAATAATAATAATAATAATAATAATAATAATAATAATAATAATAATAATAAATATATAATAATCTATCTTATACATATAAAACAAAGATTTTTCCTTGATTTTTAGACATGCCATATCATAACATTTCCTTTTTTTTAGAGCCTCCTAACTTGCCACATCATCATATTATTTTTTCCTTAAGAACCTTAATTAATAATTACTAAGACTATTATTTATCAATTATACTTTATTATAATTATAACACCCCTTAATTTACAAACCATTATTATAATGATTTCAGTTCGGAAGCTTATATTTAAAACAAATATCATTTAAAAGTACATAAATTGTTTTCAAACTAAATACATAACTATTACTTTCTTTCAATCTCATTTTATCTAGTTAGGTGTTATATAATTCAAAACATGTCTTTAGTTATTACACCAGCATCAGAGTACAGCCTATCAAACATTCCATCCTTTTCCAAGAACTTCCTGCCCAGCCCAATATGTCCCATCCATTGTAACCTGCAGGAAGGACTGTGGTGGGGTTAGCACAACGCTAAGTGAGAAAGAACTGAAACCAACAGTCCGACTCAGCGATAACAAATCTTACAACAAATAATTATAAACACATAATCACCACAGAGGATCGGTGGTCCTTGAGGTACCCTCATGCCGCGGTGGTCCTCAAGAACGCTTATCACAATATGTATTAGCTACTACAGAATATACCGATAACTTGGTGCTACTCCCACACGACTAAGGTTCCTATTAACTATATGTACAAGGAACCCTCCGTCGGTCAACAATAGCAACTAAGCCCAACCAATGTCGATATTGACCTCTGGAACCACATTGTCACATAATGCATGATCATCATGCCATCAAGTAACAATAACAACTATCATTCAATCATAACAATATAGTACTAGACTAAACAGTCGTTAACCAACACTCATATAATTACCCGTTGTAACCAAACCTGTTACAACTAAGTAAACCGAAGTTTTCAGTTCCACTCACCGAATACCTTAATAGTCCACTCAGTAGTCTAATGTCACTGAGTCTTCTCCGAACTTGAGAATACAATTAAACAAAACGAGTTAGTAACTCATTTATAGAAATCAACTCATGTTAATATCATATTACATGGTTCATAATCCAAATCTCAATACCAGATTTCATGAATACCTAACCACACAAGTTTTAACTTTAATCTTGGATTATCAATCAAATGTTCTATATCATAATCCATACCGAATTTCTCATATAACTCATGAATATCATCATAATCACTATAATTCTCAAGAACATATTAACCCATTTATAACTTTTAACTTGATTAATGTTTATAATCATCATTAACCAACATTTATCAATGTATACATTATTATCCTAAGCATTAAAACCATAATCCATGAATAATCACTCAAACCCCTAACTTTCTTCATGAATAAATATCAAATTCTTCATGTTTAACTTAGGGTTTCACTTATAATCATGAATTAATTATCAACTAACAATAATATAATCATTACAAGACTCTATTATTAATTTATCAATTATATTCATATGCATCCTACATGATCATTGTTGGCGCCCGAACAGGTCGGTGTCGTTAACGATGACTATCCGGGCACCAGCAGTGGGTTTTAAATTTATAAGGCTGGGGCCTAGGGTTACTATTATTGCTAATCTAAGGGCTAGCAAGGATAAGTATGACCTAGGGTCGTTCTTCAAAGCGCGACGAATTGAAGCTAGGAGAATTTAAAGACTTTTATGAATTTAGCTAGGGTGGAAGAGAGTTGGTTTGGATTTTCGGTTTTCTATTCTAAGATTAAACTAAATTAAATCAGAAATGGAGGTTACTTCGGGCGTTCAGCAGTTAAAGCGATTGTCTACTATGAAGTGGTTCAGGTGATATTAAAGCGTGAAGAGTTCTAATGAAGATAAGTTCATAAGTTAATGTGAGTTATTGCTACAATCCTACTATCGGGATAACGCGGAGGTGTCCACAATCAGACAAATAGAATGTCACGTGGGTTGCAGAATATATTAAAACATACACCGAAAGTTCTCTCAAATGCATGTCCATATTATCTGACAGTTAATCTCGAATCCTATTCCCCAATCTCGGTCATCGTAGACGTCCGAATCATGGCACAGTTTGTTGAATAAGCAATCTTGTAAACTGGTTTTACCCTCGTCGGAATAAGTTGGAAGAACTGGTCTAAGCGGTCGGATAAGATGTCATCACTTATTCGTATGAATTATCGACATTACTCAAGTATGTAACAAGACATGGGTGGTTTATATTACAAATAGAAACTTAAGTAACACGTTTGTTGATTGATCCATAACACAACTACCTTCGGTCGTTCTCGACTTCCATACGTTTGTACTTTGCCATAAGCATTTCCAGTACTATATCGAAGAACAGTTGAATAGGGGCCGTCATGTTATTTCACAACAATTAAGGCTAGGTGTATTTTACTAGTACGATAATCCTAAGGCAACAATCAAACAAGAACATGCAATAAGACAATCAAGACCATAGTTAAACCTAAGCATACAAATGTATTAATTAAATCGAGGATATTCCGAAAGTTGTCTCAAAAATACCGTCTGTCCGAATTAAATCTTAATCTACCTCTATTCCCATATTCCGTGTCTCTTGGATCCTAATTTGGTCTAGAGAACACCGGCCATGCTGAGCTCAATGATTCAATCAAACATAGTATAACTAAGTGACCTATACCCTATGAGTTAGCTACGTTCATTTTTGGATAAGGTTTTAGTCACAACATGAGTTGGGTAGATAAACGATAAAGATTTGCTTCCTACATCTATTCATAATACACAACACCCGCAATCTTATAGCATACAATATAATCACATATTTACATCTCTCCTAAACAACTATCATAGCAGACAATTGAGTTATTTAGCTAATCATGGCAATTCTAACATACATATTTAAATTTATTAAAGAAAGAACGAACATAATTAAATATGAAAGATAGATTAAAACCTGATTAAGAAATACAATAACTCGTAGCTACAAATGCGTCCCGGAGCACCTCCGTACAAGTCTTCCTTGACTAGTTAATTAGCTAGTCTAATTAACTAAGGAAGTATTACAATAAAGAAAGAAAAGAATGGATGGTGAGAAAGTATGAAATATGCTAGAAAGTGTGCATTTGAGGTGTGTATTTCAAATGAACCTAAGAAACCTATTTATAGGTGAGTTTTGGTTCATTTTAGCATCATGAAGACTTGAGGTGCATGTTAGAAAGACTAGCCAAAAGTGGAGTGTACAACGCGACACCGAGTACTGTACAACGCGAAAAGTGACCGCACCAGGTACCAAAACTTGCCAAAAATGGAAACTGGGACGGGGGTAGGGTGGCCGGCGGCGGTGGGCCCCATCCCGCCCCGTTGCGCGATCTTTTGCTTCGTTTCTTGATTCGTGCATGTTTTCTTCGTTATACGTCCGTTTGAGTCGATTCTTTTTTTGTTGGATTCGTAATTCAAAAACGAAGATTTTGAAATAGGATATGCCTTAAAATGAGGTCCCTAGCTCCAGATATTGCGTACGGATCATTTGGATCTTCCGGCGGGCGCGAAATCTTCATTTTTCACCCGTTTTGGTTGATTCTTCTTCTGTTGGATTCGTATTTTGAAAACGAACATCTTGAAAATAATGGGTGTTGGTGGAGGGCACTTAAGTCTTGAAATCTCGTTTTGATGCCTTGAATCTTCAAACGTGTGTCGAATCTTCGTTTCTCGGCCGTTTTGCTTGATTTTCATCGTGCAACCTTGTTTTGACCATCTTGGCACAATGTTACTGATTTGTGCTGTTTTTGAGTTAATAAGCCGACAATCGTTCCAGAATGAGAGAGATATCGATAGTAAAAACGTGACTTTTTACGCGATATCAAGTATCCCACACTTAGAATTTTGCTTGTCCTCAAGCAAATCTTCATTAAATCTGGAAAAAGCTGGAGGGGTGTCTTCGTATTTCGGAGAACTTTGGTTCCTGCAGGATTGGTAAAAAGATTTCGGACGAAGTTCCATCCCTTGATGTTCCCCCAAACTTTTGGTTCTAGCAAGCTTTCTTTTCAATCTTCATAAATGTAAGATATACATGACTGGGGCCCTCACAGGTGGTCACTCAATTCACTCAAGTGTATCGGGTTTCCTAGCTTCTAAATCACTCAGGGCCAATCATGTAGCTCTTCCGTTGTCATAAGCTTGATCGAGAATCAAATCTACAATACTTAAGTGAGGACGGTGCTAATTATCCCTAGACATTCGTAAGAGGGTGAAGACGGTGTATGGGATAAGGACTTTGGTAGGTGGTTTGAATTGGAGTTTAATATAGCCTAAGAGTTGTCTGTAATAACTTGTCTTTGACGTTTTTAAGATAGTACCTCTTTATGAATTTCTCTCTTTGAGAGCCTCATTTTCGTAATTCTTTCTTGTTTTGAATAACATTCCCCTCGGCTTTAAATGATCTTCGGGTCTTTTAGCTTTTTGATTTCTTCGGCAGCTTTGTTCGTGCTTTCTTTGGAGTCCTTGCAGAACTTCGTCTCTTGCAATGTTTCGCTGAAGGAACAGAAACTTAGGCTATGGCCAAGAGATGTAAAGAAAGGGTTGGTTTTTGAAGTGAGTATTTGAAACGAAAAGTCTAAGGCTCAACAGGTTTTCTAAGTGATCCTCAATGCCAAAAATGGGCATTGGCAGGGTTAGTCTTGAAAACGGGGGTTTTATGAGAGGGTTTTATCCTAGTGAATGTCGAGATCCTTTAATTGCACCTTCGTCACGTATGACGCTCACTTTTGTAGTTTCGAATTGCATTCATCGAGCAAGTTCTGACTCAGGAAGGCATACATCGGCACACTCACAAACGAATAAGTGAAGCATTAAAGTGAATGCTTTTGCATGGCTCAAAATTCCTCACTTAATTTTGATGGTTTTGTGCCTGGTCATGCGATTGCTTGTTTGAAACTCAGTTTGGAAATTTATCAAAGAGTTTTACCTGTCGTAGTCGATTTGCCAAACTATTCGGATTTTTGTTGACCGAAAATACCCTTTTTGGGCTTTCCATGAAATTTTTTGGAAAATTTTTGCTGAAAATATGAGTTTTTGCTAAGAAGTTTGATCAAACGTTTATGTTGCAATACAGTAGTGAGTACTACTGCTATCCCACACTTAAAAGAACATTGTCCCTAATGTTCTCTAAGTCAGGTTAATCCCACACTTAGATTTTTAATACGGGTCAATATTTTCAAAGTTATTCTCTATTTGTGAGTATTAATCCCACACTTAGAGTTTTTCTTAAAATTCTTGTGTGGTTTAAGCAAAGTAAGGTTAGAAAAGATACTTCCTTGCGCTACGAGTGATGCCACTGGATTTAAAGGACCAGGTTCAAGTGTATGTGAATTTGCTGGAGATGGACCAGGCTCATTAAGAATGAACTTGTTCCGCAAATTCTATTTTCAATTCTGCATAGTACACATCCTTCATAAGACACAAATGTTAATACGAGTTAATACTAAACATAAATAACAATAACTAAAAGTAGCTAATCCGTGTCAGCATAGAGCGCCTCCCAGTCGGTGAAGTCAACATCCATAAAGATCGTGTTTTCCACGATCGATGTAGGAGATGCTGACTCCTCGATGGTATAGACAGGAGATGCAGCACCATCCTCTGGATCCTGGATCCAAGCGTCCAGTGCAACAGTCTCCTCCTCTAGTGGGACCATAAAAGTGGGAATGTAACACTTGCTAAATTAGGATAATTAATTATGCCTAATTAATTGTAACTAGTTGTAATTAGTATGTAATAGGACTAATTACAGGCTCTATTTGTATATATATAAGTTGATTTATATATATATGTGTGTATTTACGCGATTTGGATAAATCGTACGAATTAACCGGACGGAGTCCGACACAATTATTTTGACGTTGGTGACAGAAATTTACCTAAATAATGAGAACGTATTTTATTATATAAAATACACAGCGAACAAACATTAATTATAATATCGCGACGACATTTTAAATAATTTAACGAATACGTATTAAACGCGAGTTAAGAATTTTAATACTTCGACGAATGTTTTTATAATTAATTTCAAGGTATTTCATTAAAATATTCCCGTCACCTTTTAAAAATATAACTGCTTGATTTAACGTTTAAACGACGGAGGAAACGAACACCGCACGGAGCGCGGAGGCGCGGACTGAAAATGGGAGGCTTAACCTCCCACTTCCTTTTCTCTTTCTTTTCACTTTCTCATTCCTTTCTCTTTCTTTCTCTCATTTCTCTCTCAACTAACAAAACCACCACCATCTTACAAAATCACAAAATAACATCACGAAACGACGCCGAATCATACCACTCCTTTGGAATAAAAGAACCACGGCATCCCGATCTACCTTTCCATCTTTTCGGATTTTCGATCCGACATTTTGTAAGTTTCCGACAAAACCCGAAACTCTCCGTTTTTGCTCATTTTTACGTTTTTATGGTTTAAATATGCTTAAAATATCCAAAAATGGGTTGGGTAAAAGATTTGGACCTAACGGAAGCTTTTCGACCGATTTTCCGGCCACCAAATTCCGATCAGACCGCTACGTCGCATTGACGCTGGGCTAACTGCGACGTAGCTCAAAACGTCGCATTATGTGGCCAACGTCGCACTTAGCGACGTCGCGGCCCACGTCGCACAAAAACCTCAACGTCGCATTAGCGACGCTGCCTCCTACGTCGCATTGATTTGCGAAGGTCGCATCATGCGACGTACATGCCTACGTCGCACCTGACGTCGCACCCGACGTCGCACCCTACGTCGCACGCTACGTCGCATATAACAGAACCTTGAAAAGTCAGATTTTACTAAGTGTCGGAACCAAGATTTTAACACCTGATTTAACGATACATATAATGATAACACTTTGAATCATTATTACAAACCGTCACCAACGGGCCATAATGGTTTTCAAACTACAAAAGAATCACTAAACAAACGCTTGGACATAATGAGTTGTGAACACAACTTGCCTAGATGGTCTTGCGAGACATCTACTTACTTAACTTTATATGTTTAGGCATTTGGAGGTTACGGGTTCGGAGAACCTACGGTTGATATTACTTACTCGTTTATTGATATAAACGTACTTGCAAAGACTCAGGTGAGTCTTACGGCCCCACTTTTACTATTTTATCTTATTGGGGGAGATACATGCTACTGATTTTTCCTGAACACAAGTACTAAACTGATTTCTATACCAAACGGAATTGCATGAGTTAATTACTATTTACAGAAGTCTCTCCATCATATATCGTTAGTTATGGACTTAAGCGCGAACAGTAGTTAATGGATCCATTAGGGAAATGACCCTCCCCACCCGGGGCAGTAGCGCTGCCACGTACCGATTTACACGTATAAACGGGTGACAACTTATTCGTTACTGATGCTTGCTCAACTACGAGCATGTCACGGGAGCAAACTTATTACTTACGGGTTAAGCTTCGATTATGAGCCTCATGGCAACGGTATAAACTTACTTATTTACATTTGCTGGACTGCAAATACTGATTTTTCGATTGCTGGATTGCAATGGCTGATTTTTTCGCCTACGGGCATTACTAATGAAATCTCGTGTTCAAAGCCGATATTATTTACAAACCTGTGAGATTCACCAACCTTTTGGTTGACACTTTTTAGCATGTTTTCTCAGGTACCCGGATGGAGTAGGATTACTCCAGGATTTTAGCTAGAGTCGCATGATTTCAACACAACTGCATTAACGGAGATTCTTAGCATTATCTTTTGTATATTACGATTATGTAATAGAATCTCCCACTATACGCGTGGACTCTAGGGGAAACTATATTTTGTATACGAAAACACTAAGTTTTCAAACATTATATCTATGGAATGTAACTAATTTACAAAACGTCTCATTTAGAGGTCGTTTGCTGTATATCTTGTGCTTTGTATATTGATTAGTAACACCCAAGTATGCTTCCGCAAAACAGTGAATTTCGGGGGTGTTACAGATTGGTATCAGAGCCTAAGGTTATAGTGAACTAGGTTGCATTTAGTGGGCCTAGACTATGACCATTAGGCAGTATGTCCTTATTAGGCATGATTGGTTCAGGAATTACATCATACGACTTTAATTTAACATAGCTTGATCAACTATGTACAATTAAGGAACGATGATGTGAAGTCTGAAATGGTTATGTCAAACAGGAATGCGTTAGTTGACTCTGACCACGAGGGAACCGAGACTCTTACTTGTTATGTGCTAGACATACACTAGGCTATTATGTGATATACGAGTATATACATACATAGGCCTCACTCACTGACTATACTACTAGACTATTGTATATTGAATATATATGAATAGGTCTCGCACGTAAACACACTCGCTATAGAGATAGCCGACGTTTCTCTGGTAACACTTACGAATTTCTCTCAGCGGTTTGCACCGACCATGACAGACTTGACTTCCGTCACACCACCTTGTGGCGCACTCTAATGATTTTATGAAAATCACATCTAACACCCGGAAACAACGTACTTCCAAGGACTAAAATCCTCTCTCTGTCATTTCTATAGAACTCAAAGCCACGAATTCCCAAATGGACGACTACGTGTCTGATAATGACCAGGTCCACGAGGAACAAATCCAGTACACGTATCTCGATGAGGACATCGTACCAGAAGAAGAAATCATGCTGGAGGGAAACGAAAACCAGAATTTCGAAATGACTGGCATCGACATAGAAGAATATTAAAGAGTGCGAGATCAGGCCGTGGGACTAGACGGCCGAAATTGGGCACTTAAGCGTAAGTGCATAGACTATGAACAAAGATTGAGAATTTCAAACCGATCTGTCCCTACACGAATCAAAGATAAGATCCGTTACTGGAAGAAAGTGGCCACTAACATAACCCGTAGGACCAAAACATGGATCAAACGTTTGGGCAGGAAATCAACGGAGGAGACTAGGTACCGCTCCACGACTCAAAGATACAGGGACATGCTCGAGGCACGCTACCACCCACACGACCTGAACCTGGATTCGGAAGACGAATCCGAAAGCCAGGAACCGTAACTAAGAATGAACCAACCGACTAGCAGAAACTGTGGACCGCCTTGGCACACTATGGAACAAATTAATCTACATTAAGAATAGTGTAGTTTTTGTCTTGTAATCTACCTCGTAATCTAGGGACTATCTAGCACTACTTTATAAACTAGTCGGATGTAACCATTCCCGACACCTTTTGTAATATCTCTGTAGGATGTAACTTTTGAACTCACTTTATCTATCAGATATCCTTTGTTATCTCAACTCACATTAATTGTCATTTTCCATGTTGATGTTATGTATTACTGCTTTTATACATGTACATCTGTGACAATTACAATTTCATACAAAATCTCATGTATCTTCATTTCTTTTATTGAAGAATCATGCCGCCAAAGACACGACCATACACCGATGCCCAGATTACCTCCCTTATAACCCAGGCTGTTACTGAAGCCTTGGCTCGGAATACTCCACCAAATTCCTCGAGGAACAGCGATGCCGCTGAAACCACTACTGCTAAACCCTGTTCATACAAAGACTTTCAGAACTGCAAACCTCTAAACTTTGCAGGTACTGAGGGAGCTATCGGTCTAGTACGCTGGATCGAGAAAGTTGAGTCTGTATTTCTTATCTGCAACTGTGCGGAGGGAGATAAGGTTAAGTTCTCCGTTAGTACTTTTACTGACACCGCACTCACCTGGTGGAACACTTATGCCCAGACTGTGAGTGTTGCTACTGCTTACCAACTCCCGTGGGAGGAGTTGAAGAAGATGTTGAGGGGCGAGTATTGCCCCAGGGATGAATTGAAACAACTAGAAGTGGAATTCTGGAACCACAAGATGCAGGGTGATGACATCACCGGATACACCAACCGTTTCCACCAACTGGCACTTCTGTGCCCAACCATGGTCGATCCTGAGTACAAGAGGATCGAGAAATTTGTTGATGGTCTTCCTGAAAGACTCCAAGACCTGGTAACTTCTTCCAAACCGGGTACTATTCAGAGCGCCATCCGTATGGCCCATGAACTAACGGCAAATTCTGTCCGCCGTGGTACAACTTCAACCCCATCTGCAAACAACAAACGCAAGTGGGAAGGTAACCCCAACTCATCCAACCAAACCTCCAACAAAAAGCCTGAGTACATTAAGGCTTATTCATCTGGAACTTCGGAGAAGAAAGGGTACTGCGGGAGCAGACCCTACTGTCCCAAATGCAACCGCCACCATGACGGTTCTTGCCCTTGCTCCAACTGCAAGCGGTTCGGGCATCTAGCCAAGGATTGCCGAATCAACATTTCTACCCCCAACACTAATGCACCAAAAGCCTGCTTTGGGTGCGGAAATACAGGGCATTTCAAGAAAGATTGCCCAAAGCTGAAAAACAACAATAACCCTGCTCGCGGCAGATCATTCGTTATCAAGGCTGGGGAAGCCAGACAAGACCCGAACATCGTGACGGGTACGTTCCTTCTCAACGACCTTACTGCTTCTGTGTTATTTGATACCGGTGCCGATAGAAGCTTCATTTCTGAGAAATTTAGCCCTTTACTTGATATAACTCCCACTGCCTTAGATGCTAAATACATTGTTGAATTAGCTAATGGCAAACTGATTGAGACTGATAGCATCATACACAACTGTACACTTAACCTCACGAACGAAACGTTTTCCATTGATTTAATCCCTGTCGAGATCGGCAGCTTCGATATTATTGTCGGTATGGATTGGTTATCCAGGCACCGAGCTGAAATCATCTGCCATGACAAACTCGTTCGCATACCTCTTGTCTCCGGTGGAACCTTAGTCCTACAAGGGGAGACCGGTAGACGGAATCTGAATATTGTATCCTGTCTGAAAACGAGAAAATATCTACGAAAAGGGTATCAAGCCATCCTCGCACACGTAACGGAAAAGAAGTCGGAGGAGAAGCGACTTGAGGATGTTCCGATCGTGCGGGATTTCCCGGAAGTCTTTCCTGAAGACTTGCCCGGACTTCCGCCACCTAGACAAGTTGAATTCCAAATCGAACTTGTGCCCGGAGCTGCACCCGTGGCACGAGCCCCTTACCGTTTAGCACCATCCGAAATGCAGGAGTTGTCTAACCAACTACAGGAACTCCTGGACAGAGGATTCATTCGACCAAGTTCCTCACCTTGGGGAGCTCCGGTCTTATTCGTGAAAAAGAAAGATGGGTCTTTCCGCATGTGTATCGACTACCGAGAGCTGAATAAGCTAACCATAAAGAATCGGTACCCACTTCCTAGAATCGATGACCTGTTCGACCAACTCCAGGGATCGAGTGTTTACTCAAAGATTGATCTACGGTCGGGTTATCATCAACTCCGAGTCCGTGACAATGATATCCCAAAGACAGCTTTCCGAACTCGTTATGGGCATTACGAATTCCAAGTGATGCCATTCGGGTTGACCAACGCACCGGCCGTATTCATGGACCTTATGAATCGGGTGTGCAAACCATATCTTGACAAATTCGTCATTGTGTTCATCGACGATATACTGATTTACTCGTGCAACGAACAGGAACATGCTCAACATCTGAAAACCATTCTTGGACTTCTGAAACACGAAGAGTTATATGCCAAATTCTCTAAGTGTGAGTTCTGGATTCGAACCGTTCAATTCCTCGGGCACGTGATTGACAGCCAAGGAATTCATGTTGATCCCGCCAATATTGAAGCAATCAAGGGCTGGGAGTCACCGACCACTCCAACCGAAGTGAGACAATTCTTAGGTCTTGCTGGTTATTACCGCCGATTCATCGAAAACTTTTCAAGAATAGCTGTTCCACTAACCACACTGACTCAGAAAGATAAGAAGTTCGATTGGACTGATAAACAAGAGTCAGCCTTCCAGCTATTGAAAAACAAACTTTGCAGTGCACCAATCCTGTCCTTACCCGAGGGCACCGACGATTTCGTAGTTTACTGCGACGCCTCACACCAGGGACTTGGTTGTGTGTTGATGCAACGGGAAAAAGTCATTGCCTACGCCTCCCGACAACTTAAAGTTCACGAGAAAAACTACACAACTCACGACCTCGAGCTAGGGGCCGTGGTGTTCGCCTTAAAAATCTGGAGACATTATCTTTATGGTACCCGCAGCACTGTATTCACCGACCACAAAAGCCTCCAACACATTTTCAACCAGAAAGATCTTAACATGAGGCAACGTAGATGGGTTGAATTACTCACCGATTACGACTGTGAGATCAAATATCATCCGGGTAAAGCAAACGTGGTTGCTGATGCTCTCAGTCGTAAGGAACGAACAAAACCACTCCGAGTCCGGGCACTCAGTATTACCATTCATAACGATCTCACCACCCAAATACATCTTGCCCAACTCGAAGCCCTGAAACCCGATAACTTCAAGAACGAGGCCTTGCGAGGCATGGATAAACAATTCGAAATCAGACCCAACGGAGTTAGGTATTTCTCTAACCGAATCTGGTTGCCTAATTTCGGAAACCTTCGGGACTTGGTGATGGATGAAGCTCACAAGTCCAAGTATTCCATCCACCCGGGATCCGACAAAATGTATCACGGCATCAAGGAGTTTTACTGGTGGCCGAACATGAAAGCTGACATTGCATTGTACGTCAGCAAATGCCTAACCTGTTCCAAAGTAAAGACCGAACACCAAAGACCCTCTGGGTTGCTTCAACAACCTGAAATTCCTCAATGGAAATGGGAACAGATTTCCATGGACTTCATTACCAAACTACCGAAAACTTCGAGTGGTTGCGATACCATTTGGGTGATCGTGGACCGTCTCACGAAATCTGCTCATTTTCTGGCCATCAAGGAAACCGACAAGATGGAGCGTCTGACTCGCATCTATGTCAAAGAAATCATCTCGCGACACGGTGTACCTATCTCGATCATCTCGGATAGGGACAGCCGTTTTACTTCTAACTTTTGGCAATCGCTACAGAAATCTCTTGGTACTCGTCTGGATATGAGTACTGCTTATCACCCGCAAACCGATGGCCAAAGCGAGCGAACTATTCAAACACTGGAGGATATGCTACGAGCCTGCGTAGTCGACTTCGGTACTTCTTGGGAAAATCACTTACCGTTGTGTGAGTTTTCGTACAACAACAGTTACCATACCAGCATAAAGGCTGCACCCTTCGAGGCACTTTACGGACGTAAGTGCCGATCACCCATCTGTTGGACTGAGTTAGGAGAATCCCTACTCACGGGTCCAGAAATCATTCAAGAAACTACTGAGAAAATCGTTGGTATTCAAAACCGACTCAAAGCCGTGCGTGATCGTCAGAAAAGTTATGCTGACGTGAGACGCAAGCCACTTGAGTTCCAAGTTGGGGATCGAGTACTCTTAAAGGTATCGCCTTGGAAAGGCGTAATCCGATTCGGCAAACGCGGAAAATTAAACCCCAAGTACATTGGACCTTTTGAAATCCTCGAGAAAATAGGTCCAGTGGCATATCGATTGCAGCTGCCCTCTGAGCTCAGCAGCGTGCACCCTACCTTTCACATTTCTAACTTAAAAAAATGTCTGTCTGACGAGACACTTATTATACCCCTTGACGAGATCCGCATCGATGACAACCTTCATTTCGTTGAGGAACCTGTCGAAATTATGGACCGTGAGGTCAAACAATTGAAACAAAGTCGTATTCCCATCGTAAAAGTCAGGTGGAATTCTAGGCGCGGCCCTGAGTTCACTTGGGAACGGGAAGACCAAATGCGACAGAAATACCCACATCTCTTCCCAGACAACGCACCGTCCGTGCACTCAAGCTAATTTCGGGACGAAATTTCTTTAACAAGGGGAGAATGTAACACTTGCTAAATTAGGATAATTAATTATGCCTAATTAATTGTAACTAGTTGTAATTAGTATGTAATAGGACTAATTACAGGCTCTATTTGTATATATATAAGTTGATTTATATATATATATGTGTGTATTTACGCGATTTGGATAAATCGTACGAATTAACCGGACGTAGTCCGACACAATTATTTTGACGTTGGTGACAGAAATTTACCTAAATAATGAGAACGTATTTTATTATATAAAATACACAGCGAACAAACATTAATTATAATATCGCGACAACATTTTAAATAATTTAACGAATACGTATTAAACGCGAGTTAAGAATTTTAATACTTCGACGAATGTTTTTATAATTAATTTCAAGGTATTTCATTAAAATATTCCCGTCACCTTTTAAAAATATAACTGCTTGATTTAACGTTTAAACGACGGAGGAAACGAACACCGCACGGAGCGCGGAGGCGCGGACTGAAAATGGGAGGCTTAACCTCCCACTTCCTTTTCTCTTTCTTTTCACTTTCTCATTCCTTTCTCTTTCTTTCTCTCATTTCTCTCTCAACTAACAAAACCACCACCATCTTACAAAATCACAAAATAACATCACGAAACGACGCCGAATCATACCACTCCTTTGGAATAAAAGAACCACGGCATCCCGATCTACCTTTCCATCTTTTCGGATTTTCGATCCGACATTTTGTAAGTTTCCGACAAAACCCGAAACTCTCCGTTTTTGCTCATTTTTACGTTTTTATGGTTTAAATATGCTTAAAATGTCCAAAAATGGGTTGGGTAAAAGATTTGGACCTAACGGAAGCTTTTCGACCGATTTTCCGGCCACCAAATTCCGATCAGACCGCTACGTCGCATTGACGCTGGGCTAACTGCGACGTAGCTCAAAACGTCGCATTATGTGGCCAACGTCGCACTTAGCGACGTCGCGGCCTACGTCGCACAAAAACCTCAACGTCGCATTAGCGACGCTGCCTCCTACGTCGCATTGATTTGCGAAGGTCGC
Source organism: Helichrysum umbraculigerum (assembly GCA_949592205.1). Lineage (NCBI taxonomy): Eukaryota > Viridiplantae > Streptophyta > Magnoliopsida > Asterales > Asteraceae > Helichrysum > Helichrysum umbraculigerum. Next base: position 124,327,798 of record CATIUR010000002.1, on the reverse strand, counting down.
ATCATGCGACGTACATGCCTACGTCGCACCTGACGTCGCACCCGACGTCGCACCCTACGTCGCACGCTACGTCGCATATAACAGAACCTTGAAAAGTCAGATTTTACTAAGTGTCGGAACCAAGATTTTAACACCTGATTTAACGATACATATAATGATAACACTTTGAATCATTATTACAAACCGTCACCAACGGGCCATAATGGTTTTCAAACTACAAAAGAATCACTAAACAAACGCTTGGACATAATGAGTTGTGAACACAACTTGCCTAGATGGTCTTGCGAGACATCTACTTACTTAACTTTATATGTTTAGGCATTTGGAGGTTACGGGTTCGGAGAACCTACGGTTGATATTACTTACTCGTTTATTGATATAAACGTACTTGCAAAGACTCAGGTGAGTCTTACGGCCCCACTTTTACTGTTTTATCTTATTGGGGGAGATACATGCTACTGATTTTTCCTGAACACAAGTACTAAACTGATTTCTATACCAAACGGAATTGCATGAGTTAATTACTATTTACAGAAGTCTCTCCATCATATATCGTTAGTTATGGACTTAAGCGCGAACAGTAGTTAATGGATCCATTAGGGAAATGACCCTCCCCACCCGGGGCAGTAGCGCTGCCACGTACCGATTTACACGTATAAACGGGTGACAACTTATTCGTTACTGATGCTTGCTCAACTACGAGCATGTCACGGGAGCAAACTTATTACTTACGGGTTAAGCTTCGATTATGAGCCTCATGGCAACGGTATAAACTTACTTATTTACATTTGCTGGACTGCAAATACTGATTTTTCGATTGCTGGATTGCAATGGCTGATTTTTTCGCCTACGGGCATTACTAATGAAATCTCGTGTTCAAAGCCGATATTATTTACAAACCTGTGAGATTCACCAACCTTTTGGTTGACACTTTTTAGCATGTTTTCTCAGGTACCCGGATGGAGTAGGATTACTCCAGGATTTTAGCTAGAGTCGCATGATTTCAACACAACTGCATTAACGGAGATTCTTAGCATTATCTTTTGTATATTACGATTATGTAATAGAATCTCCCGCTATACGCGTGGACTCTAGGGGAAACTATATTTTGTATACGAAAACACTAAGTTTTCAAACATTATATCTATGGAATGTAACTAATTTACAAAACGTCTCATTTAGAGGTCGTTTGCTGTATATCTTGTGCTTTGTATATTGATTAGTAACACCCAAGTATGCTTCCGCAAAACAGTGAATTTCGGGGGTGTTACAGGTGGTCCTGCGCAGTCAAGCTCCAAGATGGGAATAAATCCCATGGTGGAATGTGCGGAGCGGGATCAGGTCCCATCTGAAAGGGGCACACAGGTGTAGAGGTAAAGCCTAAAGCAGTGTGGATTTCAGAGATGGCAGTGTGCTGGACCTCAAGGGCTCTCAGTATAGACCAAGTGACAGCAGGGTCCGCAGTAGTAACTCCATGCTCAAATATGGGTACTCTGGAGGTCCCTGCGGTCTGTCCCGCTGGTTGGTGAGATGAAGGTAACCTGGCCTGGATGGGACGTAACAGGAATGACTCCTGAACGTACACCTCCACCAAGTCTGCCGAGATCTCATCCAAACTAGGAGGTGGTGACTGGGATCCTCTGACAGTCCTCATGCTACTACCCGATGATGAACTCCTGGAGTGGTGCATGGTACGCGAGCGTCTCTGTCTGGGGGCTCGTGCTCTGTCTGACTGCGAACTCATCCTGTAAAATATAAAAGGTTAATGGTCTAAGATCATTAGTCCTTCATGGGGTACTGCATAGAAAATTGGATTAGCTGAAACATAACAGAAAGATAAATTTAATGCTGAAAACATAAGATAGGCTTGGGGTGCCTCCCAAGAGCGCTTTGTTTATCGAGTCTCGTAGCTTGACTCCACTAATATGTTAAAATGATTCGTAGTTGTAGACTTCCTCAGTTGAGGGAAAGTCTTCTACGTAGTGCTTTAATCGGTGACCGTTTACTTTGAAATTTCCGTCTGGAGCCTCGAGTTCTATGGCACCATAAGGAAATACTTTAGAGATTGTAAAAGGGCCGCTCCACCGTGTTTTGAACTTACCAGAAAACTTTTTAAATCGGGAGTTAAAGAGTAGAACTTTATCACCTGGATTGAAGCGTGTGGGGCGGAGCTTGGAATCGTGGAGCAGTTTGGTTCGTTCTTTAAATTTGTAAGAACTTTCATAAGCTTGATCCCTTAACTCCGCTAGTTCATTCAGTTGCATTCTCCGGTGTGTTCCCGTTATCGTAGGATCTAAACTACAGTTCTTCAATGCCCAGTAAGCTTTGTATTCGAGTTCGATCGGGAGATGACATGCTTTACCATACACGAGCCTATAGGGAGTTGTTCCTAAGGGTGTTTTGTAGGCTGTCCGGAATGCCCATAAAGCATCATCCAGCTTATCTACCCATCTTTCCTTGTGTTGACCTACTGTTCGTTCCAAGATTCTTTTTAGTGCTCGGTTTGTAATTTCTGCTTGCCCATTCGTCTGCGGGTGGTAGGCCGTAGAGGTCTTGTGAGTAACACCATACTGTTGCAATAATTTCATAAACTGAGTATTGCAAAAGTGCGTGCCTCGATCACTGATGATCGCCCGAGGTGTTCCAAACCGACAGAATAGCTGCTTTAAGAACTTGGTCACTACTCTTGAGTCATTTGTTGGAAAGGCTTGAGCTTCTGCCCATCTTGACACGTAATCGACAGCTACTAGAATGTATTCTTTTCCGTAAGATTTCGGAAATGGTCCCATGAAATCTAATCCCCATATATCAAATATTTCACATGCTTGGATATTCGTTAACGGCATTTCATTACGCATTGTGATATTTCCAAACCTTTGGCAAATATCGCAGCGTTTCACCAAGTCTTGTGCGTCTCTAAAAATAGTTGGCCAATAGAATCCTGAGTCGTATACTTTCTTTGCTGTCAAGTTGGCTGCGTGATGTCCTCCGGTGGGTCCATGATGGCTTTGATAGAGGATGTGTTCGACTTCCTTTCCATTGACACATCTTCTTATAATCTGGTCGGGACAGACCTTAAACAAATACGGATCATCCCAAAAGTAGTGCTTGACATTGCGGAAGAACCTTTGTCTTTGTGATGACGGCATTCCTTTTCTTGTGATCCCTCCAACTACGAAATTGGCTATGTCTGCAAACCAAGGATCACCCGTAAATTGCGATCCTTGCAATTGTCCTCCTAAACTCATTAACTGCTCTTCTGGAAATCGATCTTTGATGTCCCCTTCTGCAAGTTGTTCCATTGATGGATTTTCAAGTCGACTCAGATGGTCTGCAGCGACATTCTCGGCTCCCTTTTTATCTTTTATTTCAATGTCAAATTCTTGTAGGAGTAGAATCCATCGTAATAGTCTTGGTTTCGCGTCTTGCTTCTTGAAGAGGTATTTCAGAGCTGAGTGATCCGTGTACACTATTGTCTTTGACAATATCAGGTAAGATCGAAATTTATCAAAGGCGAATACTACAGCTAGCAGCTCTTTCTCGGTGGTTGTATAATTTTCTTGAGCATCTGTGAGAGTTTTGCTAGCGTAGTAGATTGGTCGAAAGTGGTTATCCTTCCGTTGCCCGAGAACTGCTCCTACAGCGAAGTCGCTTGCATCGCACATGATTTCAAATGGAAGGCTCCAGTCCGGAGCGACCATGATCGGTGCATTAGTTAGTTCTTTCTTTAGGTAGTCAAAGGCTTTCATACAACTTTCGTCAAATGCGAATTTGATGTCTTTTCCTAAAAGGTGAGTGATAGGTCGAGAGATCTTGGAGAAGTCCTTGATAAAACGACGGTAGAACCCAGTGTGACCTAGAAAACTTCGAATGGCTTTAACATTGGTGGGTGGTGGGAGTTTCGCAATAGTTTCAACTTTGGCTTTGTCTACTTCGATTCCTGACTTTGATACTCTATGTCCTAAGACTATTCCTTCCTTTACCATAAAGTGGCATTTTTCCCAATTCAAAACGAGATTCGATTCTTCACACTTGGCGAGCATCCTATCGAGGTTGGACAAACAAGATGCAAAAGAGTCTCCAAAGACGGAGAAGTCGTCCATGAAGACTTCCATGCATTGTTCGATCATGTCATGGAAAATTGCAACCATGCATCTCTGAAATGTTGCAGGTGCATTGCATAATCCAAATGGCATTCGTCGATATGCGAATGTTCCATACGGGCATGTAAACGTCGTCTTCTCCTGGTCTTTTGGATCGAGCGGAATTTGGAAATAACCGGAGAATCCATCAAGGAAACAGTAGAATTCGTTTCCCGATAGTCTCTCGAGCATTTAGTCAATAAACGGAAGTGGAAAGTGATCCTTGCGAGTTGCTTCGTTTAACTTCCGGTAGTCAATACAAACCCTCCAACCGGTGACGGTCCGAGTTGGTATGAGCTCATTTTCTTCGTTTGTAATGACCGTCATTCCTCCTTTCTTTGGGACGACTTGAACAGGGCTAACCCAAGGTGAGTCAGATATTGGGTATATTAGTCCAGCATCCAAGAGTTTGATAACCTCTTGTTTCACTACGTCTTGAATTTTAGGGTTTACTCGTCTCTGCCTTTGAACGGATGGTTTGAAATCGTTCTCCATCAGGATCTTATGCGTACAATAGTTAGGACTAATTCCTTGTATGTCAGAAATTTTCCATGCGATTGATTTCTTGTGTGATTTCAACACATCAACTAGTTGAGCTTTCTCTTTTGGTTTCAACTCCTTTGAGATTATCACCGGGAGTTGGGAGGTTCCTTGGAGGTAAGCGTATTCAAGGTGGTAATTCCTTTAATTCCAAGTTTGGTGGTTCCTCAATAGACGGCTTCATTCTAGCTATTTCGTCTCTATTCAGCTTCTCATATTCAGCTTGGAAAGGTGCCTCGTCTATCTCAGGTTCGGATGTAGAGATTGATGCTATTTCGACCCATTCGGTTTGGTTTGAGAACTCGTTCGTTTTTAGTTCGTATTTGTTGACCGATGATGACGACACTTCGTCATTTCGGGTGAGAATACTTTCTCCGTCGTCGGTGAATTGGAATTCTTGAAATTGAGCGGTTGAGGATTGGGTTATGGTTAATTCAGGGTTTGGAGATGATAGAGGTTCGGGTTGGTTGATTAATTGAGATTCAAATGGTGGCGGCTCAATACTCATCCCTCTGAAAGAATCCAGGATTTCTTTAATTGAAGGAGCTGGATTCGGGGCATCGAGTGTGGATGTATTTCTTTTTAGCCAAGGTATCGGTGTACCGCATCCCAATGGGACGGCTATCGTTTTGTCATTAGTGCAAGATAGCTTCTTTTCAAACAAGGGAAATAGAAGTTCTTCAGAATTTGCTGGCGAAGTGATTGCGGACTGCAGCCCAGGATCCTCGTTATATAATCTTTGAACGGTGACTACCGTGGTAGGTATCGGGTTCTGGCTGGATAGTGCCAACACTTCGTGGAGATGTTCATCAAAGATGTCCTGCATAGTATCACACAAACCAAGGTCCTCTTCCAAGGGTTGCTTCATTAATCGATCGACATTAAAGGTGACCTCCTCTTTCCAGACTCTTAGTTTTAAAGATTTTTCGTTTACGTCGATTACGGCCTTAGCAGTATTTAAGAACGGTCTGCCAAGGATGAGTGGGATGTGGGTGTCTTCCTCTATATCCATGATGATGAAGTCTACTGGAAAGACAATTTATCGACCTTGACCATGACATTTTCAGCAATTCCTCGAGGGAGTTTAACTGATCTGTCAGCTAATTGAATGGTCATACGAGTAGGCAGTAGGTTATTTAATCCTAATTTCTTATAGAGGGAATAAGGCATACGATTAACACTAGCACCTAGGTCAGCTAATGCATTACTAATTTGGATATCTTGGAGAAAACAAGGTATTGTAAAACGTCCAGTGTCTCCTAACTTAGGTGGAAGACCATGTTGTACAATTAAAGAGCATTCAGCATCTAAGGGTAAACTAACTATTTGCCTAAGTTTTTCTTTGTTTGAAAGAAGTTCTTTAAAGATTTTGGCACATGTGGGCATTTCTACTAAAGCATCTAATAGTCTAACATTCAAGTGCAAGCTTTTAAACATTTCCAGATATTTACCGAATTGGGCTTCTTGCTTTTCCTTCTTAAGTCTACCGGGATAAGGTATTCTCGTGCGAGGTACATAATCCGGAGTTTTGGTTGGTGATGGGTCAGGTGTTGTGACAGGGATGTCAATTGACACATGTTCACTCGGTGTAGGTGTAGGCGAAAAAGTGTTTTCGGGGGTGTTATCTGGTGGTGGCGGATCAACTTTGGTTATTTTTCCTCCCCTAGTGACGATTAACAAATCATTGGGTTGAATGGTAGTCGCCGACGTACTTTCCTCAATAAAATTCAAGTTTTCCAAAATAGACTCCATGTTAGAAATTAATTTGTTGGAAATTTTTATCATGGCATCTATGTTGTCTTGAAACTCGTCATTCCTTTTGTTTACAAGATTTTGTTCAAGAATAAAAAGTGGTAAAAGTTGTTTTGAGGAAGGTAAGCGTTTAATAGGTGAAGGAACAGCCAAAAGCTGGGTCCAATCAGGGTAAGGTGTTGACATGGTTGATGAAAAGTGGTTAACTAAAACTGTTCTAATCCTAAACTAATCCTAAATGCAAAAAGTAACCTTTGATTGATGTTAATCTTTCAAAAGGATCGCTAACTACTAAAGTCAATAACTTCCTAAAATCGGTCGCCGACGCTCCCCGGCAGCGGCGCCAAAAACTTGTTGGCGCTCGAACAGGTCGGTGTCATTAACGATGACTATCCGGGCACCAGCAGTGGGTTTTAAATTTATAAGGATGGGGCCTAGGGTTACTATTATTGCTAATCTAAGGGCTAGCAAGGATAAGTATGACCTAGGGTCGTTCTTCAAAGCGCGACGAATTGAAGCTAGGAGAATTTAAAGACTTTTATGAATTTAGCTAGGGTGGAAGAAAGTTGGTTTGGATTTTGGGTTTTCTATTCTAAGATTAAACTAAATTAAATCAGAAATGGAGGTTACTTCGGGCGTTCAGCAGTTAAAGCGATTGTCTACTATGAAGTGGTTCAGGTGATATTAAAGCGTGAAGAGTTCTAATGAAGATAAGTTCATAAGTTAATGTGAGTTATTGCTACAATCCTACTATCGGGCTAACGCGGAGGTGTCCACAATCAGACAAATATAATGTCATGTGGGTTGCAGAATATATTAAAACATACACCGAAAGTTCTCTCAAATGCATGTCCATATTATCTGACAGTTAATCTCGAATCCTATTCCCCAATCTCGGTCATCGTAGACGTCCGAATCATGGCACAGTTTGTTGAATAAGCAATCTTGTAAACGGGTTTTACCCTCGTCGGAATAAGTTGGAAGAACTGGTCTAAGCGGTCGGATAAGATGTCATCACTTATTCGTATGAATTATCGACATTACTCAAGTATGTAACAAGACAGGGGTGGTTTATATTACAAATAGAAACTTAAGTAACACGTTTGTTGATTGATCCATAACACAACTACCTTCGGTCGTTCTCGACTTCCATACGTTTGTACTTTGCCATAAGCATTTCCAGTACTATATCGAAGAACAGTTGAATAGGGGCCGTCATGTTATTTCACAACAATTAAGGCTAGGTGTATTTTACTAGTACGATAATCCTAAGGCAACAATCAAACAAGAACATGCAATAAGACAATCAAGACCATAGTTAAACCTAAGCATACAAATGTATTAATTAAATCGAGGATATTCCGAAAGTTGTCTCAAAAATACCGTCTGTCCGAATTAAATCTTAATCTACCTCTATTCCCATATTCCGTGTCTCTTGGATCCTAATTTGGTCTAGAGAACACCGGCCATGCTGAGCTCAATGATTCAATCAAACATAGTATAACTAAGTGACCTATACCCTATGAGTTAGCTACGTTCATTTTTGGATAAGGTTTTAGTCACAACATGAGTTGGGTAGATAAACGATAAAGATTTGCTTCCTACATCTATTCATAATGCACAACACCCGCAATCTCATAGCATACAATATAATCACATATTTACATCTCTCCTAAACAACTATCATAGCAGACAATTGAGTTATTTAGCTAATCATGACAATTCTAGCATACATATTTAAATTTATTAAAGAAAGAACGAACATAATTAAATATGAAAGATAGATTAAAACCTGATAAAGAAATACAATAACTCGTAGCTACAAATGCGTCCCGAAGCACCTCCGTACAAGTCTTCCTTGACTAGTTAATTAGCTAGTCTAATTAACCAAGGAAGTATTACAATAAAGAAAGAAAAGAATGGATGGTGAGAAAGTATGAAATATGCTAGAAAGTGTGCATGTGAGGTGTGTGTTTCAAATGAACCTAAGCAACCTATTTATAGGTGAGTTTTGGTTCATTTTAGCATCATGAAGACTTGAGGTGCATGTTAGAAAGACTAGCCAAAAGTGGAGTGTACAACGCGAAAAGTGACCGCACAGGGTACTGTACAACGCGAAAAGTGACCGCACCAGGTACCAAAACTTGCCAAAAACGGAAACCGGGACTGGGGTAGGGTGGCCGGCGGCGCCAGCCAGGTGGCCGGCGGCGGCTGGCTGGTGGCCGGCGGTGGTGGGCCCCATCCCGCCCCGTTGCGTGATCTTTTGCTTCGTTTCTTGATTCGTGCATGTTTTCTTCGTTATACGTCTGTTTGAGTCGATTCTTTTTTTGTTGGATTTGTAATTCAAAAACGTAGATTTTGACATAGGATATGCCTAAAAATGAGGTCCCTAGCTCCAGATATTGCGTACGGATCATTTGTATCTTCCGGCGGGCGCGAAATCTTCATTTTTCACCCGATTTGGTTGATTCTTCTTCTGTTGGATTCGTATTTTGAAAACGAACATCTTGAAAATAATGGGTGTTGGTGGAGGGCACTTAAGTCTTGAAATCTCGTTTTGATGCCTTGAATCTTCAAACGTGTGTGGAATCTTCGTTTCTCGGCCGTTTTGCTTGATTTTCATCGTGCAACCTTGTTTTGACCATCTTGGCACAATGTTACTGATTTGTGCTGTTTTTGAGTTAATTAGCCGACAATCGTTCCAGAATGAGAGAGATATCGATAGTAAAAACGTGACTTTTTTCGCGATATCAATCATACACAATTTTTTCATTTCTTGGTTATGGCTTAACCTACAAACATGGATTAGGCAATATCTAGCAACTATATTACTAATACAAGCTTTAATTCCATGAAATTCATCCTACTTCATAGAATTATTCAAAACCCTTTTTCTAGGGTTACATGAAATTCAAGAATTAGCAATTACAACATGTTTATAATGATGATGGAATGAGTAATACATGTTATTGAAGCTTAACTAACCTCAATTTACACTTTTAAAATCCTAATTTCGTATTTTGATCAAGAACACCAAAACCCCTAAATTCTAGGTTTTAGAAAATGAAGAACACAAAATTATACCTTGATTGAGATGATTAGAGAGGCTTGAATTCGAGTTCTAGAGCTTCAATTTAATGTTTCCTCTTGATTTTTGTTAAGTGATTTAGGGTTTCACATAACTAGTATGTATGTATCGTACGTATGTATGTATGAATGAGAAATAAAGACCGACTCAAAACATGAGTCTAAAATATAACTAGTCAAATATCATTCCCCGTACTTATTATTGTCTGGAACTTAAAAATCATTTACGGGGAAACACTATTTTATTTTACCGTCAACTAAACTAAATTAAAACAAGTACCATTTCATCAGTCATAATAAGTCCTGTGACTATTTTCTCAATTATTTTCAAGTAAACTTAAACAAAATATTTCCTATCATATCAAATTATTATAAAACTACTAGACCCTAAAACTGGGTGTTACAAATCTCTCCCCCTTAAAGAGATTTCGTCCTCGAAATCTGCTCACACTTAATCAGTCTAGTGTCACAGAATCACCTATTCACTTTTATTTCAATTCCCCACTTCTCTACTTCTCATACAAGTTTAACCACATAATTTCTCATTACAATATGCACACTAGATGTGTGCACAAATTAAATCACTTATGCATATTATCTTTATACATACCCTTAACCATATAGACACAAAATGTATCTATATGTCAACATATACTTATATAGGTATATATATTATTTCATCAACTTACACACTACCAATGTGTATTTCAACTGAATTTACATAAACACATATGTTGTGCTTTAATTTGTTATCACAAAGCACACTATTCAACAACAAGTGTAATATTATCAATCACTTAATTACAATAATGATTACACAATTCCTACATCACTCACTTGAGTAACTCATAAGTATATATGCATACATTCAATCCTTTCCACATGCACATAACCGAATGTACATGTTCCTATCTTTTCCTTTGCACATACATTGTGCACATACCCTGTCTTTATCAAGTTACCAGATCACTTAAGTGACAGCTCCTAATTAGTCCTGTATATAACTCTATACATATAATCACTTGAACAATTTATCTTTACGACAACAGCAATGGTGGTAATAATACCGCAACCCGCACATTAACAACAAAATGTAACTCAATTCACAACTAGCAATTTAGCTAATCATTTATCTCTTTAGCTAACAATTTGCCAAAATTTATAATTTTACAGTCAGTTAATTATCACTTTACAACTTATAATTATAAACATAATCTGATTATACAAAACCCTTTATTCAAAAGGAATCACAATTCATATAATCATAAACACATAAGTTTAAACAGTAAGCCGTATGTAGAGGTCGAATTCTATGGTTATAACCATTATCACACAATCAACTAGCATCCTATTACATCAATTTGGATGCTAAATCAACACCTGCTAATACCATGCGTCATCAGCAGTGGTATTCAATCAACACAAGGTGTTATCATTAATCACTTATTCAACAAGGTCATCACAGTATTATTCGCAGTCAACTGACCTCTACTTTGCTTAAATCAACTTTTAATTTTTACTATTGGCAATGCATCACATATACACCTCATTTCTACAATAAACACTACATTTGCAACAACAACTTAGTGGTTTATTACTTTTTCATTTTAGTCAATCATTGACTATTTCTCAAATACATGTCAACCTATCTTACCTGTTATTTTAAAACCACATAGCTTTATCTGGTACTTAGTAGCCTCAACAATTCCATGTAAAATGGCATAATACAATTACGTTGGCCAGACGTCTTTATATTATGTCAAATACACCTCATTTTTCAGGCAACTTCGTACCATTAATCTCTAAAGTAATTAACTTTTACTCCCACATATATCACAATGTTGAAATCAATAAGTATCATACATACAATAACACTTTGTAATAGATATATAACCAAGTATTAACTTGTTACTATTTTCATTTATCACTTGAATGAGAAACTACTCATATAATCAGTTAAGTATAACAACTCAATCATTTAACACAATTCTCATTGTCTCATTATCACAGGTGCAGAGTTTAACACAACTAAATCAATTTAATATCTTTATATAACCTGTAGCACCAATTACTTAGTTAAAATACCATGCAATATTTAACACGTATTCATCAATATTTAATTCCTGAGTTGAATGGCAAATTAACTTTCCATGTTTAGTTATCAAACAAGAGTAAGCTCATATAATTATTTCCTCAACTCCTAAAACACTTATTTCAACCATATCTCATATTTTTCATGATTCAAATATTTTATTGTATTTCAAATAATTCATATAACATGATTCGCATGATCAATATTTACTAACCCTTGTTAGCAACAATTAACAATACTATTTAATGGTATATTTTGCAGTTCACTAAACCTCTTGAAGATGATTCATACACAATAAAATATGTAGACCTCTTAAAACAAGTTTTTAATATTGTATTAAGTCATAGGAATGATCCCTGGGCTCAAAGAAACAAAAGCCCAATTTGAAATGTAAGTCAAAAGTTCAAAATAAGGTTCGAAAAACAATAAAATACCATTTTCGGGCCCTAAACGACCCCGAACTGCCCAAAACTGCCAGGGCTCATGGCAAAGCAAAGAGCCTTGACCGTTGGACCGTTTTTGAGTGGACATGTAAATTTCGTCTTATTCTGACACCGAAATTTTCTAACGAGAATTTCTACGTCAAACGTTACGTCGAACGTCGAAAAACTTAAAAATTTTATTTTTCACAGAAAAGAGCCACAAGCCGTCGGCTATAGGGTCAAGCCGCCGGCTTCAGACCCCAAGCAGCCGGGTCCTACACCCTAACCGCCGGGTACAGTGACTTTTGAGCAACAGAAGTAAACTCACGTTTTAGACCTAAAGAAGCCGCCGGTTTTGGGACTCCAGCAGCCGGGTTTACACCCCTAGCCGCCGGGTCCACCACCAGACCAGCCGGGTCCCATGTCTGCACAGCAGATTCTGCACCAGCCATTCTTAATGCAAATTTCCAAATTTCAAATGCGCATATTTTACAACCCGTAAAGAATTAAGATCTGAAATTTTGCAGGCACCTTTATATAATCAAAATGAAACTTTCAATTTTTACACTTTTTCAATTTACATGTTTTACGAGAAAACGGACGTACAACTCATTTTAGGCCATTTTTGACCATTTTGGTGGGCACGTCAAAATCCAATCCACATTGTTTCTGACTCTAACCTTTTAACAACATATTTGTACACATAATTGCGACGTGTGGGCATATTTATTACCCTCATATACCCATCCCATCATGTTTTTGACTCTTTGACCCGTTTAGGGTCCAATTGGACACTTTCACCAGAATCAACTAGTTTGACTACTTTAACACTTTCAACACACATTCTTACTATATGTGGGACTCAAAGTCACTCGGACATTCATCATACTTGAACCAACACCCATTTTAACCATATAACCATTAAGTGACCCATTTGGACATCCTAACAACCCATTTGGATTTCAACCCATATAACTAATATTCCAACGCTCATTTCACATTACTTTTACTACTCTAAGTCAAACTAACCCATTTCCACTATAGGTAACATATTGAATTCTTAAAACATCAATTTTCACATTAAGCTCATCATTTTCATACCAATTACCCCAAATTTCAATTTTGACTTTTTCACAAACTTATCAATGCATATATAGACTCGTTTACCACTTTAACTTCCTACTTTACCACTTTTAACACCTAGATCATAATTCAACCACAATCATAATCAAGGCAAAACACATAAACATCTAGCCACATATATCACTTTATAACATGGTCATTACACGATTTGACTCTACTCACTTCAACTTGACTTTTCCTAGTCAAAGGCACACATTCCAATCAATGAACACTTTCTAATTCAAGTAACAATATGGCTCTAAAACACATTAATTCAATTTATCATGTAGCAACTAATTTCTTAGCAAGGATTCATAACTACACCTTGCTTTTATCAAGTCATAGTCACACAATGATTTATAATTCATTTTCATATTGTAGACACATTTGATTTTCAACAATCCACTATTACACTTTAGTCAACAAAGTGTCTACATAGCTCAATACTTATTCAATCATTTCAAATTCATTCAAAATTACTCGTTAATATTTCTATCATCACATTAACAAGTAATAATTATTAATGACTCACAACTGGGGAATTATATCAGTCTGACTCAATATACTTTTACTACTAATCATAGTATAGCAAAGTAAACAGTTCAAGCTTATTGAAATTCATCAAGCTTAACGAAAAGTACCTGACACACTTAGGCCCACGAATATTGAGGAATCATTGAGAATACCATTCGGTTACTCATGTTCCTCCGTCTCTGCAAACAAAACAACAATCTTGCATCTTGTTATAGGTTAGTACATATTCAACTAACTAAATTCTCATGCAACCACTAATCCCACACTCTGGAATGTTTGACTTGACACAATTCTAAGTTTGGGATTGAACATCATATAATGTACAATTCACCCAAACCTATGCTCTGATACCAACTTATAACACCCCTTAATTTACAAACCATTATTATAATGATTTCAGTTCGGAAGCGTATATTTAAAACAAATATCATTTAAAAGTACATAAATTGTTTTCAAACTAAATACATAACTATTACTTTCTTTCAATCTCATTTTATCTAGTTAGGTGTTATATAATTCAAAACATGTCTTTAGTTATTACACCAGCATCAGAGTACAGCCTATCAAACATTCCATCATTTTCCAAGAACTTCCTGCCCAGCCCAATATGTCACATCCATTGTAACCTGCAGGAAGGACTGTGGTGGGGTTAGCACAACGCTAAGTGAGAAAGAACTGAAACTAACAGTCCGACTCAGCGATAACAAATCTTACAACAAATAATTATAAACACATAATCACCACAGAGGATCGGTGGTCCTTGAGGTACCCTCATGCCGCGGTGGTCCTCAAGAACGCTTATCACAATCTGTATTAGCTACTACAGAATATACCGATAACTTGGTGCTACTCCCACACGACTAAGGTTCCTATTAACTATATGTACAAGGAACCCTCCGTCGGCCAACAATAGCAACTAAGCCCAACCAATGTCGATATTGACCTCTGGAACCACATTGTCACATAGTGCATGATCATCATGCCATCAAGTAACAATAACAACTATCATTCAATCATAACAATATAGTACTAGACTAAACAGTCGTTAACCAACACTCATATAATTACCCGTTGTAACCAAACCTGTTACAACTAAGTAAACCGAAGTTTTCAGTTCCACTCACCGAATACCTCAGTAGTCCACTCAGTAGTCTAATGTCACTGAGTCTTCTCCGAATCTGAGAATACAATTAAACAAAACGAGTTAGTAACTCATTTATAGAAATCAACTCATGTTAATATCATATCACATGGTTCATAATCCAAATCTCAATACTAGATTTCATGAATACCTAACCACACAAGTTTTAACTTTAATCTTGGATTATCAATCAAATGTTCTATATCATAATCCATACCGAATTTCTCATATAACTCATGAATATCATCATAATCACTATAATTCTCAAGAACATATTAACCCATTTATAACTTTTAACTTGATAATGTTTATAATCATTAACCAACATTTATCAATGTATACATTATTATCCTAAGCATTAAAACCATAATCCACGAATAATCACTCAAACCCCTAACTTTCTTCATGAATAAATATCAAATTCTTCATGTTTAACTTAGGGTTTCACTTATAATCATGAATTAACTATCAACTAACAATAATATAATCATTACAAGACTCTATTATTACTTTATCAATTATATTCATATGCATCCTACATGATCATACACAATTTTTTCAATTCTTGGTTATGGCTTAACCTATAAACATGGATTAGGCAATATCTAACAACTATATTACTAATACAAGCTTTAATTCCATGAAATTCATCCTACTTCATAGAATTATTCAAAACCCATTTTCTAGGGTTACATGAAATTCAAATATTAGCAATTACAACATGTTTATAATGATGATGGAATGAGTAATACATGTTATTGAAGCTTAACTAACCTCAATTTACACTTTTAAAATCCTAAGTTCGGATTTTGATCAAGAACACCAAAACCCCTAAATTCTAGGTTTTAGAAAATGAAGAACACAAGATTATACCTTGATTGAGATGATTAGAGAGGCTTGAATTCGAGTTCTAGAGCTTCAATTTAATGTTTCCTCTTGATTTTTGTTAAGTGATTTAGGGTTTCACATAACTAGTATGTATGTATCGTACGTATGTATGTATGAATGAGAAATAAAGACCGACTCAAAACATGAGTCTAAAATATAACTAGTCAAATATCATTCCCCGTACTTATTATTGTCTGGAACTTAAAAACCATTTACGGGGAAACACTATTTTATTTTACCGTCAACTAAACTAAATTAGAACAAGTACCATTTCATCAGTCATAATAAGTCCTGTGACTATTTTCCCAATTATTTTCAAGTAAACTTAAACAAAATATTTCCTATCATATCAAATTATTATAAAACTACTAGACCCTAAAAATGGGTGTTACAATAATAGCCTTTAAAAATCCTATACTATATCTATTCTATTATATTTATGAAATAAATATTTTTCCTAGCTTCTTAATCATGCCACATCATCAAATTTCCTTTTGTTTAAAAGCTACTTAATTATGACACATCATTAATTTAGTTTTTCCTTAATTTTTTCCTAACTTCTTAGTCATGCCACATCATCAAATTTCCTATTTTTAAAATCTAACTAATTATGCCACATCATTAAATTAGTTTTTCCTTAAAAGTCTTTAAAATTTCTATCACTCTCATCCTACAAGTATTTAAGATTTTTTAAAAACTACTACATTTTTTTTTGTGAGGAGTCGTAATAAAATAATATATTCAAGAGTATTGACTCGCAATATTATGAATCATCGTTAGTTAAACTAATTATTTCAAGTTCATTTTGAGCGATGGTATATTTTATAAAGAAATTTTGCAACATTTGTAACTTTAACATTTTCGGTGAAATAATTGTATGTATAAACTTTGAAATTCATTGTTTTCTATACGTTTTAGTCTATAATAATAATAATATTTTTAAAATTATTAATAATAAATTTGCAACTTCAATTCAGGCAACAATATTAATATCTTATGTGCATCGCACGAGCTTAAAAATAAAATTTTCTACAACTTATGCGGCATGTTTTTTTGTCTTTCATTTTCTTATAAATTCTATGTGTTTTTAAGACACTTTTTTTTATTTAATTTTAATGCATTATCATTTAAACTTTGAAATTCATTGTTTTCTATACGTTTTAGTCTATAATATTAATAATTTTTAAAATTATTAATAATAAATTTGCAACTTCAATTCAGGCAACAATATTAATATCTGATGTGCATCGCACGAGCTTCAAAATAATGTTTTCTACAACTTATGCGGCATGTTTCTTTGTCTTTCATTTTCTTACAAATCCCATGTGTTTTTAAGACACTTTTTTAATTTAATTTTAATGCATTATCATTTATACCACATATTTTTAGCATGCTATTTATTCTTCTGACTAACCAAATTATGTTATTCTCGAAGACATCTCCTTATAAATGTAAAGTTCAACAACCTCTTTACTATTAATTCAATTTCTAAAATAGTTACATTCTATTCGAAGATTAACCAATTTCTTACTTTAATAATGTTAACATCTTCATTTCAAAGTGTTTAATAACATTACATATTCTCACAACTCTATTCAAATCCACTGTTTCATGCTAATAATTTTGTTTTTAACATATAGTATAATATAATCAACATAGTATAAAATTCATATTCAATTCAAATCTCAGATACATAATACACTTTCTCGAGAGTTACAAAACAAATCATCCGAAGATATGCAATTATTATCAGTTAGCCAAATAAGTTATTTAATAACACTTTAAACAAATCATTTTATCCCCATTAGTTAGCAACCTTCAACTTTATTCACATTAACGGTATGCTTCATAATTACTATTAATAAGGGCCCATATGCCGCTCTTTCAAGAGTTGAAAGAAAAAGCATATTAATTAAAAATCTTGATTTGCAAAAAAGGCAAGAAAACTAAGTAGAACACAACCAACTTCGCTTGCAAAGAAATTTGGCTTATATTTCTATTTTTTTCCCAATGATAATTGCACCTTTAAGTTAACAATATTAATATATTGAGCTAGTTACAAATGAACTATATAATTGCACTTTTCAACGGTCGTGCATCGCACGGGCTCAAAGCCTAGTAATATTTATATAACGGATAAACTTTTTGCAAATAGACTTTTTAGGAAAACTAATTGCATAGATTTTTTAGGAAAACTAATTGATTTGATTGGTCAATTGGATGTTTGATGAAATTAAGGAATTTGATTGGTTAATAGGGTTTAATTTTGCACATAAATTTTTTAGGAGAGGTTTTCTTTTATTAATATTTATTATTATTATTATTATTATTATTATTATTATTATTATTATTATTAGAAAAAGAGAGAGAGAAGAGAGATATATTATCCAACCATATGAACTACTAATCGTGATACAGGTTTCTAAACTTAATATATTATTATTATTATTATTATTATTATTATTATTATTATTATTATTATTATTATTATTATTATTATTATTATTAATTATTATTATTATTATTAATTATTATTATTATTATTATTACTACTACTACTATATCCCATGCGATGTGGCAGGAACGTGAATATGAAATCGGTAAAAAAGAAATGATTAATTGTTGAGATATTGGTTTATATAATTCTGAAAACAGAATTTGACTATATACTTAAATAGAAATTACACAAAGGTATTTTATATTTAGAATTGTTTATGATCTTTGTATTGAATCTTATCAACCAATCGGATTCTTAGATTTCATCAAACATCCAATCCAATTGACCAATCAAATGTATTTAAAAAAAATACTCAAGAATATAATTTTTATATTAAAACATGACATAACTTGAGCTATTTCCGATTACTCCATACCATTTACATTACATTGAAGTATTAACGGAGGTTGACGTCGAAATAGATATCTAATTTGAAAAATCTCCGTACATGTGTATATACGGGTTTCTATAGTCTTATGATTGCCATAACAATAAACTCATATTAAATAATCCAAATTTATTAAAGTTAAATTATGTGATACAATTGAGGTAGTACACATGCTTCGTTTTAATAGGAAAAATGAATTAACCATGAAGGTGTTTTTGGTAGAAAAAATATTTTGTTGAAAATATGGTTGTGTTAGGCAAATTTTACCATAGAATTTAACGACTAAATAATAGTTATACGATTTGCAATGATCAACAAACTATATTTTTATAGTTTATTATGAACGTATTAAGAAGATCTATTTAGTTAGTTAACTTTTATTTATTTATTTATTTAAAAAGAATTATTTTATATGTAAAGATATACGGAGCAGCTAAGTATGATAAGAGTTAAGAATAAAAAATCTTATATGATAAAAGAAAGGAACTTGAGTTGAACATTATTTGAAAGTTTAATATGTAAAGGGCAAAAATAGAACTTCTGAAAATACCTTATGTAATATTAAGTTTCATCTTATCGATATGTTTGCATTGAACATTTGAACACCCGTATTTATACACGAGTTTAAAACCTAATTTGTCTAATAAATACATTCATAAGAAATTCGGAGGTTAAAAATACTATTTTTATAAATTATTTTGTCTTTTGCTGGACTTAACAACGTATACTCCGTATACGCTAAAAACGCTCGTTTATTACATGTAAACCCTTCAGGACCATCACCAAAACAAGTCCCCCTTTCTCCTGACTACAGTATTAGGAAACTCTTCAAGAACACGAACAAATTAGGTAACCCATCAATTTTTACCTTTTTTCTTTATTTACTTTTTTATTTTTATTTTATTTATTTCTTTCCAAATACTGATCTGGGTAAGTTTAGTTTCTTAGTTTTAGATCTTGGGTTTTCTTTTAAGACTGAAAAAATCCATCTTTATATGTCTAATTAGTGATTGTAAATCAATGAATATAATGAATGATGAACAAACTTTAGGGTTTATGGAAACCAAGATTTTAACCTTTGGGAAAGGAAAACATGATAGTGCTAATAACTTAAATGATAGTGATGAAGATGAGCCTAGTTTTATGAATGATATTAATACCGAAAACGGGCCAAAAGGGCGAAAAGGTAATTCGTCTCAATGGCACCGAATGAAATGGTCTGATAGTAGAGTTAGGCTTTTGATTCAGGTTGTTGCTAGTGTTGGAGATGATGATGGTAACCTTGATGGTAATTCGGGTAAGAAATCGTTATCGGGTTGCTTACAGAAAAAAGGAAAATGGAAGACAGTTTCGAAAATGATGGTGTCTAAAGGATGTCAAGTTTCACCTCAACAATGTGAGGATAAGTTTAATGATTTAAATAAAAGATATAAGCGTTTGAATGATATTCTCGGAAGAGGGGTTTCGTGTAGAGTGGTGGAAAACCCATCTCTTATGGATTCAATGCCACGTTTATCTCCTAAAATGAAGGAAGATGTTAAAAAAATATTGAGTTCAAAGCATCTTTTTTATCCGGAAATGTGTGCTTATCATAATGGTCAAAGGATACCGAATTGTACAGACATTGATCCTTTGCAAGTTCGCGAATCGCCCATTGTGGGTCAAAGTTCTAAGGAGAATCCCATTGTTGCTCATAGTTCTGATGAAGTTGAAGATGATGATAGTGATAATAATGATGATGATCATGATGATGATTTGGATCATGATGATGATGATGATCTTGAGAATGATTACGGTGAAGGTGAACGAGGAAAGGTTAATTATGGTTTTCGTGATGAGATGAATGAATTCTTTGAAGATCCTAATAATTCAAAGGTGCAAAAGAGGGAATGGGTTAAGAAGCGATTGTTGCTGTTACAGGAACAAAGACTCAGGATTGTAACTGAAGCTTTTGAAATGGAGAAAAGGCAATTTAAATGGCAAAGATTTTGTGATAGGAAGGATCGGGAGTTGGACGTATCGAGATTGGAGAACGAGAGGTTGTTGTTGGAGAACGAGCGTATGGCATTGCAATTAAAGCATTCGGATCAGGTTATTGACTCAGAGTAGCTTTTAAATCTTTGTGTTGACTTAATTAGGTTTTATGTAATAACCTCAGTTACCTTGTTGTAGACTTGTAGCATATGTAATGTTAAACATAATATATTGATATTGTATCTGTTATCTTGTTTGATGCGTACCTTCCGAGTTTCATATGCGTTTGTGATATGATTACAGGATCTTGGTCTGGTCTAGAGTTGCAAAATGGCAGGTCTGGTGTAACAGGTCAAAAAGTGTTTGGGTCAAAACGGGTAGCTTTAGTGCAGAACTGCAGACGGAAACGGGTTGGGTTGGTTAGGCCATACCAAAAATACTTTTGCCTTCTCTTTTATGAGTTCAATAAAAAAAAGTTGTGTGTTTAATATATAATTACAATACGCCAATGCTAATCTAATTTTTTTAATACAAGGATTTAGGAGATTTTATGCAAATTGAGAAGATGTTGGGTGACTTTCATTCCGTTCATCCAGTTCTCATGTTAGCTAAAAAAAGTCAGTTTTGTCCACTAGACAAAACACACAACCCAGATGGACACTCTAACCTTTAAATGGGTCGGAATCTTAACCATTACAGTAGCTAGTCTCTATGTCTATTGTTTGGTTCAAAGGCAAAGCTAAATGGGTTGGAATACGCCTATCGCCTTTTGGGTTCTGTAGTTGGTGAACCCAAAACACAAAGATTTACGCAGTTCAACCAACCGGAGACATACTAAAGAAGAAGGTAAGAACCTTGTATATGATCATAAGTCAGATTTAAGATAAATTTCATTAAATGTTTTCTTATTTAAAGTTGCAGTTTTATAATGTTTGGTAAATCCAATTCTGCTTTTTAAGGTGCAAAATATAACCAGAGTTTATATCATCAAAGGAATTGTTATCATTGAGCATCAATGTAAAAGGTTTTTTGATTCATACATCAAAATGTTACACTGTTTATGCACATAATACACCTTCTTAATCCACATTTTTGGTGTATAAATCAAAATATCATGGTGTAATATCTCAAATGTGAAATTTGTTGCTGAAGTCACAATACGATCACTTGGCATCCAAGTGCCCAATTCGGGTCAGGACCGAGAAGACCTACTATCTTTTTTGTCTTTTCTAATAAAGTAGAGCTAAATACATCAAGACACAATCATCTGTTATGCAAAAGTTGATATTTATCGTGTAAATTTGGGGTGTTGACGAGTCGAGCATTTCACGAGCTATTCGAGTTTGAGCTTGTTTTGCTCGATTTATATTAATGGTTTTGTATTTAGAAACTTTAATAAAATGTAATCAATATGATTTTAACCCAAAACGTTTAAGTATAAATGAGCTAATACGAGTTCCAGATTAGCTATCGAAAGAGTACGTTTATTGATTTAAATTTCACCGAGAAGCAACTTGAACTTGAAAAAGTTTATTATTAAACTAATATTCAAATAACTAAACGAGCGTTTAATTCGAACTCAAACAGTAACAAATGATTCGAAGTCGAGCTCAAACACAATTCTTTGTGTTTATTCGAGTTCGAGTCAAATTCGAGTAGAATAATTATAAAACAACTCGACTTCAATTTTCTAGTATTCGACTCGACTTGTACCGTTAACATCCCTAATTCAAATATCACTTTCCTCTAGCATTAACACCCCTCATGGATGATTTTTTTGAATAATCTTGTGTCATCCACGATCAACTTTTCTAGATTTTCAAAGTCTACCGTAATGGATTTGACTCAAATTGTTTCTTAGTTTAAACGATTACATCATAGACCTTTTACCACTTTTTGTACATGTGACCAATTGATTTAGTTCATAATAATAAATGGTTATGGTTATTGGTTCCAAATTGGTTTTGAACTATGAAAAAGTCATATAGTTGAATTATATATATATATATATATATATATATATATATATATATATATATATTTATAATCCATCAAATATGAATAAAATAGTCAGATGCATATATATAGTTGTGTTATTGATGTACAAAAAGTATATTGCATGATACTTTTATATTTGGCCTATCGATATCAAGGTGACTGATCTTAGATTAAGTGTATATTTTCATGATAATTTTCTGCGAAAACATAACTTCCAAAGGGAATATTTTTATTTTATTTTTGTTTTTTGTTATGGTTTGTAATCCGTAGTTCCATACTCTCTTTGAAAAGATAAAAGATGGGAGAATAAATGGCTGGAGTGTAATAATTATTAAATTTTACTCCCTAAATCTTATTCTTGTTGTCCACTTTCAAAAAGTTACTAAAAATAACTAACAAATATCTTTTAACATTTCAAATTTACTCTCATTCATTACTTTCAATAACTCAGTTATTAATTAGTTTAAGTCAAACTTTCCTTAAATACCACGGTAAAATCAACATTTTATCACTTTATCATAAATTCCAATTTTTTTATTCGAGGACATTAAAAGTATGACGGAGGGAACAATCAAGTTGTTATTCAAAATTCAAATGAGAGGTTGAACTTGTAAGGTCTAAGGTTACATTGTACCTAACAATTATTAAATTTGACCACATATCACAACCTAAGTATTTTTTAATTAAAAGAAATAACATTAACTTACCAAAAGAAAGAAAGTCAGGAAACAGACTTGTCCCTTCCCAAAAGATAGTTCCAATCATTTAGTTTTCACAATTAGATGTTCAAAATGATTTTGTATTTCAATTCTTATACAAAAATACAATACTTTTAATAATTTACAACATCCCTGCACCATATATATACACTTTGTACAACTGCAGTAGCTTCATATTTCTCACAGTCAACGTTACATCTCCTCTGCCTTCTCAAGGTACTCTGCGTTTTGTATGCGTACGTGTTAGTATATATATTTCTAGCTTTTAGTATTTGTGATCAACTGATCATAATTTGTTAGTTAGTAAGTTAGTTATTATTATTGTTGCATTTGTATGGAAACTTGTTGAATGGTGATCAAACTTCACTGTTTTATAGGGTATGTTAGAAATTCGACTGCGTATTCAATACCAGTTTATATCTAAGCAAAAGGAGAAAAAAAAAGTTTAGTGAATAGAATCTGTGAATATAACACAATATTGGTGTAAATACTGTCTGTCAGAGCTTTGATCTGTTGTAACTGTTATTAGTATGTGTGTGTGACTGGGATCCTAAAATTTCTGTTTATATTTGTGGTTGAGTTGTGTGAACAAGTTCTGTTTCCTCTTGATCAACTGCGACATGATCTGCATATGTGGCTTCGGGATTAGATGTGACCCGTAACACAGTTATTCTTCCTTAGTATTTATTTATTTTTTAAAATTACCATTCAATGAAGAAAAGACTAATAAATATAACAGATAACAAGTTTGCTCATAAAAGTAATACAGTACTTAACATCATCTCATACCTTATTTTGATAACTAAGTAAATAATATAATTATTAATTTCAATATTGATAACAATAAAAACTGACCCTTTAATTCTTTATATATTGGACCCGTATCTTAATTCTTTCTGCCCCTGATGATCGATCTTAGTTTAGTGGTTTTTTTGTGTCTGGTTAATTCGTTTTATTATATGTATGGTTCATGTTTGTTTTGATGCTTATATAATGTTTTCCATGTATCATATTATATGGGTATCCAAGACACGGTTAGACCAAAATTGAACAGTGAACAAGAAAGGTTAAAGGTGCAACATGGTTTATATATGCTCTACATATTTGGCAACCTGTATTTAGTTATAAATATTTCCAAAATTTAATAAAAAATAGTTAGACTAAACTGTATATCAAAGTTCATAATCTCAACACTCAAAACTATTAATAAGGTTTGAAGTTGAATATATATACAAAGTATAGCTTTCTATTCAATTTAATTGTTAGTTTGACAGATTCTTTTGGCAGGAAAAACAACTTAGCTGAATTTTTTTTGTTTAGATTAGTTTTAGTGCAAAATTTGTTGACAAGCTATATATATGGCTCGGTTTATTTGGAACTCATGTTAGAACAATCGAAAATAACCACTTTGAACTACATTTAGCAGCTTTACAAAGTCTTGCAATAAACTGAATATGTTGCAAGTTAACTATCTCAAGTTTCGTGTATATGAAGTTGGACATATCTCTTTTAGTTGTTATTTGTATGCACCATCATTATATGCCTCTAATGGTACTTTACTATCTTTCATCTATTAGCATGTTGCAGAATCACTTATCTACATGATGCTGCACATGTGACATGTGGGCAACGGCCAGCAGGCCTTGTTTGTCTTCATCAAAGTGGAAATACTAATTGACATAAATTTCTTTCATTATGTTGAAGCTAACGGTGTACTCGAGGGATGGATATATCTACTCGATTTTTAGAATTAGTTACTTGACATGAGTTATTGTAATGAATTCGATGTTTTTGCTTCATCTGTAGGAATTTCATTTTGAGCAAAATGACCGATCAAAACCAATGCAAAACCGCAATTGGTAAAGTAGCCAGCCAGCTACACCTTTCCCAAAATGTTCAGAGGCCTGCTGCAAGTCAGAGACAATTCACATACGGAAATTATACAAATGGATTGCAATATCCAGTAACACACTCATTGATGGCTGCAAATGCTTCCCCGGTTTTTGTTCAAGCTCCAAAAGAAAAAGGGTTAACTGGATTTGCTATCGATTTTCTTATGGGTGGAGTTTCAGCTACTGTTTCCAAAACTGCAGCTGCACCAATTGAACGTGTGAAGCTTTTGATCCAAAACCAAGATGAGATGATCAAAAGGGGTCGTCTTTCTGAACCATATAAAGGTATTGGAGAATGTTTTTCAAGAACAGTTAGAGATGAAGGATTCATGTCTTTGTGGAGAGGAAATGGTGCTAATATTGTCCGTTACTTCCCTACTCAGGTACACCATACTCTCAATGTAGCAAATTCTACCCATGTACTTATGAATGGGTCAATCCAAGTCATACATTATTTCTAATGGGTCAAACAAATTTCAAAACAGAGTTGAAATTTAGACCATTATTCATGTGAATGGGTTGATTCGTGTTAACCTTTATCTATAACAGGACAAAAGATTACAATAAAATCAAATTGACCAAATGGACCCTACGGGTCAAAAGTCGCGTTCATACGAAACACTACCGAAATCATTTTCTTTTAACGAAATGATATTGTTATTTAAGTAATATACTTTTTGGAATATAGCATTGATATGGGCTATACATTTCCATTCATTCTTATGTTATGTATTCTATAGGCCTTTAACTTTGCATTTAAGGACTACTTCAAGAGTTTGTTTAAATTCAATAAAGACCGCGATGGCTATTGGAAATGGTTTGCTGGAAACCTTGGCTCTGGTGGTGCTGCAGGTGCAACTTCCCTATTGTTAACATACTCTTTGGATTATGCTAGAACTCGTTTGACAAACGATGCCAAGGCTACAAAGGGAGGAGGAGAGAGACAATTTAAAGGGTTAGTTGATGTTTACAAAAAGACTCTGGCATCAGATGGTATTGCTGGGCTATACCGTGGATTTAACATTTCATGTGTTGGTATCATTGTGTATCGTGGATTGTACTTTGGAATGTATGACTCATTGAAGCCAGTTGTTCTCGTTGGACCATTGCAGGTTAGTAATTATTTTTTATGTTTGTATGGTCAAAACGGGTCTGTATTGAAACGGGTCAATTTTAGCACGTGTTGGATGGGTTCACCCATAATTAATTTTTGTATCTGTCTTCGTTTATATAACAAATTCATCTGTAGTTAATGCGTTAACTAGTTATTATTTCAGAAACAATATTATTACAATCTAAAGCTTTAAACAAAATATAATAGGGGTTTTGTTATTGACCGCTCTTAGGACTGTATTTAACAATAACAATGGATTTATGCATCAAAAGTGGTACCTTAACAACTATACACCTATATATTAAATTCTCTAACTATAAAATACAACAGTTGTATGCATAAACATCAGTCTTAAACAAGACCTTTAGTGCTGTCGTGATTATTCTTCTTTAGAAATATAGTTTGGAGATTGGACCACTTTTCGACATCTTCTTATGCGTTTTGACAATTTCTTTAAAATTGTGGGTTTTGACCTACATGACAATATCTCTTTTAGCTAATAGATTAACTTGCGCCTCTTTTTAGATACATTTTCTAATCTAACCGGATAAACACATGATCCAAATTAGGCCAAGTAAAATCCTTGGAATTGCTACCTCTAGTGTTATTGTTAGAGTTTAAATTCTACTTATTATCATTATTCAACCAAAATGATACCGCACTGCATTTTTACGAGTTTGAACCCCTTTTTACGTGTAATTCAGGATAGCTTTTTCGCTAGCTTTGGCCTTGGTTGGTTGGTCACAAATGGTGCTGGTCTTGCGTCATACCCAATTGACACGGTGCGTAGAAGAATGATGATGACATCTGGTGAAGCTGTCAAGTACAAGAGCTCTCTTGACGCGTTTAGTCAAATTATAAAGAACGAGGGTGTTAAATCGCTGTTCAAGGGTGGAGGTGCAAATATTCTACGCGCTGTAGCTGGTGCGGGTGTTCTTTCGGGTTATGACAAGCTTCAGGTCATTGTCTTTGGCAAGAAGTATAGTTCTGGTGGAGCCTGATTGTTTTAAGCAATGTTTTTAGCTTATGGGATGATGATGATGAAATTGATAAGTTTTTGTAGTTTGAAATGTTATTTTGTTTGTGTCTTTAATCTTTGTAGGGATGAATATGTTTTTGTAATATCATTGTTAGTTGATTTGAAAGTTTTAGTTATTTATTATGAATGTTACATAAATCTGGCTTGCTTTGATATGATTTTGTATACAATGCTTTATCTGTGAAATATCGGACATATTAATGCAAACCTTCCTCAACCGGTGAACGCATTTTGAATTAGTATATGAACCCAATTAGAAGGGATTGGTTTGTATCAACGTTGTTGTAAACAATAGATGCATTTGTCGTACAAAAAATGAGAGGTGGCAATTTTAGACCTATTGGTTAATTTTGGGTCAATTTGGTTAATTTTTAGGAGGGGGTGGGTTTGTTGGGTCTCCTCCCCATTTTTTGGATGGGTCTAAATGGGTTTTTCAATATAACCTCTAATTATATAACAATTAACCAACGGGTTTAGACGGGTCTAGCGGGTAATTTTTTTTTTTCCACCTCATTTCATTTTTTTCATTTTCCACTCAAATAAAAAAAAAAATTTTGGTGAACCCGATGACCCGACCCGACCCGAGACCCATTTGACCCGGACCCGTTTAGACCCATCCTTCTAAATGACCCATCTAGACCCGGACCCATTTAGACTCAAACTCATCTAGACCCGTGACCCGACCCAACCCGACCCATTCATTTTGCCACCTCTACAAAAAATAAACATAAATTGTAAGAGAAGTTTCAAACTAAGAGGTTACACTTTAATGATTTTGACTAGCTACATCATAAGTAACTATTAACAAACCTGTAATTTATTTAGGGGTTTGACTTACAACTTAGTTTTGTTCAATCGAAAATACCAATCATACACTTGATGATGTAAATGAAAACTATGTGGTAAATGTTAAATTAATTATGGTAATTTCAATGATTGTAACAGTTAAATCGGAAAAGTCAACATACATGCAATCAATTCATATTATTTTGAACAAAATATAATTTCAATATATCAACTAATTAAGTAGTATAAAATGACACCAACTTATTACCACAACTTCACAACATACGTTTTTGCAAAGATTTATTGCAACAACACTTCAAACAATGACTTTTCAATCGTGAAACTGTCAATCATAGAACAACCCGCAACAATATACCAACCATAATTTAATATATCCATTTTGGGTTAAGTTCAAATGAGAACCAACTAAAAGTTGAGAACCTTGAGAACTACTAGATAACGTGTTTGTTCAAATGTGATTAACTTCATTCATATGTGAACATTGATTTATGTTAGATTGAGAAAGAAAAAAATGTCAAAAAATCCTAAAATTACGCCTTAAAACACGTTTTACCTATTTGTTCACATTATCCGTTCACATGTGAACGTATATTTGTTTTTTGTGTTTTTCGATATAATTTTAGGATTTTTTTTTTTTACTTTTTTCTTTATCAATTAAATATACATCAGTGTTCACATATGATTGAAGTTAATCACATGTGAACAAACATGTAACCTAGTAGTTCTCACGGTTCTCAACTTTTAGTTGGTTCTCATTTGAACCTCTCTCATCCATTTTAATATATATATATATATATATATATATATATATATATATATATATATATATATATAGATAGATAGATATGTATATATGCATATATGTATAGATATGTATATATGTATATATAGTAACAGAATCGAAAAAGAAGGAAATTTAGAGAGAGAAGAGGGAGAATGATTTTTTAATACTATAATTCAATATTTTATTGCTAAGATTCAATTTTTCATTAATATAATTCTTCATTTTATTATTTTGGTTCAATAGTTTATTAATAAGATTTAGTCTTTTGTTGTTATGATTCAAAAGTTATAGTAATACAAATTTGAATCTTAGAATAAAAATACTGAATCTTAAAATAAATATACTGAAACATGGGTAACAAAAAATCTTTCTCCCTCTTCTCTCCCTAAAAAACATTCTCCCTAGATCCTACTGATAATGTAATAGAAGCAAAAATCATCTTAGGGAGCCATATTGGAAAGAAAACATATCTTCCAAGAATGGGTTTAATCCCATCCGTTAAAACAATCCCCTTCAAGTTCAACAGAAGACAATTCCATCTAAGTGTATCCTTCTCAATGACAATAAACAAAAGCCAAGGACAATCGTTGGCCAGTGTTGGTTTGTTTTTAAAAAGACATGTATTCTCACACGACCAGTTATATGTTGCAGTTTCACGCGTCACAACAAAGAAGAGACTAATTAAAGGTGCTTATTTGGATTGAAAAAGGAAAGCCAACAAATACTACAACAAATGTAGTATACAAAGAGGTTCTACAGAAAGTATGATGTCTTGCTTTAGTTATAGGACTCCTTATATATTTTTAAAATATATATATATATATATATATATATATATATATATATATATATATATATATATATATATATATATATATATATATAGGGTAGTGATCAAGAGGGAAGTGTCTTTTTGAGGGGAAGGGGGGAAGCGTTAGTACGCATCAGGAAGCATATTACAATTATCAATCAAAACGTCAACAAAAAATTATTTTTATCGGTAAATAGTAATCAAAATCGATGCTATAAAGAATATTTTAACGAATGAATTTCATTTTTAAGTTATAACATTAATTGATGAATATTTATTTAATTAATTGTTAAGATGCAGTGTGATGCATATTAACTAAGATGCATCGCGATGCATCATAAAACTTCACATTATTTGAAAAATATTTTTATTGTTAAGATGCATCACAATGCAGATTAACTAATATGCACCGCGATGCATCTTAACCGATTTTGATCAAATATTCATAAATCGATACTATAACTTGAAGAAAAAATTTATCAAGGAAGCTTAACATTTATAACATCGATTCTGAATAACATTTACTAAATTTCAGTTTGCTTTTTTCGAGATTAGTATAGGTGAAGGTAATATGCTTCCTGATGCGTACTAACGCTTCCCCCTTCCCTCAAAAAATGGACTTCCCTCTGGATCATGCCACTATATATATATCGGGTTGGGTTCTAGTGAGAACAAGAGATTCCGTGAGAATGGTCAGAACAAATCATAGCCACCCATTTAACATCAATGCTCCAAAATGGAGGTGGCATTTTTGTAGTTATTGACAAGTCTGAAAAAGTGTGGTGCCATTTTGGTAAATAAGTGGAACTTCATTTTTCATTCACAATATATTTTTGTGTGAATCAAAATTTTCTTTTTTTTTGCTTCACAATGTATTTTTTTGTGAATCAAATTTTTTTTTGCTTAACAATGTATTTTTTGTGAATCAAATTTTTTTTTTTTGGCTTCACATCAATTTTGAAGTAATAATTTTTTTTTTTTTTGGTTATGTTCACATAATTTCTGAAACGATGAAGCTATATTATTAACATTCACAGTTTAGGACACTTGTGTGAATCAATAATTAATGGAGTTAACTACACATATGATTACATTATATTATGTAATATAATAATAATAATTATTAGTATTTAAACTTAAATGGATTTTATGGAGTAATAGCATTAAAGCACAACCCATAATAGGATTGCAAAATGGCCTGTGTGTTTTATTCGTACAGACACACATTCATGAAAGTATTTTGTTTTCTTCATACAGATTGCAAAATGAACATATTGTTTTACATCTGAAGTAAAAATACTTCACATCATAAAACTGTGTGAAGTCTTTATAAGTATAAGCTTCACAACAAATTTTATGTGAAGTTTGTCATAATTTCATATTAACATATCGTTTCACATGTGACGTATTTTAAAAATATAAAGCTTCACATCATAAAACTGTGTGAAGTCTTTATAAGTATAAGCTTCACAGCAAATTTTATGTGAAGTTTGTCATAATTTCATATTAACATATTGTTTTACATGTGAAGTATTTTAAAAATATAAAACTTCACATCATAAAACTGTGTGAAGTCTTTATAAGTATAAGCTTCACAACAAATTTTATGTGAAGTTTGTCATAATTTCATATTAACATATCGTTTCACATGTGAAGTATTTTAAAAATATAAAGCTTCACATCATAAAACTGTGTGAAGTCTTTATAAGTATAAGCTTCACAGCAAATTTTATGTGAAGTTTGTCATAATTTCATATTAATATATGTGAACAAAAAAAAAAAAAAAAAAACTTCACCCCTTTAAAAACTCTTGTGAAGCTTAATCAAAGTTCACATTATTTACAAAAATGTCATCGCATAGGAACTTCACTTTATTTACAAAAATACCACCTTAGAAATCATGATTTTTGATTAAAGAAAAAAAATGAAGGGCTATGATGTGTTCTCACCATTCTCACGGTTGTTCTCACAGGATCCCAAGTCTATCTATATATATATATATATATATATATATATATATAGAGAGAGAGAGAGAGAGAGAAACAAAACACTGTTTTACATATCCATTTCAATCATAGAACAACCCGTCGGATTAACATATAGACATATATATACATATCCATTTTAATATGCTTATTATCGCTTATATTAGGAAAGAAAGTGCACTTGCTATTTTGCGGGATTACCATCCTAATTAATTAATTAGTTAATTATATATATATATATATATATATATATATATATATATATATATAGGGATAGGTAGAGATGAGCAAAACAGTCTAAGACTGAAACTGGTCCTGAATCGGACTGGGACCGGTCCTAGAAAAACTGGACTGGGAAAAAGACTGGACTGGTCCTAGGACTGCCTGACAGTCCTAATTCAGTCATACTTTTCAGTCAGAAGACTGGTTAAAAACTGGACTGAAATCAGTTTAAACTGGTTAAAGACTGAAACTGGTTTAAAACTGGCAAAAAGACTGAAATGTATTATAAGCTATTTATGTTTATTTATTGTTTATTAACTTTTTTCTTTCCTTATAAAATTTGAATTTAGGTCAAATTGTATTTGATACATTTTTATTTCTTTATTTATAAACTTTAATTTATTTTCACATCAACAATTTCAATTATATACATTTTAATTTAATCATACTTCACATTTATTGATTTTTTCTATTGGTTTTAAAATTTTATTGTAACTATTGACAAAATTATCGACCATGAAAAAAAAGACAGGAAATGACTGAAACTGGACTGAGACTGGACTGAAATTCTAAGAAAAACTGGCAAAACTGGCAAAAAACTGGACTGAAACTGGACCAGTCCTAGAAAAGACTGGTTTTTAATTTTCTGTTATGTTGTCTTTGCTCATCTCTAGGGATATGGATAGGGATAGGGATAGATATAAACACATGCGCTTTATTTATTTTTTTTATATATAAATATTAAAAATTGTTTTTCGTTGGACTTTTTCATATACACAAAAGTCACAAAACACAATCGCAACAACTCGAAAACGAAACGGTGGTCGTTCCGTTTTCGTCTTCTTAAACAACAAGAAAAACAACAAGATTTGTTTCTGCTTTTGACGTCCTAAATACCAAAAAAAAAAAAAAAAAAAAAAAGGGTTCATTGCTTTGCTTCTTTATCCTTGCCGTACAAAGGAAAATCATTCAATTTTTATTTTTATCATAGCATTACGTCGGTAATTTTTAATTGCTTGCGCGTGAATCAACTGTAGAGGTGTTCTAGTCTAATACGTTCATATCTCTTGCTTGATAAAGGTATATATAAGTCCTCACTTTGGTAATTTCTTAGATTAATTGTCATCATATTGATATAATTGGATCCAATTGAAAATCGTTTTAACATGCTATATATATAATTGTATTATTCGGTTGCATTTTTTATCATTAGATTATTATAGTTCAACTCTAAACTGTTATTAATCACCTATAGATTTCCAACAATGATTCTGTTTTGTTTTGATCTACTGCACCATTGTCTGTTTTAGTTTATACACTTTTTACCATTGTATGTATTCAACTTTGATAGAACTTACAACAAACATCTCAATTGCCAAAAACATGCAAAAAAACATATAGACAGTTTTAAAACTTGAATACATATAATAGAAGGTTTCGAATGCATACATTGGTAAAAGGAATCAAGTTCGATACATTCCAAACTATAAACCGTTAAAACATATGTTTCATAAGTATTTGTTTCTGTTTCATTTGATATTTGTTTCATAGTTGCTTTTGAAACCCTTAAAACGTTTTTGATGTATCAGTTTGTAGGGATGTACAAAAAGTGCTTAACCAAAACCGAACAGTGAACCCGAAAGGTTAAAGATGTAACATGGTTATGCATAATGATATAATCAGCATATTTATTTGAAACTACAAAAGTTGTTGACTAGCTATATATATATATGTCTCGGGTTTTTGTTATCGTTACTGGTTTATTTTTTCTGCATACTTTGAGCTTCTGTTTGAGCAATCGGGCACAACCACTTTGAGGTTCGGACGTTTGGTTTGAGGTTCTTATAAAGTTTCGACGTAAATTGAATTCCAAATGCAAGTTATAAAGTTTTGTTTATTTAAAGATCGTACATTTCTAGTGGTACGCTTTACTGATATATTATTCCGTCATTATATTCAAGCTACCTGAGGAATTTCATTTTGAGCACAATGACTTATCAGAATCATCACGAAACCGTTATTAGTGACGTAGCCAGCCAGCTATACCTTTCGGAAGATGTTCAAAGTCCTTATGGTGCCATTCAGAGTCAAATGCAGAAACAAATCGCATACGGAAATTATTCAAATGGAGTGTTTCAGTATCTAGCAGCACAATCATCGGTTTCTTCAAATGCTTATCCAGTTATTTATGAAGCTCCAAAAAAAGGGTTGGCTGGATTTGGTATTGATTTTCTTTTGGGTGGAGTATCAGCTACTGTTTCCGAAACTGCAATTGCACCAATCGAACGTGTGAAGATTTTGATTGAAAACCAGTATGAGATGATCAAAAGGGGTCGTATTTCTGAACCATACATGGGTATTGGAGAATATTTCTCTAGAACGGTCAAGGATGAAGGATTTTTGTCTTTGTGGAGAGGAAATGGCGCTAAGATTGTCTGTCACCTCCCAACTCAGGTACGCAATACTCTTGATGTAGCATATTCTACCCATGTACTTTTGAACGAGTTGATCTGAGTCTTACATTAATTTTAATGAATCAAATAAGTAACAAAATAGAGCTGGAATATTGACCAATACACTTGTGAATGGGTAGACTCGGGTCAAATTTTATCTCTAACGAGACAAAGGGTTATCAAACGGGTCGAGTGGGTCCAACGAGTCAAAAGTCGTCATATATATAATTTTTCGTGCAATAAACTACCAAAGTCCTTTTTTGTTTAACAAAATGAGGTTGTTATTAAAGATATATACTTTTTGGAATCTTATTGCACAAAAGATGTTGCTAAATCAGCTTGACCCCTTTTTTGACCCGCATAAATAAAATAGTTGTTTTGACATGTGACCCAGCCTGTACACTATTCCCACCTCTTACTGATCTGCATCAATATGGAGTATATATTTGCATTTTGTATTTTGTATTCTGCAGGCTTTTAACTTTGCATTTAAGGACTACTTCCAGAGTTTGTTCAAGTTTGATAAATATTGTGATGGCAATTGGAAATGGTTTGCTGGAAACCTTGGGTCAGGTGGTGCTGCAGGTGCAACTTCCTTATTGTTAACATACTCCTTGGATTATGTTGGAACTCGTTTGGCCAACGATGCAAAGGCTACAAGGACAGGAGGTGGGAGACAATTTAAAGGGTTAGCTGATGCATACAAGAAGACCTTGGCATCAGATGGTATTGCTGGGCTATACCAATGTTTCATGTGTTGGTAGCATCGTGTACAGTGGCTTGTACTTTGGAATGTATGACTCTCTGAAGCCAGATTTTCTCGTTGGACCACTTCAGGTTAGTATATCATTAGTTTGTTTATTTTCATTACGAAAGACACGTTGTGTTGATTTAATGATATGAGTCAATCCAAACATTTAATACAAAATGATTTGAGCGTATTATTCATCGAATAGTTTTCTTATTGACGTCCTTAAGGATTGTATGTAACAACTACCTATCTATCAAAATTTTTAACTATAAAATAAAACAGTCTCATGTATAAATTTCATTCTTAAAAACGACTCTTAGGGCTCTAATCAACACATTTCAACATTACCGATTCTTTGAAATTTCGGGTTTGACCCACATGACAATATCTGTTATAGGTTAACAGTTATACTTGACCTCTTCTAGGTATATTTTCTAATCTAACCGATTTTAGAATAAAACATGACTCTTTACTTTTCTTCTGCAATTCAGGATTCTTTTTCGGCTAGCTGTTACCTTGGTTGGTTAGTTACAATTGCTGCTGGTCTTGCATCATACCCGATTCACACCGTTCATAGAAGAATGATGATGACATCTAGTGAAGCTGTCAACTACAAGAGCTCTCTTGA
Organism: Helichrysum umbraculigerum; assembly: GCA_949592205.1. NCBI lineage: Eukaryota > Viridiplantae > Streptophyta > Magnoliopsida > Asterales > Asteraceae > Helichrysum > Helichrysum umbraculigerum. Next base: position 124,292,016 of record CATIUR010000002.1, on the reverse strand, counting down.
TGCGTTTAGTCAAATTATAAAGGAAGAAGGTGCTAAATCATTGTTCAAGGGTGCATATGGCAATATTATTCTACGCTCTGTAGCTGGTTCATTCGTTCTTGCTGGTTATGATAAGCTTTCAGGTCATTGTTTATGGTAATGAAGTTTAGTTCTAGTGGAGCCTAATTGTTTTAAGCTATATTTGAAAAGTTTTATACTTTGTAGGGGTGAGTACAGTTTTGTAATCTATGGCTTACTTTGATACAGTTTGGTAAAGATTCACCAGGCAATGCTTTGAAAGTGTTAAAAGTTTAAAGCTACAAAAAGCAAAGCAAAATGTTAATGGGTCAGGATTAGTTGATGAGGATCATCAACACTCATAAGTAAACGATTTAATGTAATTTTAATATCGAAGACAACATATTTGTTAACAACACAAGTATTTTCATTTCGATACCACTCCTACATTGTACGGTAAATTGCTTGTGCATTACAATAAATAGACAGATCGGGAGGAAAAATATTTAATGATAAAAAAGTATGGTAATATGTTAGGGGTGCTTGGTCGGAAATATTAAGCCTGAATGGAAAAGTGTGACACCCGTCAAATTAGGACTAGTTTTTAGATCTTAATCATTTGGAATTACATGTAATTAGTACTATGTCTTAGGCTAATTGTATGTATCTATGTATATATTGTTGAATATATATCAGTACGCGATTATATTTGCATTTTCAAATCGGCCAAATTTCTGATTCATTTATACGGCATTGGTGAAAAACAAGTAATTAAGTAATACGAAATTATTATTTAATAACTCCTTATTTATTATATATTATTTATATAATATATAAAGTATTTCGTATCGTACAAATCAAATGGTCATGACAAAATTCATAAGTAATGAATTATTATTGGAAATAATAATTATTAATCACTTTGATTAAAATAAAACACATTTCGTTTTATTTCATTTCACTCAAACGCAACGAAACCAATTAAATCATATCCGTCCCTCAAACATAAAACAAAGATATATTTTTATATCTCACTAAAAGTATTTTTATAAAATACTTCAAATAAAAGTAAATACGATATCATTTTTAGAAATTTACCAATTAAAAACATTATACTACTTTTACGATCGGGTAAACGAACACGGGTCAAATACCACTTGCGTGCATTATTGGGCTGGACAAGATCCACAAAATGTGGATCTTGCCCGTGGACTTCAAGCCGGCCAAACACCCCCTCCTTTTCATTTCATTTCTTCATTTTTCTTCTTCTCAATCTCTCTCTCGGTTCTCTTTCAAAAATTGAAAAACAACAACATTAACAACAACAAGATCAGAAGCATCAAGCATAATCATCATCATCATCGTGATCATCTTCATCATTCATCATCATCATCAAATTCCATTTTCGGTTCCATTTTAATACGTAAGTAGTCGTCCACCTTTTCTTTAAGTTTTCGTGTTTAAATTACATATATTAACATGCTAGGATGTTCTATGAACTGATTATGTCCCCAAATCAAACCCAAATTGTTGTGTGTAATTTTCCGTTTGAACGGACCCTGTTTTGAACCAGGATCCGGCGGATCTATGGGAGGATCCGGCGGATCTAAATAGGATCCGGCGGATCACTCTCAAAACATCAAGATCCGGCGGCACCAGTTAGTGATCCGGCGGATCCCCCTTTATATTCCATGATCCGGCGGATCCAAGCTAAAACAGAACAATTTTTTTTTTTGAAAACGTCGAAGATTTCACAAGTGTTTGCAGGGTAGCTTCTCGATGAAAAATTTATTGTAACGGATTGGGCTCAAATTCGCACGGTCATTCAAAAACAACCCAATGGTCAAGGCTAAGTACCTTAGCCTAGTCAGTTTTAGGCCTTCCGGGGTAGTCTAGGGGTCAAAAAATGGCATATTTCAGTTTTTGTACTCGTACCAAATTTAGTAACTTGTGAAATAAAGTGTAACGGATATAATGAACTTGAGTAACAACTAAACTTATACGATACGACTTATATACGAAACAAATTTACTTTTATAAGCACAACAAATCATGTATAATAATAATAGTTTGAAATTATTATTACAAACCGTCACCAACGAGCCGTATACATTTTCGCAAACTCAAACATAAACATTAACCAAAGTATTTGGACATAACTAGTTAAGGGAACAACTAGCATAGATGGTCTGTAGGGTCATCTAATCAATTAAACCTTGCGCGTTTAATACGCCCGGCAGGTTTCAATAATCTAATCATTTATCAAAACCTTGCGCGTCTAAGACGCCCTGCAGGTTTCAGTCGATTGAACGACATCAATTCTCTCGTATAATCTCATTAGTGATTCATAGCATCTCATTAGGCTCAGGTGAGTCTCATAGCCCCTGTTTTACTGTTTTAAACCTAGGGGTGAGAATATATGCCTGTTTTGTTTTACATGTGAACGCAAGTATCAAATATCACTATATTCTGTATGAGTTATTCATCTAATCATTTTAAGTCCTCAAGCATAGTTTGGTAATACTTGGTAGCGTGAATGTTAGTGTATGGTACCATATGGGACTGACAATCCCCGTCCGGGTCAGCAAGCACTGACTGGTCAAACGGATGCATTATCATTAGTTCATACGTGTGTTGATTAGGCACACGCATAGAGGCACCCTCGCTCAGACACTTAATTGTGATCCTGACACCTCAGTTAAGCTCAGACTATGTGCTCATGACAGTTATATACATCTTTTATCATTTACTTATTTGTTTAATTACAAATATTCATATTAAATCTTGCGGTTCATTCATCATTTCTTATCATTAAACCTGTGAGCTCACCAGCTTTATAACTGACCTTTAGCATGTATTCTCAGGTACTCAGCAGTAGTAGGACTGCCACTCAGGATGCCCCTTAGTTCGAGTCGCATTCAGACATCAAGAGATTGTCATGCATTACTATATTTTGTATAATTTAGTTATGCCATAGAATCTCTATCATTTGACTCAAGGGCTTTTATAAACTATATTATAACAGTGTAAAACCTTTATAATATCAATGTATTTGTAAACGACGCATGTAGTGGTCGTTCATTTTGTAATCTTGTGCTTTGTGTATTGATTAGTCGCGCCCCGAACCGACCCGCTTCCGCATCATAATTTGGGGGTGCGACAAAAAGTGAATGAATAATGGTGTTTAATTGCATGCAAGGTTGTAAAAGTTGGCCGACCAGGCCGACTAGTTGGGTTTTGGAAGGGGTCCGACTCGACTAGGCTAAAATCGGTCAATAAAGTCGGTCAACGCTGGTCAACAACAGTTAAAGTCGGGTTTAGTTAGTCAAATCCGGCGAGTTGAGAAATTCAGACGAGCTGTGCGAGTTATTCTGTCTATATGTGGCTAAAAAGAGACGGAAAGGAGAGGATGAGATGTAGAAGATGAAGTGGAGATGAAATGGAGATGAAGAAGATGAAGGAGATGAAGTGTTGACGAAGTGAGAGATCCAAGATCTGATTAAAAAGGAGATAAAATTGTTTTTTTTTTTTTAAAAAAAGTACCAAATTTTACATTTTACCCTCTTATATTTATACTATATTACCTATTTATCTTCAATTGATTTTTCAAATAACCTTCAAATCCCTCATTTTTTACACATATATTTTTGAAATTTATTAGTAAATGTATTAAAAGTCAACAAAATTCAAAATCCGACTAGTCCCCGACTAGTCCTTTGAAGGTCCCGACCGACTCGCCCCCGACTTCTGACTTTTTCAACCTTGATTACATGTAATACAAAAACCATTCATTTTCTCCATCAAATAGGTAATGTGTATCGTTACATATTTACTTATACTCATCATCACATATAACATTAATAAATAGACTCATCTCAACCGATCAATCAGCTAACCCTAAACTCTTTAACCCGTTTAAATTTGCAGATCAAATTTGGGTCAAATTTTGTATTAATCCTAAAATAAATTTATAAAATTTGACTTGTTTTACCTTAAACCAATTTATTAACCCGAAATTAATCCAAAATCAACTTGCCAACCGATTAACCTATTTGACTCGTTTACCAAAACAGCTTATGAAACTCCTGAATCCGTTTAATTTTTCAAGTTGGACTCGGGTCAAATTTTAGGTTAACGGTCAACCCACCAACCAAAAACTAACCAATTATATTTGACTCATTTGGCCTGAAACCAACATGTCAACTCATTAACCGGTTTGACCCATTTTCTTAAGTAGCTAATATAGTTCATGTACAGGTTATTTACTTTTTACTTTTGACCCGCAACTTGTTTATTATATAATTTCAGAGATTCTGATCGAATACTTTTGACCAATCAACTTGATATGACCCAATTTTTCACCCCCAATCGCAGTTTCATGAACCGAACAATCCAAATAGAGAAGGTAATAATACTAAGGAATGCACATTGCATTACTTTGTATTTTATTTTCCTTTTTCATTCCCATTCCCCAATTTCAAACCAAGCGCAATGTAATTCCAATTTTTATAATTAATAACATAAACTTGAATCCTAATTTTAGAAAAAATCTCTAAATCATCGAAAATTAAAGTGTTTTGCTAATGGAAGCTCTAATGGCTTTCGTTAAGATTAAATATAAACATTAAATAAAGTTAAACATTCCTTTTTCAGAATTATATTTGATAAAATTAAACTATATGTTTAATTCACTCAAACTTCCCCTTTACAACACATTTATGAGATTTATATTACTAATAGAAATTTTAAGTGTATTTATGACCCTAAGGCTTCCGTTAGCAAAACGCAAAATTTAATTAACAGGAAATATACAAGGTAATACTTGAATGATCTAATACAAGATTATAGAACTATATCATATTATCATAAGAAAAAAAATTAAACCCTTTTATTCAATACAAAATTCATCTGTAAATAATTAAAAATGTTTTTCAAAATTGAAGGGTAACTTTAGTAACAATTAGCTAAAACCAATGGTTGAAGCTTGTTACTAAAGTTGGAAATTTTTTTAAGGGGTATATAAATTACTTAAAGTAGCTTCAATTTTTGTTTTTTTTTTCCAACAACTAGAACTTTCTAAGGGTGTGTTTGGTAACAACGGGTTGCTGGAGCTTGGGGCTGAAGCTGAGGTGTGAGCTTCTATTCAAAAGCCACTTCAAAAAGCATCTTGTTTAAGGATTTCTAGAGACTTATTTTTTTAAAAAAGCCCCATTGTAATTGTGTTGCCAAACAAAACTTGTTAGCCGGGACTTATTAAAAGTAAAAGCTCAAACCCCTAAAACCCCATAAGCTCCGTGCCAAACACACCCTAAATATTAAACACTCAAAATCCTTTGAAATAAAAATAAAAATGTGTTAAAATAACCGGAGCATTTGATTTTATCAAAGAAAATTTCACAATTAACAGCCGAATATATAAACTACCTAAAACTGCAAACCAACAAACACTGAAAACTCCGAATTTGAAAACACACCAACCATGGAAGCACAGCAACAACAATGGACGATGGCCGCACCGCCACAACCACAACCGCAACCACAGTATGCTTACGGAGCACCACCACCGCCGCCGCAACAGCCGTACCACCAACCTTCATCTCACGAAGAAATCCGTACACTTTGGATTGGCGATTTACCGTACTGGGCCGATGAATCCTACCTTCATTCCTGGTTCGCTGCAACTAACGAGGTTTGTTAATCTTTAATTAACAAATTTCTCTATTACACACATTAATTTTACTTATTATTTTAACGTCTGTTATGGCCTTTAGGGTTTGTAAGAGTCTTAGAATATAATTTTATTGAAAATTGATAATTGTCTTCTTTGAGGTTTTGTTAGCAGTGTACTGGATAAGGACTCAAAATTTACCACTACTATATATTTTTACAGATTTCTTTTAATGTTTAATATTGGTTGTGTTGTTCAATCAAATTGTTAGTAGCTTTTCGTTTGATCGGAATACTATACCTAGATTAGAACTGAATATAGAAGTGTGACCGCATAGGGCTTCGTAATTTATCACAAATACTCGGATATGCCCTCAAAGAGGTCTCGGGTTAGGGGGTGGCCGGGGAAAGGGTTCGGAAACGGTCACCGGAATACTCCGGTAGGCCGCGTACATCCGAGTTAGAAAAGACCTGTCCTCCCCGGGTAAGCTGAACACGTCAAAACCTTCTCCATTTACCTGGATATGTCAGGATAGAAGAACATAATTTAGTGTTCAATATTAGTTGCTAGGTCGAACTTTTTAAAATGCATGGTTTGGATGGAATTGGAATAGACATTTATTAATAATTAAGAAACTTATAAGGCCTATGAGTTTTTGCTATCTTTTAGAGCCTCATTTATACCAATCAGATTAGTTTGTGTGTCAGCCGTCTATATAGAACCAATAACCGTATCAAATTCATTCTGAATGAATTAGGTTTGAAGTCAAGTGTAGCTTTTTTAAGGGAGTGTACGTGTTTATATTAGTTGGCAAGTTGCCTTAATGCTGAAAGGTGTAAGTCATTGACTATGACATATAATATGTGTGTAGGTACTTTCGATAAAAGTGATTCGTAACAAAGCAACTGGGCTTCCGGAAGGTTATGGATTTGTTGAGTTTGCTTCACATTCTACAGCTGAAAGGGTTTTGCAATCGTACAATGGGACACAAGTTCCAGGGACGGAATTAACTTTTAGGTTAAATTGGGCATCTTCGGGGATTGGAGAAAGACGACCTGATGCTGGTCCTGAGCATTCTATATTTGTAGGTGATTTAGCACCTGATGTTACTGATCATTTGTTACAAGAGACTTTTAGGACACAATATCCGTCTGTTAGAGGAGCCAAGGTTGTGACTGATCCAAATACAGGACGTTCAAAGGGATATGGTTTTGTTAAATTTGCAGACGAGATGGAAAGAAACCGTGCCATGACTGAAATGAATGGGATTTATTGTTCAACTAGACCTATGCGAATCAGTGCAGCAACACCAAAAAAGACTACGGCTTTCCCACAACAGTACGTTGCAACAAAAGGTATACTGTATATTCTCATTTTAATCCGTTTTTACTACAGGTTAAAATAATTTTGCATGAATATAGAATGATGTGTCTAGCAGTCTAGGAAAGCGTGAGTCTGTAGTAGTGTAGTAACAATGTGTTTTTTGATATCATATAATATAAGGTGATACTCCCATGAAGATTGAGGATCTTGTTGGTATTTATTATAGAGAGTGTATGGACATGCATTTTGAAAGTGATTATGTGATATTCTTCAATCAGAATTGGATAATCGGTTGTAAAAGCAGGATGTAGAAGATGGTATATGGATGTAACTTTATTGTTTAATACTGTGTTGTCGTGTGTAGTTCAAGAAACAATTCAATACTTATCGTGTTGTATATGTTGACAGGGTTATATCCAGTTGCAGTGCCTACAATTCCTGTGGACAATGATTTAACTAACACCACAGTAAGTCAGGTATATTCAATTTTAGCTTTGTATCCATTCATGTTTCTTATCTGCATTCTTGTTTCCTAATGCAGGTTTATGTTGGCAACCTTGACCCTGCTATTACTGAGGAGGAATTGAAGCAGTACTTCTTGCAATTTGGGGAAATAGTCTATGCCAAGATCCCCGTAGCCAAAGGATGCGGGTTTGTGCAGTTCACAGCCAGGTCCGTCTTTAATGGTAGAAAAACTGATTGCTTTTAGGCCTAACATGCGACTTCCATTTAAAAAAAATCTAGAATATGAGATTAGGCGGGCATGAATGACGACTAGAGTTGGCAACTTCAGCCCATTTAAATGAGGAATGGGCCAATTTGGGTTATCTTGTATCTCTAATGGGTCAACGGGCTTAATCAAAATAGTTTAGCTTAAAAAGGGAACTGGTCAAATGGGTCAAAAATTGCCAACAGTGTATTTTTAGTCTATCAAATCTCTTAAGTTATATTCCGGCACATTAATGATTTATAATACAATTAACATTTCCGATCAAGTCTTTTGGACCAACATAGCTGACTCGACCCGTACAAAAAAGTTACATGTTTTGATCCATTACACAATTTACCCAGCCTGCACATTTTGTCTCCTCTAACAGCAATCTCTCAAGTCTCACCACCAATTAGAGTACTGAAGATGTGTCTTTGTTTTTTCTTATGACCGAACTTGTTTGCATTCAAGTGAAATTGTATCCTCCTGATCTCCAATAAGGTGATCTGTTGTTTGACTCTGTATTGGTAATTGTGTGCTTTGCAGGACATCTGCTGAAGAAGCAATTCAAAGGATGCATGGAACCCAGATCGGTCAACTTGTAGTCCACCTTTCTTGGGGCAAGAACAAGCAGGTGAGCTTATCCTTTTGGTTGTTTTTTTACTTGAAAATTGTAGAGAAATTCATAATACTCTAGAAACTCAAGTCTCAAGTTGCAATTTCACCAAAATTATTATCTATCATAATCAGCTCTCTAGGTTCCTTTAGCTCTAAGTTTCTTCTGAATTTTTTCAGGAGAGTTAGATGTACACATCGAGTGTCTTCTCAATAATGAGATTGTAAGCATCTGCGGCATATGGATTTGGCAAAATGCGTCAGATCGGGTGGGTTGGGTATCAGGTTGAAAGGGGTACAAATTAAAACAAGTAATTCACACGTTGGGCTGACCCGCAAATACCTCTTTCCCCTTGAAATTATATTAATAATCAATGCTTTAAATATGATTTTAAAACTCTAATATGTCAGTGATGGTCTGTTTTGAATTTAGAAGCTAGTAGGTTTCATGCGTTTTGAGCACATTTTGGGTGTTTCAACCCACACGATTTGCTTGACCCTTTTCCATATCAATCTTTTTCTTTTTAAATTTTTTGCGTTTGACCCATTTAGAGGCAAAGTTTCACTCAAGTTGTCCCGTTTACCCAAACATGGGTTGAATTGCCACCTGATTTAACATGCTTTGTCTTCAACTTTCATCTGATATACTAACTACCTTTGAACAATTTAAAAATTTATTACCTTGTAGGATCCATCAGGAGTCTGGAATGCACAAGCAGATCCAAGTCAATGGGCCAGTGCATACTATGGTTATGGACAAGGTTATGAAGCTTATGGGTATGGAGCTACTCAGGATCCATCATTGTATGCGTATGGTGCATATGGTGGTTATATGCAGTATCCTCAACAGGCAAGACAATCATCATGTTGTTATTGGATATGCGTATGCATATATATATATATATATATATATATATATATATATATATATATATTTTCGTAGAAATACAAGTTATAAACTTGAATGTCGCTTCTAGTTAAAGTGACATGTAAAGGGTTATTGAATTATGAGTTGTATATCTATTAATTAGATGTGATTGAATACTTGATTTTCAGGGTGAAGGTGGTCAGGATATGGGGGCAATGGCAGGAGTTGCGCCACCTGTGGAACAGAGGGAAGATATATATGATCCCTTGGCTACACCAGATGTTGACAAGTAAGCTTTTCCTCTTTTTTTATTTTTCTTTTTATATATAAATATATGCTTATATAATTCAGGAACAGTAGAAATAACCAGGAACTATATGAATATGAATCGATTTAAATCCAGAAGTACTTAATATTCCTGATTTGCAATATGTATGATATAAAATGAGGATTGTAAAAGCTGGAAAAGCATATACAAAAGATATTCAAAATTGAAATGACATGCTAAAAGTAGACAATGCCAAAAATTGTGATATAGTGGTGGCAAACCACTTTGATTTATTTATTTATTCGAATATTTGCGGAGTATATATTATTAAATAAAATAGTTTTTTGTAAATATCAAGTATTTTAAACATTAATTTTTCAGAAGGTGTTGGTGTGTCAACTGTCAACCCAACCTGCCCATGTTCCACCTCTAACACAATGGTTTTGTCAAACTACCATATTTTCAGTTAGATAATTCTGTTATTAGCGGGTGTTTGGGGTTGCTTATTTTTTATGTGCGTTAAAAATAAGCATGGACTAACAGTGCTTCTTCATTCTAAATTAATAAGATAAGCAGTTTTACAAGGGTGTTTGTATTTGCTTCTGTCAAAATAAGCAGATAAGTGCTTAAATAAGCAATCCCAAACACCATCCTTAGTTTTCAGAGATGATCTTACATCTATATATATTTCAATATATTGAACATACAGAAGAGAGTAAAAGCGATGGAAAATATTCAATTGGATTTCATAAGGATGGTGTGTGTTTTGTTTTGTAGGTTAAATTCTGCGTATCTTGCCACACATGGAAGTGCGATCTTGGGCCGTCCCTTGTGGCAGAAAACATCGCTACAAGCTTAGCTACCATCACCGAGCACATTGTAATGTTAGGTTTCCCTGTGGTCAATCTACATTTGAAAATCGACGCTGCAAAGCAATGAAATTTAACAGGAGACTTGCTAGTTATTAGAGTTGGCTGTAGAAGATGCCATACTTTTGTATCCGGAAATATAGATTCCATCCTGTTTATCAAGCCGGAGACCTAAATATTTGGGTGTATGCTTGTTGGTAGTTAATTCACGTTCAACGATCGAGCCTACAAAACTTTCAGCTATAATTTAAGGTGTAACAGTTCTTGTTTTGGGTTTAATCTCATCTTGGTTAAATTCAATTTGCGGCCGAGTGGTAGACATTTAAGGACCCAAATGATATCCGTTAACAAAATGGAGTTTGTTAATGTAAGCCCTTAGGGCTCTCATTTACAAAGTTGGACATGCATAAATGATTCTACATTCAACTAAAATTTTAAGGGGTATTTATACAACTATTGATGCATTTTTGAAAGTCTTAACGAAAGCCATAAGTGCTATTGTTATCATTTTTCAAAATTAAAATCACCCCATAGTTGATAGGGTTGGCAATTCTGGACACTTAAGTTGCTAAAGGATTCTTTTTATATATATAAAACTAGGCATGGAGCCCGTACGATGCACGGTCATTTAGAAGCTGTTATATATTTATTTTGTTAGTAGAGAAATAAAGTAGTGTTGGTAACTTTAAAAGTTCAGTTATCATTGAAAATGAAATTAATAAATAACATAAACCAAACTATAAAGGAAAAGAATGATTTCATAAGTTTTGGACAAACTAATAATTAAATAGTATCAGTGAGACTATGAAAACTACAACCGTTGCAAAACTTCTTTGTAAACGACGTCGGTTGTGGGGCTACTGTGACACCCGGTCAAAAATGACCCAAATTTCAGTACAAATTTAAACTTTAATTACAAAGTATTATATAACCTGAAACGATTATATAATAATCACACGTACACAAATCTAGTAGAACGCAAAAACCCAAAATAGAATTTGGTGAAAAACATTTTTAAACAAAGTATTATTATTGAGAATAATAATTACTTACTCCGAAAATTATTTAAATACATTTTAGATACAGAAAACTATCCGTGTATTTTGAGTTAAACTAATATATATTTTTATATCTCATTGGAAGTATTTTTAGAGAATATTTCAATTATAAACATATACGAAATAATATTTGGAAAATTATCAAATTTAAATATTATACTACATTACGATCGGGTACGCAAACACGGGTCGAAAATACCACCAACCATCAATTATTGGAGGCCGATTAAATCAACCGACCCCCAATAATTCACACACACTCGCACACATTCTCTACCTCTCTCGGCTCTCACTCTCTCGGTCTCTCGCTCTATTTCGTGGATCATCAAACCAACAACAACAACATCACAGAATCATAATCATCATCATCTCCATCCTTGTTCATCATCATCATCATCATCGGATCATCCTCATCACCATCACTTTCGATCTCGATTTTGATTTGTAAGAAAACTTTAAACTTTACTTTAATTTAGTGTTTACAATACGTAGTATAACATGTAATACCATTGTACTAAGTTATAGTATGCGGAAATTGGAATTAAAATTGGTTTTGTAAACTTGTTGCTCGAACAGAACTGAAAACCAGTAACTACCCGGTGGGTACCCATAGTACCCGGCGGGTGTAACACCCCCAAATTTAATGATTTGCGGAAGCTTGATTTGGGTGTTACTAATCAATAACAAAGCACGAAGATATATAGTAAACGACTCTATATGCGCCGTTTTAACAAAATATATTGATAATAGAAATGTTTACAACATTTAAAGCTTTACATAGCTCGAGTTTAAATCAAATGAGATTTCAGTACATAAGTACTTGTACAAAATATACTAATGCAAGAAAATCTCAATCTTCTGTATGCTGACTCGAGCTAAAATCCTGAAGCAGAAACATCCTACTACTTGGTACCTGCGATATATGCTAAAAGGTCAGCTAAAAGCTGGTGAGCTCACATGTTTGAAATAAGTTAATATAGTGTGAACCGCAAGATTTAAATAATGAATTGCATCCAGCAATTAAATAATGAATTGCATCCAGCAATTAAATAATGAATTGCATCCAGCAATTAAATAATAGTCATCGTGTATACAGCCATGAGCACATAGTTGAGCTTAACTCGAGGGCCGGGTCCCCTATAGAGAATTCCGGGCGAGGTTGCCTCCACGAATGCCTAATCCACATTCGTCTTCCCAAATATTAGTACGTCCGTTTACCCGGTTAGTGCTTGCTAACCCGGACGAGGTGGGTCAATCCTATATGGTACCATATACTAATATTCACGCTACAACGTATTAACAACTATGCTGACGGAGGACTTTAAAATGATTAGTTTCGAAAAACTCATGTAGTATATGAAAAGTTGGTACTTGCGTTCACATGTTAAAAGTTGAGCAGTATATCACACCCCTGAGTAAAACAGTAAAAGAGGGGCTATGAGACTCACCTGAGTCTGAAAGCGTTTAAACAAATGTAAGTTGATTAGCCGAGTATGAAGTCCAAAGACTTGTAACCTGAGGGTGTCCACGACACGCGATGGTTATAATCATGATTTGGGTATCTTAATAGATCACCCTTGTAGTTGTTCGTTCAACTATAATGTCTAAATTTCCACTATTTGGTTGATAAGTTTAAGTATTTGAAAAGTGTACGGCCCGTTGGTGACGGATTTGTAATAATAATCTCAACTATTATTATTTTGATTTCGTGGCGTTTTACTTGGAAAAATGTGTTTTGATTGTGTTTTAGAAGCCGTTACGGAATCTAAGTACGGGGGTCCGGGGGCAGCGCCCCTGGTAGCGGGGTCCAAGGGGCGGCAGCCCCTGGCGGGGTCAAAGGGGCAGAGCCCCTGGCTGGGGTCGAGCTGCCAGGTCAGCTTGGAAAATTTTTATTTCTACTATATTGCTTTGACGAAAAACGCATCTGGAACCGAATTTGGGTAAAATCGAGTGATAAATTTCGAGTCTCGACACTTAGTAAAAATCTATGTTTTTGAGGTTCTGATTTGTGCGACGTTGGGTGCGACGTCGCAGGTAGGATTGCCACGTTGAGCATGACGTCGCTAAAGGCGACGTTTCGCAATTTAATGCGACGTTGTACGTGGCGTCGCTATATGCGACATTGTCGATTTCTGCGACGTAGGGGCTTGCGTCGCTAAGTGCGACGTAGTGAGGTATTGGCGACGTTAAGGCTGATGTCGCTATATGCGACGTTGCAAATTAATGCGACGTTGTGACTGACGTCGCACCATGCGACGTCACGAGGGGTTTTGCGACGTTGAAGCTGACGTCGCATAAATTCTGGGCCAACTGCGACGTAGCGGTCTGTTGGCCGGAAAATGTGTCGAAAACGAGTTTTTCGGTTTCCGTTCGGTCCAAAACTTTTGATTGCCAGGAAATGAGCAGATTTGGTGAGACGATCGACCTCGCCGACTTGGGTAGTTTGGTTATGAAATCCATGGCAATTTGTTCCCATTTCCATTCAGGGATTTCAGGTTGTTGGAGTAAACCAGAAGGTTTCTGATGTTCGGTTTTGACTTTCGAGCAAGTAAGACACCTGCTGACATAAGTGGCGATTTCGGCCTTCATGTTTGGCCACCAATAAAATTCCTTGATTCCGTGGTACATCTTATCGGATCCCGGGTGGATAGAATATTTAGACTTGTGAGCTTCATCCATCACCAAGTCTCGTAGGTTCCCGAAATTAGGCAACCAGATTCGGTTTGAGAAATACCTAATCCCATTAGATTTGACTTCAAATTGTTTGTCAATACCCCGTAAGGCTTCATTTTTGATGTTTTCAGGTTTCAGGGCTTCGATCTGAGCGGAATGAATTTGAATGGTAAGATCGTTGTGAATGGTCATACTGAGGGCTCGGACTCGAAGAGGTTTTAATCGTTCCTTTCGACTGAGGGCATCGGCTACAACATTAGCCTTCCCTGGATGATACTTGATCTCGCAATCGTAATCGGTAAGCAACTCGACCCATCGACGTTGCCTCATGTTGAGATCCTTCTGATCGAATATATGTTGGAGACTTTTGTGATCGGTAAAGATTGTGCACTTAGTGCCGTAGAGATAATGTCTCCAGATTTTGAGAGCAAAAACGACAGCTCCAAGTTCAAGATCATGAGTGGTGTAGTTCTTTTCGTGAATTTTCAGCTGTCGTGAGGCATAGGCAATGACTTTGTCTCGTTGCATCAGCACACAACCGAGACCTTGATGGGAAGCATCGCAGTATACCACGAAGTCATCGGTGCCTTCGGGTAGTGATAGGATTGGAGCACTGCAAAGCTTTTGTTTCAGAAGTTGGAACGCTGACTCTTGTTTATCGGTCCAATCGAACCGCTTATCCTTCCGAGTCAGTATCGTGAGTGGTTGAGCTAATTTGGAGAAGTTTTCGATAAATCGCCCATAGTACCCAGCAAGACCCAAGAATTGTCGTACAATAACAGCTATCACGCCAGCATTAAGGCTGCACCTTTTGAGGCACTGTACGGTCGTAAGTGCCGATCACCGATCTGTTGGACTGAAGTGGGAGACAGTCAACTCACTGGTCCTGAACTCATACACGCCACCACTGAGAAAATTGTGGAAATCCAAAACCGACTCAAAGCCGCACGTGATCGTCAGAAAAGTTACGCTGACGTGAGACGCAAACCGCTCGAGTTCCAAGTTGGGGATCGAGTACTCTTAAAAGTATCGCCTTGGAAAGGCGTCATCCGTTTTGGCAAACGCGGGAAGTTGAATCCCAGGTACATCGGGCCTTTTGAGATCCTCGAACGGATTGGCCCCGTAGCTTATCGATTGCAGCTGCCATCCGAACTCAGCAGCGTGCACCCCACTTTTCATATTTCAAATTTGAAGAAGTGTCTGTCTGATGAGACACTTATTATCCCACTAGATGAAATTCGTGTTGACGATAAACTTCACTTCGTTGAGGAACCCGTTGAAATTATGGACCGTGAGGTCAAACAACTGAAACAAAGTCGTATTCCCATCGTCAAGGTCAGATGGAATTCGTGGCGTGGTCCGGAATTCACCTGGGAACGGGAAGACCAAATGCGACTCAAATATCCTCAACTATTCACTGATTCTACCTCAAACACGACTTCGAACTAAATTTCGGGACGAAATTCTTCTAACAGGGGGAGAATGTAACACCCGCCAAATTAGGACTAGTAATTAGTGCCTAATCATACGTTAATACATGTAATTAGTTCCGTGTTAGACTAATTAATGTATCGAATTATATATATTGTTGAATATATACGAAAATGCGATTTGGTTAAATCGTACGCAACTTAAATCGAATGTATTTCGATTCAATTTAATACGGACGTTGGTGACCAATTTTATTAAATAACGCCTTTATGTCAAAAATATTATTATGATAATATTTCGTATTCATTCGTATCGTACAAACAAAACTTACACAAATTAAAATGTTAAAACGCGCAAACTAAATAAACAAACTTACATTTTGTAACTCAAATATAAATAGAATTATAAAACATTTAAATAAAATATCGCGTAATAATTTGTATTTTAAAACATACCATTTAATTTGTAAAATAATTATTTAACGTTTAAACGACGGAGCAAACGAACACCGCACGGAGCGGAAACGCGGGGCGAAAAATGGGAGGATAACCTCCCATTCCCCACCATTTTCTTTCATTTCATTTCTTCTTCCTATCTCTCTTCCCTCTTTTCTCTCAAACTACACCATCACCACCACCATACAAATACACCAAATAACACCTCAAAACGACCGTAAATCGCCATACTCGTTTGGAGAAAAACGTTCACCTATTCCCGATCTACAACGCTATCTTTTCGGATTTCTCATCCGACACTTTGTAAGTTTCCGACAAATCCCGAAATCTCTCATTTTTAAGTGTTTTCACCTTCTAGTTGTTTGTTTAAGCTTATAATGTCCATATAAGGGTTGGGTAAAAGTTTTGGACCGAACGGAAACCGAAAAACTCGTTTTCGACACATTTTCCGGCCAACAGACCGCTACGTCGCAGTTGGCCCAGAATTTATGCGACGTCAGCTTCAACGTCGCAAAACCCCTCGTGACGTCGCATGGTGCGACGTCAGTCACAACGTCGCATTAATTTGCAATGTCGCATATAGCGACATTAGCCTTAACGTCGCCAATACCTCACTACGTCGCACTTAGCGACGCAAGCCCCTACGTCGCAGAAATCGACAATGTCGCATATAGCGACGCCACGTACAACGTCGCATTAAATTGCGAAACGTCGCCTTTAGCGACGTCATGCTCAACGTGGCAATCCTACCTGCGACGTCGCACCCAACGTCGCACAAATCAGAACCTCAAAAACATAGATTTTTACTAAGTGTCGAGACTCGAAATTTATCACTCGATTTTACCCAAATTCGGTTCCAGATGCGTTTTTCGTCAAAGCAATATAGTAGAAATAAAAATTTTCCAAGCTGACCTGGCAGCTCGACCCCAGCCAGGGGCTCTGCCCCTTTGGCCCCGCCAGGGGCTGCCGCCCCTTGGACCCCGCTACCAGGGGCGCTGCCCCCGGACCCCCGTACTTAGATTCCGTAACGGCTTCTAAAACACAATCAAAACACATTTTTCCAAGTAAAACGCCACGAAATCAAAATAATAATAGTTGAGATTATTATTACAAATCCGTCACCAACGGGCCGTACACTTTTCAAATACTTAAACTTATCAACCAAATAGTGGAAATTTAGACATTATAGTTGAACGAACAACTACAAGGGTGATCTATTAAGATACCCAAATCATGATTATAACCATCGCGTGTCGTGGACACCCTCAGGTTACAAGTCTTTGGACTTCATACTCGGCTAATCAACTTACATTTGTTTAAACGCTTTCAGACTCAGGTGAGTCTCATAGCCCCTCTTTTACTGTTTTACTCAGGGGTGTGATATACTGCTCAACTTTTAACATGTGAACGCAAGTACCAACTTTTCATATACTACATGAGTTTTTCGAAACTAATCATTTTAAAGTCCTCCGTCAGCATAGTTGTTAATACGTTGTAGCGTGAATATTAGTATATGGTACCATATAGGATTGACCCACCTCGTCCGGGTTAGCAAGCACTAACCGGGTAAACGGACGTACTAATATTTGGGAAGACGAATGTGGATTAGGCATTCGTGGAGGCAACCTCGCCCGGAATTCTCTATAGGGGACCCGGCCCTCTAGTTAAGCTCAACTATGTGCTCATGGCTGTATACACGATGACTATTATTTAATTGCTGGATGCAATTCATTATTTAATTGCTGGATGCAATTCATTATTTAATTGCTGGATGCAATTCATTATTTAAATCTTGCGGTTCACAATATATTAACTGATTTCAAACCTGTGAGCTCACCAGCTTTTAGCTGACCTTTTAGCATATATCGCAGGTACCAAGTAGTAGGATGTTTCTGCTTCAGGATTTTAGCTCGAGTCAGCATACAGAAGATTGAGATTTTCTTGCATTAGTATATTTTGTACAAGTACTTATGTACTGAAATCTCATTTGATTTAAACTCGAGCTATGTAAAGCTTTAAATGTTGTAAACATTTCTATTATCAATATATTTTGTTAAAACGACGCATATAGAGTCGTTTACTATATATCTTCGTGCTTTGTTATTGATTAGTAACACCCAAATCAAGCTTCCGCAAATCATTAAATTTGGGGGTGTTACAGCGGGCATCCCTAAAAATCTTCGAATCCGGCGTATTGGATTGAATACGGCGTATTCAAACTAATACGGCGGATCTCCAGGACCCTAATTTACACTAGGTGCATAATGGAAAACTAGGTGCATAATGGAAAAACTAGGTGCATAATGGAAAACTAGGTGCATAATGGAAAACTAGGTGCATAATGGAAAAACTAGGTGCATAATGGAAAAACTAGGTGCATAATGGAAAACTAGGTGCATAATGGAAAAACCAGGTGCATAATAGAAAACTAGGTGCATAATGGTTTGAACTAGGTGCATAACGCGTAGTAACTATATAGAGAGTCACTAAATGATATGGAAAACATTTAGAACGATAAAAATACTTTTATACAAACTATGTTTTGGTATGTATATACGTATATGTATAAATTTACGATAACTATATATATATATATATATATATACAAAATCAACATTCGTAACAAACAAATTATGTTTTTGAAAAGACAACTACAATTATATGTATATATATACATATATTCAGGGACAACAAGTAATATATATAAGAATATATATATTCAACTAATAAGTATATCGATATATATACTTACGTGCAACGAATGATTTATTAAACGTACACTTACAATTATATAATATCGTGCGTATAGGACATTAGGAGATTACTGTTGGAACACGCACGCACATTAGGATTGCTTGCTCTTCAGGTGAGTCTCATGGCCCCTTTTCACTGTTTTACTTTGGGGGAGATGCATTACTTGCTTTACTCGAACACATGTATTTACACACTTGATTACAAACTGATTTACTGGTATATCGATTGCATGAGATTATTTAATCCAATGAAGTCCCTTTAATCATAGTCGTCAGTTATGGTCTTAAGCGCGAGTACTAGTAAATGGATCCATTAGGACTGACAATCCTCACCCAGGGTAGCACGCACTACCCCGAACATGCAGTATAAATGGGTGTTTCTTACTCGTTACATATGAATGTTCTGGATTAGCATTCACGAGGGCAAAATCACTGATTGTTAAGCTTCGACTATGGTGCTCATGGCAATATATACGGAAACTATTGCGACTGTGCAATATTTACTCAATGATTTTACAAGCTGATGTGTTCAAACTGTACTTACTATAAACCTGTGAGATTCACCAACCTTTTGGTTGACCTGTTTTAGTAATGCATTCTCAGGTACGCAGCAACAGTAGGGTTGATCAGTACAGATGGCCCAGCAGGATATGCTTTAGTAGCTCGAGTCGCATGCAATTACACATATGAAGATTTTACTTGCATTATCTTTTGTATAATGATTATGTACTTAAAATCTAACTAAACAAGTTGCGAACTCATCAATGATGTATTACTTTTGAAAACTTATGTATTAATGTAACATCTTCTACAACGTCTCATTTAGAGTCGTTTGCTTGTACTTTGGGTTTGATTATTGATTAGTCACGCCCCAAAACAGTCGCTTCCGCAAAGCATTAAAATTGGGGGTGTGACAGATTGGTATCAGAGCCTAAGGTTATAGCGAACTAGGTTGCATTTAGTGGGCCTAGACTATGACCGTTAGGCAGTATTCCTCATTAGATATAACTGGTTCAGGGATTTCATCATACGAATTTAATTTAACATAGCCTGATCAACTATGTACAATTAAATTAAGATGATGTAAGATCTGAAAGGGTTTATGTTGAACAGGAATGCATTAGTTGACTCTGACCACGAGAGAACCGTGACTTGTACTTGTTCTGTGCTAGACACTACTAGGTGGATAATAAATATATATGGGTTACACCTATATGATTAGGCTTATTAATATCCTCAAATGTTTAGTGACACACTTACTGTCCGAATACACTTTAGAATAAGCCTATGGTAAGTTGATCGAATCAGGAAAAAGAGTACCGGGATGTGCCCTGACAGAGAGGGTCGTCTCTTCGAAATAGGCTTACCTAGGTAGAGATTAAGAACTTCGACACCTTATTCTGCACAACACAAACCGGTCATCAGAGGACCATCCTTCACTCACCCATCAGTTTTAACATTCGAATCCAGTATTCCTCTAAGTACGAATCTTTTCTACTTTCTTATCACATTCCGCATAACTGCTGATACATATTCGGATGTAATATCCCTTTTCATTATAAACCTTAATCCTCGTAATCATTTGAACTCCCATGTTAAATGATTACAATCTTCTTTATTCTACGCCGTTGATTGTCACTTGTGTTGTAATATATTACTGTTATATATGCAACTACGATGATCATATTCTTGTACGAAACTCTGACATGTCCCTTATCTTCATTGAAGGAACATGCCTCCACGACGCCAAAAGTTCACTCAAGCTCAGGTTGATCGACTGGTTGCTGATGCACTAAGTGCTGAGCGACAACGATCCAGCGGCGCTGAAACACCACCAAATACCACTGTAGTGAAACCTTGCACCTACAAAGACTTCCTTAACTGCAATCCTTTGAACTTCAAAGGCACAGAAGGTGCCATTGGGTTGTTGCGATGGCTGGAGAAGACAGAGGCAGTCTTTCGCATCTGCAGCTGCCCTGAGAACTGTAAGGTCAAGTTCTCCACCTACACTTTCATGGACGATGCTCTGACATGGTGGAACACTTATGCCGACTCCGTGGGTCAAGACATTGCTCTGGAAACTCCCTGGGATGAGCTGAAGAAAATGCTCAAGGATGAGTATTGTCCTAGGGATGAGATTCAACAGCTTGAGGCGGAATTCTGGAATCTCTCCACTCAAGGGAATGACATTGCTGGCTACTCTTCTCGATTCAATCAGTTAGCACACCTGTGCCCATCTATGGTTGATACGGAATCCAAACGAATTGAGCGCTATGTCTGGGGACTTCCTCCACAAATTCAGGGAATGGTTACTTCGTCAAACTCTCCCACATTTCATGGTACAGTACGTATGTCACACAAACTAATGGCACAAATGGTTCGTCAAGGAACCGCTGGCGACAAAACTACTGGAAACAGCTCGGGAGATAACAAGAGGAAAGCCGATGGAAGCTCTGGAAATCAGAGCCAAGCTAACAAGAAGCCTGCAACTGCTCAGGCCAACACCTCTGAATCTGATGACAAGAAAGAGTATAAGGGAAGAAAGCCCTATTGTTCTAAGTGCAAGCTTCATCATGATGGTCTGTGTCCTTGCACCAAATGCAAGCGATTTGGACATCTGACTAAGGACTGTAAAGCAACCACCACTGGTACCGACACCTCTGCACCCAAAACCTGCTATGAGTGCAATGGTACTGGGCATTTCAAGAGAGATTGCCCAAAACTGAAGGATAAAAACAACAACGCCGCTAAGGGCAGATTCTATGTACTTAATGCTGAAGGTAATCACCAGAACCCTAGACTTATTGACTTACTCAACACGGGTACGTACATTCCCGGATAACCAAACTGCATCTGTATTACTTACTTGAATAGGTACTATTACTGCTTAGTACTTTATGTGTTTCCTTAGATTCTAAGTACAAAT
Source organism: Helichrysum umbraculigerum (assembly GCA_949592205.1). NCBI lineage: Eukaryota > Viridiplantae > Streptophyta > Magnoliopsida > Asterales > Asteraceae > Helichrysum > Helichrysum umbraculigerum. Next base: position 124,270,403 of record CATIUR010000002.1, on the reverse strand, counting down.
AGAATAAGGAAATTGGCGAACTATTTCAGATAGACAGTATGAAACCGATGGAATCGGTAATACATACAAGTATGATTAGGCTATTATGGGATATTGGTATATATACATACATAGGCCTAGACTACGTACTACTCACTAGGCTATTATATACTGGATGTATAGGAATAGGCCTTTACTCGATGATACCCTTGAGACCATCTACACCATTATAAACGACAAACATAGCTGCTACAATGTCCTTTGATACGAATATCGGGACTCTGTTTTAAACTGCTACTGTCTACAAAATTTTTATGTTTACAACGTACTCCGTCGTACTGTTAGGCGAACCCTAGGAAAATCATTTTCAACAATTTTAACATGCTTTTACCCCGAAACTTTTCATGAATTCTGTTTTTGAATAGATTTTGGTAAACAAGATTTCAAAACATTGTCGCTGACAAAAAAAAAAAAAAAAAAAAAAAAAAAATTTCAACCAAACTATTTATTGATTAAAGTTTTCATCAAACTTCCAAATTTTCAATCGACTTTCATTGTCAAAATTTTCTGACAAATGTGCTTTAACAAACATGTCGCAAAATTTCTTACGAAATGTTTTAAAGAACTTTCAAAACTTCAAAACCGTTCAAACTTGCTTACTGTACACAACTTTATACAAGATTTCAAACTTTGAATGGTCAACAAAATAACACAGTACACAATGACCTCCTTTCTGTTATAGGAACAAAACTTACCAGAATCTGAATAGGGATGCGATTATGGTAACTCGCTAGCAACCTATCTGCTTTCATACTACTTACTTGATAAACTTTACTTGCTACTTGATACTTGTTAGGTTTTCCCTAGATTCTAAGTACACTAAAGAGTTAGGGGAAAATGACAATTTAGATTCTATAGTTTATATATGAGACGAGGTTTGGCTTGCATAAGTATTGGGATAACAAATCCTACATTGTTTTATACCGGAAAACATACCGGTTAATATTTTTATATATACAATGGGTCACATTTCATATAAAGCTAATGTAGGCTAAACATTTCGTTTCTGTATGAGACTGATAGAGTCTAAGGTGGGCTACTAGTGTAAAATGTAGCTGTACTCTAGCAATTGGCTAAACGACAAACTTTGTCCTACCGACAAAACAATTAAGGATTTACTGAATTACTTTAGGCTACTAGTACACATTGTAGCTACTCCCTAGTGATCGACTGGACTGATCATGTAGGCACAATAGTCAAAACATCTCGAAACTTCATTTCGAATTTCTTAGTTGCCGGAAGGGCACTAGTTCAACAAGGGGAGATAGACAACTCTAGATAGGTGTTGTCAGACTTACATAGATAACACGCGAACTATAACTTGAATACAACGATAAATACTACGAACAAATTTCGGGACGAAATTCTCCTAACAAGGGGAGAATGTGACACCCGGTCAAAAATGACCCAAATTTCAGTACAAATTTAAACTTTAATTACAAAGTATTATATAACCTGAAACGATTATATAATAATCACATGTACACAAATCTAGTAGAACGCAAAAACCCAAAATAGAATTTGGTGAAAAACATTTTTAAACAAAGTATTATTATTGAGAATAATAATTACTTACTCCGAAAATTATTTAAATACATTTTAGATACAGAAAACTATCAGTGTATTTTGAGTTAAACTAATATATATTTTTATATCTCATTGGAAGTATTTTTAGAGAATATTTCAATTATAAACATATACGAAATAATATTTGGAAAATTATCATATTTAAATATTATACTACATTACGATCGGGTACGCAAACACGGGTCGAAAATACCACCAACCATCAATTATTGGAGGCCGATTAAATCAACCGACCCCCAATAATTCACACACACTCGCACACATTCTCTACCTCTCTCGGCTCTCACTCTCTCGGTCTCTCGCTCTATTTCGTGGATCATCAAACCAACAACAACAACATCACAGAATCATAATCATCATCATCTCCATCCTTGTTCATCATCATCATCATCATCGGATCATCCTCATCACCATCACTTTCGATCTCGATATTGATTTGTAAGAAAACTTTAAACTTTACTTTAATTTAGTGTTTACAATACGTAGTATAACATGTAATACCATTGTACTAAGTTATAGTATGCGGAAATTGGAATTAAAATTGGTTTTGTAAACTTGCTGCTCGAACAGAACTGAAAACCAGTAACTACCCGGCGGGTACCCATAGTACCCGGCGGGCATCCCTAAAAATCTTCGAATCCGGTGTATTGGATTGAATACGGCTTATTCAAACTAATACGGCGGATCTCCAGGACCCTAATTTACACTAGGTGCATAATGGAAAACTAGGTGCATAATGGAAAAACTAGGTGCATAATGGAAAACTAGGTGCATAATGGAAAACTAGGTGCATAATGGAAAAACTAGGTGCATAATGGAAAAACTAGGTGCATAATGGAAAATAGGTGCATAATGGAAAAAACAGGTGCATAATAGAAAACTAGGTGCATAATGGTTTGAACTAGGTGCATAACGCGTAGTAACTATATAGAGAGTCACTAAATGATATGGAAAACATTTAGAACAATAAAAATACTTTTATACAAACTATGTTTTGGTATGTATATACGTATATGTATAAATTTACGATAACTATATATATATATATACAAAATCAACATTCGTAACAAACAAATTATGTTTTTGAAAAGACAACTACAATTATATGTATATATATACATATATTCAAGGACAACAAGTAATATATATAAGAATATATATATTCAACTAATAAGTATATCGATATATATACTTACGTGCAACGAATGATTTATTAAACGTACACTTACAATTATATAATATCGTGCGTATAGGACATTAGGAGATTACTGTTGGAACACGCACGCACATTAGGATTGCTTGCTCTTCAGGTGAGTCTCATGGCCCCTTTTCACTGTTTTACTTTGGGGGAGATGCATTACTTGCTTTACTCGAACACATGTATTTACACACTTGATTACAAACTGATTTACTGGTATATCGATTGCATGAGATTATTTAATCCAATGAAGTCCCTTTAATCATAGTCGTCAGTTATGGTCTTAAGCGCGAGTACTAGTAAATGGATCCATTAGGACTGACAATCCTCACCCAGGGTAGCACGCACTACCCCGAACATGCAGTATAAATGGGTGTTTCTTACTCGTTACATATGAATGTTCTGGATTAGCATTCACGAGGGCAAAATCACTGATTGTTAAGCTTCGACTATGGTGCTCATGGCAATATATACGGAAACTATTGCGACTGTGCAATATTTACTCAATGATTTTACAAGCTGATGTGTTCAAACTGTACTTACTATAAACCTGTGAGATTCACCAACCTTTTGGTTGACCTGTTTTAGTAATGCATTCTCAGGTACGCAGCAACAGTAGGGTTGATCAGTACAGATGGCCCAGCAGGATATGCTTTAGTAGCTCGAGTCGCATGCAATTACACATATGAAGATTTTACTTGCATTATCTTTTGTATAATGATTATGTACTTAAAATCTAACTAAACAAGTTGCGAACTCATCAATGATGTATTACTTTTGAAAACTTATGTATTAATGTAACATCTTCTACAACGTCTCATTTAGAGTCGTTTGCTTGTACTTTGGGTTTGATTATTGATTAGTCACGCCCCAAAACAGTCGCTTCCGCAAAGCATTAAATTGGGGGTGTGACAGCTACCGTAACAATGGTTTTATAAGTAAGCACAATTTTGTAAGCATGTGAAAAATGGATGGACTTGTACTTATTTTCAGTAACTTAATAAATCACGTATGATGTAGTCTCATTCTTCATCTATAACCATGATATTTTGGCTTTAACTTACTTTTAATGGTAGCATCAATCATATCACCCTATGAATTTCTTTAAGAAAAACAATATCATTAAACAGCAACCCAACCAAAAAGGGGGGAGCAACACCAAATAAGAGGAAAGTAGCTAGAGTTGTCATATAACCCTGTGAATTAGTTCCATAATATGAAATTTTCTCCCTTTCATGTCCTTTTTGTTTTCACAATCGAAGGACTTTAACTTTTATTGAAAATTTGGATTTGTCAGATGTGCATTCATTATATGTAAGAAAAATAAACATAAAAATTTGAGTACAATAAATTGCTTTGAATGTCCAAATGTCATATGGTGACTCTGCAATTTATAAGTATTAGATAGATTAGATGCATCTATTTTAGGATATAAAAATTTTAGTAAATTAAAAAAGAAAGAAAAAAGAATGATCCTTCGTTCCAAATTGTTACTATTCGTGGCAAAAAAAAAAGACATATATTATTTACTTTCTTTTTGTTATATAACAAATTTAATTATAATTATTCCTTAGCTTGACACACAAGAAATCATTGCTTCTAAACATGCCAACTAAGCAATGATTAATTCTAAACATGCCACCTAAGCAATTTGAAACTTTGTTTTATAAAAAAAGAGAGGCATTGAGCCTTTGCGATGCACGGTTGTTTGAAAAGTGCAGTTATATAACTAATTTCTAAGTAGCCCAATATATTAATATTGTTAACTTAAACATAGAATTATCATTGAAACTAAAAAGAATTAGAAACATAAACTAAACTTCTTTGCAAGCGACGTTGGTGTGATGTAGATGATTTTCTTACTTTTGTTGCAAATCAAGATCTTTAATCAATATGTTTTTCCTTTCAACTCTTGAAAGAGCGACATACTGACCCTTATTATTAATAATTGGGAGGCATACCGGCAATAGGGATAATGTTGAAGGTTGCTAACTAATGGGGATAAAAGAATTGATTTAAAGTGTTATTAACTTACTTGACTAAATGATATTACTTGTATATCTTTGAATGATTTGTTTTGTACCTCTCGAGAAAGTGTATTATACATTTTGTGCTATATTTGAGATTTGAATTGGATATGAATTTTTATACTATGTTGATTATATTATACTCTATGTAATAAACTAATCTATTAGCATGGAACAATAGAATTGAATAGTGAGAATATGTAATGTTATTAAACACTTTGAAATGAATATATTATTAAAGTAAGAAAATGGTTATTATTCAAATAGAATATAACTATTTTAAAAAAAAATTAATAGCAAAGAGGTTGAACATTAAATGAATTGATATATGGAAAGTCATGGGTTATGCTTTAAAATTGAGATTAATTTAAGAGTTGTAAATTAATGACACGACGAAATAATCAATTTCAAAGTTTCACGCCACGAATAATAAATAGTATAATATTATGACAGTTGATGATGATAATAATAGATAATTGCAATGTATAAGATATTAGTAAGAAAATGAATTTATTTTTTATGTAGAAAAAAAATCATTAAATTAAATGTAATGCAAAAATTTAAAACGCTATTATAATAAAGTATAATAAAATCGAATTACGATTTCTCACAAAATAGAATATGTATATATATATATATATATATATATATATATATATATATATATATATATATATATATATATATATAGTACTTTGTTGGGAATTTTTAAAATCTTGAAACTTATAAGATGAGTGTGTTATATACAAATAGGTCACTGTACTTTGCTAAAATATTCATCTAGGTTACTAAACTTTAAAAACGTTCAATTGGGTTACTGTACTTTCAAAGCGTGTTTCACGCCTATTTTTGCTTGATTCCGAGGACCCAATTGCACATTGTTACATACATTGTTGAAAGTTTGGTAACCTAATTGCACATCGTCAAAAGTTTGGTAACCTAATTGAACATTTTTACAAGTACAGTAACCCAATTGAACATTTTCAAAGTTCAGTATGAAATTGAACATTTTCGTAAAGTATAGTAACCTATTTGTGTATAAACCCTAGAAATTTTAAAGACTTTTAAGAAAAAATTAATTTTATAGTGTGACATAATTATGTAGTTTTTTTATAAAAGGAAATTCGATGATGTGGCATAACTAAGAAATTAGAAAAAAATTAGGTAACCTATTAAAAAAAGAAATTTAATGATAAAAACATGTATACAAGAGTTTACAGTTGATAAATTGGGTTTTCAAAATGATTTTATCCTTGTAATACGCTAATTATTTTTTAAAATATTTTTCAACAAAAGTAGTCTCGTATTAAAGAGCATAAAAAACTGAGTAATTTTTAGTATATTTATTTATAATTTACGAACTAATTAGGACATAGTTATGCTCAAATAAAAATAATGGGTAAAGAAAAACAATGGTGGTGATGGAGAAGGGGATCAACGAAGAAGATGAAGAGGAGAGAGAAAGTAGGATATGTGTCGGGCGTTGATTGTTGCGTACACTATTTACTTTAGTTTACTGTGTATAATAACCTTCCTCATATATATATATATACTAGGCATTGAGCCCGTGCGATGTACGGTTGTTTGAAAAGTGCAGTTATATAACTAATTTCTAAGTAGCCCAATATATTAATATTGTTAACTTAAACATGAAATTATCATTGAAACTAAAAAGAATTAGAAACATAAACTAAACTTCTTTGCAAGCGACGTTGGTGTGATGTAGATGATTTTCTTGCTTTTGTTGCAAATCAAGATCTTTAATCAATATGTTTTTCCTTTCAACTCTTGAAAGAGCGACATACTGACCCTTATGATTAATAATTGGGAGGCATACCGGCAATAGGGATAAAGTTGAAGGTTGCTAACTAATGGGGATAAAAGAATTGATTTAAAATGTTATTAACTTACTTGACTAAATGATATTACTTGTATATCTTTGAATGATTTGTTTTGTACCTCTCGAGAAAGTGTATTATACATTTTGTGCTATATTTGAGATTTGAATTATATATGAATTTTTATACTATGTTGATTATATTATACTCTATGTAATAAACTAATCTATTAGCATGGAACAATAGAATTGAATAGTGAGAATATGTAATGTTATTAAATACTTTGAAATGAATATATTATTAAAGTAAGAAAATGGTTATTATTCAAATAGAATGTAACTATTTAAAAAAAAATTAATAGCAAAGAGGTTGAACATTAAATGAATTGATATATGGAAAGTCATGGGTTATGCTTTAAAATTGAGATTAATTTAAGAGTTGTAAATTAATGACACGACGAAATAATCAATTTCAAAGTTTCACGCCACGAATAATAAATAGTATAATATTATGACAGTTGATGATGATAATAATAGATAATTACAATGTACAAGATATTAGTAAGAAAATGAATTTATTTTTTATGTAGAAAAAAATCATTAAATTAAATGTAATGCAAAAATTTAAAACGCTATTATAATAAAGTATAATTAAATTGAATTACGACTTCTCACAAAATAGAATATATATATATATATATATATATATATATATATATATATATATATATATATATATATATATATATATATATATATATAGTACTTTGTTGGGAATTTTTAAAATCTTGAAACTTATAAGATGAGTATGTTAGAAATTTTAAAGACTTTTAAGAAAAAATTAATTTTATAGTGTGACATAATTATGTGAGGAAATTCGATGCTGTGGCATAACTAAGAAATTAGAAAAAAATTAAGGAAAAACTAAGTTAATGATGTAGCATAATTAGGTAACCTATTAAAAAAAGAAATTTAATGATGTGACATTACTAGTTAGCTAGGAAAAATCTTTGTTTTATAAATATAGATAGAATAGATGTGTTGACCCGATTAAGTTGCTGAGGATTCTTTGTGTATTAAAAAATAAATAATAAATGTGTTTGACCCGCCAAAATTGCTAAATTTAACCGGAAGCAAAGCTGTCAACTTAGAGAAAATGCTATATAACAGAAGAGAAACAAGTTAACAAGGCCACTTGGCCGCAATTTAAGTTCAACAAAATATTAGATAAAACGCAAAAGAACTGTTACAGGATTTACATAAAAGTCACCCACTAGATGACATTTAAAAAAAAAAGAGTAACATTAAATAAAATAAGAATAGCACTGTACATTAGTTATTTGTTACTAGTTTATATACAAACAGTTTTAAGTGGGTTATAAATTAATGCTTATTAGTTGTATCATTCATACCCAATAAAAATTAAAGGATTTAATGCGTGTAAATGTGTTAAATTATGGCCTGACATTCATGTTATATAGCGAACTAATCGGACTTCCATTATATGTAACAAACTAGTAATTTTCTTAGAATGTATGTAATTTACGGTACCTTTTCACGTATCGATTATATAAGCTTCCACGTGTAGGGGTGTTCAAATTGATGGATCAGTTCAAAACCGATCTGTATACATACACACACACACACACACACACACACACACACACACACACACACACACACACACACACACACACACACATATATATATATATATATATATATATATATATATATATATATATATATATATATATATATATATATATATATATATATATATATATATATATTTTAGATTAGATCAAGGGCTGAAATATGTTTTCACCGTTTTTTTTATCCCCTTTTACCAAACCCATACCTATATAGTGGGAGGTTTCAAAGGGAAGCACTTTTTTTTGGGGGAAGTGTAATATTCAATCACGATGCATTTCAATTTTCGTTAATACAAATGTCAAAAAATAAAAAGTGAAAATTAATAAATGTTTATTAGAACCGATACTATGAATGTTAAGCTTCCTTGAATAATTATTTTTGTAGTTTATATTATCAGTTAATGAATATTATATCCAAAATCGTTAATATTCACTGAGGTGAATGTTAGTTAAAATTCCTCATGATGAATGTTATATTTGTGGTTAATTTTTTAACATATGAAGAGTGTTAAGTTAACATTCATTATATGATGAATGTTAACAATTTATTAAATAAATATTTATAAACTAATATTATGATTTAAAAATGAATTTCATCCGTTAATATATTCTTTATAGCAACAATTTTGATTATTATTTACTAATAAAATTAATTCGCTTTTTAAAATTTGTATTGGCAAAGTTAAGATGCTCCATGATGCATATTACACTTCCAACCTTCACCCAAAATTAGTGCTTCCCTCTTGAACCCTCCTCTATGCAAAAAATTGTTAGATATTAGAGCAAAGGGAGTGGTCTGCGTTCTCCATCAACGTTCAACACTTTGAACGCCGGGACCGGCGTTCACTGCTCCCGGCCGGTGATGTAGTGTATAAATGAGATAATAGATTAAACCTGTTGATTCCTATGAATACCAGGAAAAATCTCTTCCAATAACACATTGATTCACAAAAGAATGCCGTGGAATGGGTATGATTCACAAATTTGGGAGTGAAATCGAAAATCTTGATATTGAAAAACTGAATCCCCAAACAATGTTACATGAAGCATAAATAATTTAAGAAAATTAAACGGGCCCTTAAAACATAACGGGATGAACATAAAGCCCAAAACAAAAACGGAAAATGAACAGAAAATTCATAAAATGGGCCGTATCTTCCAAACGGAGCCATTTTTGGGCTTCGAGCATTGGGCTAACCGCCAACGGCTGTTAGCGGCCTGGTGGGCCTCGAACCGAGCTTCGATTCGCCTACTTATGGGCCTAAAACGGAGTCCCGTAGCCCAAGTTACACCCTTTTCTTTGCAGCCCTCTTCTCGTGGGCCTCCATGAACATGTGGGCTCGATCTTCAATACTTGGGCCTCCATCAGCCGGCGTTCAACTCCGACGTTTAAGCACAGCGTCGGGTTTTGCACGGTGAGGCAATGAGCGTTCAAGGTTTTTTATTTTATTTTTTTTTTCTTTTCCTTTTTTCTGATTGGTTCTAAAATATTTGTGTGGACCCGTTTGAACTTTGAGTTGAACACTGAACCACTCCTCTCAAATTCGTACCCGTGTTAAATTTCAATATTCAAAAGAACATCGAACTGAACATTGAGCACAACGTCAACCACTCCTTGTGCTCTTATAACAAATATATAGAAAATGGTAAATACTAAGTTTGACCTGTACAAGTTCAAATCAATATCATCTTCACCAAATATAGTGTTTGTGAAATTATCTATCACATTTACAGAAATTAGAATGATCTTTAGCTTTATCTTCAACAATTAGCATCATCTTCAAACCTTCAACAAAAGCACAAAATGTGTTGATCCATTGCATGTATATATATAATGTTTGAAAATCAGGGGCGGATGTAGAGAGGGTGCATGAGGGGCAGTCGCCCCCTAAGAAATTTCAAATCATGTAAAAAAGTAATTTTTTAGGGTATTTATAATATTTTATAGATTTTGCCCCCCAAAGATGAAGAAATAATTAAAATTTTTTTTTTTTGCTCTCGTCCATGTTAAAAACTACTTCATCCGTCCCAATTTTATTGTCCACGGACAAAAAATACGCAGTTTAAGAAAACATAATCATCTCTCTTACTTTTTGGTAAGATGACAGTTTTACCCTCTACTTTTTACCTACTTTTTTATCTTAGATATATACACTAGGGGTAAAAAAGAACTTTATCTCATTATTTTTATCTATTTATGGAAGTGGAAAATAAAATTAGGACATCCATAAAAGAAATACTGGACTATAAAATTGGGACTGAGAGAGTATTTTGTATGTGCATGTATATAATAGTCAATACTTATTTTTTATTTGGTTTTTTTTTTGTATAACACCCTTGTATTTCAAGACCATTTTTTTATATATATCTCGAAAGCGTATATTGAAATTCATACATCATAGATTGCATGTAATACAAAACCCAAAATAGCAATCCACAATTACATGGTTTTAAATCTAAATTACCATAATAATTACAAACATTAAGTTAGGTGTTATTTAATACAAAACATAATGTTAAACCGTTAACATAATCTTATAAACCAGACTGAGCCGTCAAACATTCCTTTAACCCAAACTTCTTGCAACCCACAATCAAAATAACCTGCAGGAAGTAATGAGGGGGATTAGCACAAAGCTAAGTGAATAGATCATAACTATCAACCTAACTCAGTTTAACAGATGTCTACAACAAAGCATCGTAAACAAATAAATCAAAGAGGATCGGTGGTCCTTGAGGTACCCTCATGCCGCGGTAGCCCCCAAGTAACACTTAAAACCAACTGAAGGCCAGACAGTGGTTAAAAAGATAGTTTGGTACTAATACTACATACAAGATACTTACAATAAACAATACATGTACATAGCACTTATCTTGTCCAAAGTATTAGTACCCAAACCCAATCCATGTTGACCTCCGACATTCAATTAGTCCACACCCATCATGGCAATATATATCAAAGACACAATCAATATATAAAGTAAACCAAGTTTACCCGTTGTAACCATGTTGTTACAACTAATTTAGACTGAAAGTCCAAGATCCACTCACCCTTGACGATCACCGTCTCCACTCAAAGGTCTTATTTTATCGAGTCTTCGGTTTATCTGAGAACATAATCAAAACCCGAATTAGATTCGCATGTTATGATTCATAGTATTCTATTCGAGTGCATAATGTCAAATAAATGCATATAATATACATTCAATACTATTTAAATAACACAAGTACACAAGTCACAAGTTATCAAATTCGTCAAGTTATAACATGCAAACGCGATCCGGGTTAGGGGTGGTGGGATCGCGTTCAACAGTTCAAAACATTCTGTTACCGTTTTTCACTTGCAAACGCGATCCGGGCTAGGAGGCTGGATCGCGTTCCAAAGAACAAAATCAAACTGACTCGAAATAACATTAACTAACGCGATCCGGACACGAAGAAGCTGGATCGCGTTACAACGACCAAAACGTTCTGTAACCGAAATACGCTTTCAAACGCGATCCGGGTGGGAAACTGGGATCGCGTTCCTAAGAAGGAAATCAGACTGACACAAAATAACACTAGGGAACGCGATCCGGGAATGATGGTTGGGATCACGTTAATTTGTCACTTTTTCAGCAACTAAACCCAGACCTGAAACACTTTCAGCTCGAACAAAAAAAACCAATTTCACACAATTCAGTCACCAAACACGAATTTATCCAGTAATTGACCTCAAGTATCATCTATAAACATAACACAACACCAAATAACATCATAAAGCTTCAAATTCTACATATGCATTCATCATCCAACCTAACTTTTAACCAAATTCATTCTTTCAACTTATAACCCTTAGAACACAAGTAATCCTTCACAAATCTTCCTGAAATCAGTTAACAAAGATCACATAACTACTTTCATGCACAAATTAACTCTATCATTCATTATCCCTAATTAATTCAATCTAATTCATGAACACTTATGAAAATACTTACAATTGGAAAAAGAGTAAGATGATAATGAGGATGATGATGTAGAAGAAATGTTGGATCATAATCAAGCTTCAAGAATGGTTGCAATCAGATTTTTCTCTCATGATTTCTAAGTGTATATTTGTGTGTTCTTGAGAAGTGTTTTAGTTTAAACCAAAATCAGTGAAGTATAGGAAATAAAGGTCGACACCTCTATTTGGTCCAATTAATCTGCAGTGTTATATTATACCCGTTATAAATTTATTGTCTGGAACCTAAAAACCATTTGCGAGAAAATAAGTTTTATTATACCAACAAAACAATTTAAAAGAATTAATATTTTTTTTGGGTAAAGGGTTACCCCGGTGAATTTTATTACGATCAAAAAGATTAAGTACAAAACGATGTGAATGAGTTCCACATCAACCTCGAAACAACCAGCTATCTAAGCTCAAAACCAACTAAATGTATATGACATGCCATATACACTTAGACATCACAACTAGTTGTAAAACATAAAAAACAACCAATACAAAATAAACAAACACCCAATAATCAAAGCCGCTCTCCTAGCCATTAAGCAAACAAGAATGAGGCAAGCTCCAAGCTTCAAGCAGTCTCGTAACTCAACCAGATTTTTTAAATCTGAAAGTAAGCAATTTTAGTCGAACAGTAGTCAAGATAACATCACAGAGTTGACGAACAGATCTGATCTCCTTTCCAAACAGTCGGTTGTTTCTTTCTTGCCAAATGAAATAGGAAGCAGCAGCGAGAAGAACACGACCAACAATACTCCGAGCTTTCCTAGTCCTAGAAATAGGCTGAATGTATGCAATAATATCCTCCCAACTAGCTGAAAGAAGCTGCATACCCGCCAAACCTTTAACCATATCCCAAACCTACGAAGAGAATTGACATTCAAAGAAAAGGTGGTTATGAGAATCCGGTTGTTGCTTACATAAAGGACATCTAAGCAGGTTTAAGTTGGTAGATTCACCAACATCCCATTGCTTAAGAGTATCCTGAGTTTTAAGCTTTTTACGCATGACGAGCCACAAGTGAAAAGCATGTCTAGGAATACAATGAGGGAACCACACGATATTACACCAAGAAACCTCATCAGATCTCTCCCGTATAGTGTCCCATACTCGCGAGACTGAAAAATCTCTATAAACACCCATATGATAACGCCATAGCAGCTTATCCTGCTGATCTATATTTAATACCGGACAGGGAACAAAGTTGAGTATCGGGAACCGGCTATACCAATCCGACAACCATCTCCACCCATCAACATCCACCATATCAGCTAACTTATCCTCGAGAGAAAAACCAGCATGCGTAATATGTCTAGGAGATAAATGATCCATAATTGGGCTACTAGTACACCAATTATCAAACCAAACATTAATAAGATTACCATCACCAATGCTATACCATACAAATGGTCTCACAACATCACGAATTTGGAGCAATTTCCGCCAACCCCAGCTAATTCCAGCTCGAAGAGGAACATCCCAAAAACTTCTACCCTTCAATTTATATGAATGGACCCATTTGACCTATAATGATTCCCGATGAGAGAGAATGCTCCAAATATGTGAGAACATAAGAGCAACATTAAAAGTTTCCAAGCGCCGAATACCTAGACCCCCTTCCAATTTAGGGAGACACAAAGCTTCCCATGCAACCTTAGCTTTACCGCGCTTCATATCACCTTGGCACCATAAAAAACCCCGTAAAAGCTGTTCAATTTCGGAAATAATGCGACTCGGAAGAATAAACATTGACGCCCAATACACATGCATAGAAGAAAGAACTGAAAGAATAAGCTGTAGACGTCCGGCAAACGATAATGATTTGTTCTTCCAATCACCAATCCTGTTCTTAACTTTTTCCACCAAACCCTTACAATCCTTGTATAAAAGATTTGTGGATATAAGGGGAACACCAAGATATTTGACCGGAAGCTTACCTTCCTCAAAAGGCATAGACATCAGAATATTTTGCTTAACATGATGGAGGACACTACAAAAGAATGCCGTACTCTTTGGAATGCTTGGGATCAACCCGGACATCTCTTTAAACTCATTCAAGCCCTCTAAAAGAACCATGACCGAGATAACATCACCACGAGCAAATAAAAATAGATCATCAGCAAAAAAGAGGTTAACAATTTTCCGCTCATCACAACCCTTATGAAAACAAAAAGCAGGTTCATCTTGGGCTTTTTGCTGCAAAATCAGGGTAAGCACCTCCATTACCAAGGTAAATAAGTAAGGAGACAACGGGTCACCTTGACGGAGGCCACGTTTTCCTGTAAAATATCCATGTGTATTTCCATTAATATTAATAGAGAAAGAAGCAGTGGTAACACACACCATAATCCAAGCAACCATCTTAGGATGAAAGCCAAAACCCTTAAGAATCGTTCTTAAGAACTTCCAATCAACCGTATCATATGCCTTTTGAATGTCCACTTTAAATGCACATCTAGGAGGACTACGATGACGGTGGTAATCATGCATGAGTTCTTGAGTAAGAAGAATATTATCAGAGATCCTTCTCCCAGGAATGAACGCAGATTGGTTGATACTCACAATACTTCTCAAGCCATCTTTTATACGATTAGATAACTACTTACTTATGCATTTATAAATAACATTACAGCAAGAAATAGGGCGATAATCATTTATTCGTGCAGGAGTAGCAACTTTCGGCACTAATGCAATGATAGTATGATTTATTTCTTGAAGCAACTTCCCATTATTAAAGAAATCACGAAAAGCCTTACAAACGTCATTACCCACTACATCCCATGTTCTTTTAAAGAACATAGACGTAAACCCATCAGGTCCCGGCGATTTATCATTTCCAATAGAAAACATAGCATCTTTAACTTCTGAATCAGTGATCACTCGAACCATATTAGCAGCAACATTAGTATCTAGCCGATTTGAAAACAAGCTCATAACAGGCCGCTACGTTGTAACACCCTCCACCCCCAATTTTTTTTTTTATAATGATCAACAAACGCCTTGGGGATATCCTCACCTTCATAATTGATAGTCCCTTGTACGTGGATCTTTACGAATCGAATCACTTAATCAAAGGCGGAATCAATGATTAATCAATCTAATAAACTTAACAAACAATCAAACACAATGATTATCAAACCGAATGTTATATTATTGATTATAATCGATCAGCTTACAGAGGATTTCGACAAATTGCATTTAGGGTTTTTCGTCAACCCTAAAACGAGTTACAAAAATGTTTTTATACTAAACTTGCTGGATCCTGCGACGTTACACACAACGTCGCAGGCCCAGGCCCATACGACGTTAACAATGTCGCAAGTCCAAAACCTAACGTCGCACCTGCGACATCACAGACAACATCGCAGGAGTCAGGAAACCAAAACTATTACAAAATCAAACTACGAGCTAGACCAACTGACAGACACACAAACATGTACCAACAAACTCCCCCGTGTCTTCAGCTTGGTCTTCAAAAATTTCTTCAATCAAGCCCAGCCCGCAGGAAACTGTCCATCTGCGTGAATTCCATGAGTTACACAAACGGTAACAATTCTGTAGAATTGATCAGCTAACCATGAGTTAAACTCATTATTCTATTCACTCGAATTTGATTATCATAAAGTTTACGCAAATCCTTTTCATGAAAGTTTATTAAACTCATCGGATCAAACAATCTGAACGTAGCTTGCTTCAGATTCCAAATACCTCCAACTTCTGGCCACGACTCTGTATCTAGAACAAAAGTAATCACCGCTTCACCAGTATGTGGATCTAGTTCCCATTTAACAAATCTTCGAAGAAAATAATAAGGAACTGGTTCCAGAGGTATATCGGTCACGCAGTTAGCTGGCGGATAATGAACTTTAACCATCGGTCACCTTGTGGCTTGATCAATCTTTTTCTTGAACGTATACCGAGTACCCAACGTCGGTTTCAACTTGTTGTATTTCTTTGACTGAACTTCTCGACGTAAGTTTCTCTGAATAAACTCAGCATAATCATCTTTAAACGGATTAATCAGATTTAACTGAGCCAATCTATTAATCTCTTCTTTCGGCAAGGTACTTAACCGATCAAAACGAAGTTTGAAGTACTGAACACCATCGGCTCTCTTGATCATAAATAGTTTCCTCTGAACTTTCCAACTTTTTATCACCCTAGTGTAGTTTCCACTAACCTTGTAAAACTGACACTTCACAGGTACAGAGAAACTAGGTCTTCCGTGAGGCCACCACTACTTGCGTCTTTCTGCCTTTTCTTCAATAGTTTCCTTTTCTTTAGCAGTTTCTGGTGCAGGAGTTTCAGTTTCTTTTTCCGGTTCCTCTGGAGCTGGAGGTTATCCTGTTGTAGACTCTGGAGCTGTCTCTGCATGTGAAGTACTAGATTCTCCACGAGAAGCTTTTGCAGGACCCTCATCTTCACTTGAATCCGTCTCGATAACCGGTGCACCATCGTAAGCTTCTTCAGAGTGTGCATCACCATAAACTTCATCAGAATCTAACTTTTCATCTTCAACCGAAACCTCATCATCCATATCAAACACATATTCTGAATCCGTCTCAGGACCAACTCCGTTGGCCATTCTTTGAATAAATGACAAATCAGCAAATGAATAATCAACGGCTAGCGGTCTCAACTGTCCTGGAATATCATCAACAGAGAAATAATCCAAACGGGGTACATTTTCATTAATTTCAGTTTCAAGTACAGGGTTGGGGTTTACAAACTCAGGTGCAATTGACTCAATATTGGGTACCCCAGACCCAGACTCCCCCGAGGCATTAAACCTGCCTTCTAAAACTTGAACCCTATTCTGCAGCTCGGAAATCTGATTTGCTTGAGTCTCGATAATAGCAGCTTGGGTTGCATTCTTTTCAGCCTGTTCCTTCATCTGCTGCTGCATCTTCAGCATGTCAACCATCAACTTTTGTAGAAATGCAGGAGTTGGCTCAACTGCGAAGGTTTGCTGAGGTGGCGGAATCACTGGAGTTCTGGACAAAGTAGATTGACGAGAACGGTGGCGAAGAGGCTGAAAGTCTTCATCTTCAGGATCATCACCGTCTCGAATACGCTTGCCAGTATTCCGCGGAACATAAGGTCTTCCCTGTTTCAATCGACGCTTGATTCTCTTATAACGCTGTGGATTCTGACGACGAACCGTTTCCATTTGAGAAGGGTGCGGGACGGCACCATCAGAATCCAAAGGCGTTTCCCCGCCATCGTCGGGTTGTTGAACAGCAGCATCATCAGACTCAGATCCCTCAGTAGTGTTATGTGAACCCGTTTCCTCAACATGTCCAAACTGTTCAATGTCGACCAAAATATACTCAACGTTCTCCCCCGCACCGTGAATAGGTATATTCACAAGTGGCTGCTGCGGTTGCTGTGGTGCTGGAACATCCATATACTGAGGATCAGGTGGCGAAACGTAGTGCTCATCAAGAATAGCACCAAATAACGGAGTATCCGGTGGCGCCTGAACCCCTTTCTCTTGAGCCGAACAAACCGCGAAGATACGATTCATCATCGGCGTAATCTCCAAAGTATTATCCATATCACCCTGTTGTTGCAGAGACGGGTGATGGCGATTGAGGAAAAGCTGAATAAACCTTGGATACAAACCCCATTTTTTGTTCCCAGCATTTGCATTGTCTACCATTCCCTTGAAAATAAAACCAGAATAGTTGTAAGGCTTGTTGTAGACCAATGCCAGCATAGCAGAAGCTAAACGATGACTGATACCATCTGTACCAGCTTTCCTGTTTCCCAAACAGACAATAAAAATATGCATAAGATATCTTCAAACCCTTGTGAGATTTGCCTTACGATACTGATCTGTCGGGATCCCCGGATAACCAATCCTTTGCATGCCACCAGCAATAAACGTATTATCGAAGTTGACAGGCCAATCTGGTTGATCATTAAGCTGTAGTAGCTCTCGAATGCCCTGCTCAGTAATAACATTCTGTGTATTGAGAACCGTAGACTCCAAAAACGGGATGATATTCTCAGTCACAACAGTAGCATTTCTCCAGAAAGGACCCACTAGATTCTTGTATACAATGGTGGAATCCGTAATAGCATGAAAAATTCGGGAACGGCGGAGAAATGCAATCATCTCCCGAAAAGGTGCTGCTTTATCTAGCGTATCGTCCAAAAATGCCACTTTATTATGACGTGGTTCATAAGGTATCGCCATATCTAAAAAATAGTACAGAATATATACTCGAAAGACGTTAGTACAAACGACAAACTGTTTTTACAAAATTTGTCACATTTTCTGTAATTGGCGACATCAGGGGTGACGTCGCACAAAAGGGAGCGACGTAAGCACTACGTCGCAGAATATTGACACAAAATCAGTGGCGACGTTGACCGTAATGTCGCACAAAATTGGAGCGACGTAAAAGGGGACGTTGCATTTTGCAATTTATTGTGAATTTAATCACGTTATTTAATCGTGCGACGTAGTATACGTGGTCGCTCTGGACGTCGCAGAAAATGAGACATAGCATATGACATCGCATATATTACGACGTAGGGTGTGTGATCGCAGAAATTGCGACGTAGGGAAGGAGGTCGCAAGAAATGCTACGTAGGGATCCAAATTACCACTAAAATGCGACATAGGCTACTACGTCGCAGCAGACGTCGCACTGACGAACAGCAACCCAACTTAGAAAACCCTAAGTGCCAAATTTTAGGGTTTTTCAAAAACAACCGCATCACTCGATGCGGCACACAATCAGGGTCACAAAAACATAAGTTATTCCATATGAAGCAATCGTTTTCGTGTCGAATTTACCCAAAAACCAAAACCCTTAAAACCGCAATATATATTCGATGATTAAACAAAAAATACACGGTTAAAAGAAGTAAAAATGGTACCTAAATGTAGAGTAATGAGTGTAGAACACAAAGACGTGAGTGGATCGGAACAAAAGCAGCTAGAAATCACAATCGA
Source organism: Helichrysum umbraculigerum (assembly GCA_949592205.1). Classification (NCBI taxonomy): domain Eukaryota; kingdom Viridiplantae; phylum Streptophyta; class Magnoliopsida; order Asterales; family Asteraceae; genus Helichrysum; species Helichrysum umbraculigerum. The sequence continues at coordinate 124,251,102 of CATIUR010000002.1, read as the reverse complement.
ATCGAATACGCAAAAAAATCACGACGTCGCAATCGCCAGAGCCAATGTCGCACGCTACGTCGCAAGTGAATAGTGAATAGTGTGACGAGGGACGTCGTAGGTACAAACTATATATAGTGTAACCCTAGTTGCGACGTAGACTGTGACGTCGCATGCGACGTAAATGCCGAGATCGCATGATTGACTTGGCAGAAAATTTCAATTTCGATTTTGATTTCCAGATTTTCGACGCACGATTTGAAGTGTAAAATGTGACTTGGTAATAACATAAGCAATAAAATATAAAGAAAATAAAGTAAAACAAATTCACACAAAAGTAACATAGAATTTACATATTCTTTTTGGTGACGGAGTTGAATAAGTCTGGTGAGGGATCATATCGGAATAACATGCAATTATTAGGAATGGTAAGTGTTATTTCGATCATCAGTATTTTTGTCCTCTTTAAGTTTACGTGGCACATTTAAAACACCTTTTATAAAAATTATTTCAAGATGATTATTGGTATTGTTTGTCCACCTAAACAAGTTACATCCGTGTCTGTGGCGTTAACCTTTTATTGTTAGTATGAATATTTCACTGTGGGCCCCACCATAGACATACCCCTGTAACCCAGACATGAACATAGTTTCCAAATTTAGAAAGAATAAAAGAAAATCATCTTTAAGTATCAAGCCAGCGGTGACAGGTCTGTACCGACGTACAACAGAGCAACATAACTTGATCCAGGTTTAAGCAAAACCGAACGCGGTCAAACCGAACTTGGAGTTTTCCAAACGGTGACCTTGTTCAGTACCTTAGATTTAAGAATTTGCAAGTGCATTGACTCACGTTTGCTTAGTGTTGAGTTTATACTAACTGAGACAAGTTCTGTACTTACGTACAACAGAGGAAAAAATCAGCATAAACCCCCAAATGATTTCTGATAAAAATTCCAAAGATAGAAATATGTCAAGCTACGCTAAGGAATTAAGACATAGAGTCGTACATCACAAGGTGTTTACCACAAGATCATAGACACGTATTAGACTTACTTCTTAATAACCCAGAGACCGGTGTGTATCATGCCTACCAATACATCGTATGATGAAGATAATTTGAATAGAAACTGTTTTAAATGTGTCAGATAAACCTACTGACACATCCAAGATAAACCTTAAAATTCCATTTTGTGCATGTCACCCGATGTACTATCATATCCCAAGTTGTTTACAGACACAACTTCAACGTCTATTTTAAAAATGTAGCAACCTCGCGTTTTCTTTAATACTAATAAGTATAAAGAGTGGCGGTTGCTTTTTTTTTTTTTAACATAAATAACGGCAAATAAAATTAACTATCCAAGTCACAAATTACTTTTTGGTCAGAATGAGCTTTAGACCAATCATCTCGATGAGTTCATCAAATCGAGCTCGCGAAAAATCTTTTGTGAAAAGGTTGGCTTTTTGTTTTAGGGTATTTATATAGACCAGATCTGCTTGGTGTTTCTCATATCAATCCCGTATAAAGTGGAACCTAAGTTCTATATGTTTAGTCTTAGAGTGTTGTGCGGGATTGCGTGTGATTGATATGGCAACAGTGTTATCTATGTGAATAGGATTCATAGTAAGAAGTAACCCGTAGTCACGTAGTTGATGATGGATCCAGAGTACTTGTGCACAGCAGCTGGCAGCAGCAACGTATTCAGCTTCCGAGGTTGAAAGAGAAACGGTCGTCTGCTTCTTGCACTGCCACGAGACCAATCGCGGTCCAAGAAATTGACATCCACCAGTTGTAGACTTCTTATCTATGCTGCATCCGCCATGATTAGAATCCGAATAGGCAGTAAGAGCGAATGTTTTCTCATTTGAATACCATAGACCAAGATTGGGTCTAGCTTTGAGATAACCAAAAATTCGCTTTACCACCTGCATATGAGACACCTTGGGCCTAGCTTGAAAGCGCGAGCAGATGAATACCGCGAACACGATATCCGATCGAGAGGCGGTCAGATATATCAGAGAACCTATCATTGAACGATAGTCCTTTTCTTTGCAATCCTCTTCTTCCTCAGCAGGTCCAAGCTTGTGATTAAGCTCGATGGGTGTCCCATAGGTTTTACAAGTGAGCAGATCATACCGAGTCAACATGTCATTGACATATTTTGACTGGTGGATATAAATACCTTTTGCAGACTGCTCAACTTGCACTCCAAAAAAGAATTTGTGTAACATCCCCAAATTGGGTCTAGTAGTATATACTATGTCCCAATGTTATTTAATTATATAATTGATAAAGAGTGGGTTAAAAGTCACATGAGTTATTGTGACATATAAAATATTAATTGTTTAAGCTAATAATGTTCTAAGAATGATAAAAGTCTTGGAATCGCGAAATGGTTTTGAGGTTCTCGACAATAGATTAAGAAAAGGGGGAATTAATTAAAAAGGGTATTTTGGGTCGGTCAAGATGTGAGCCGACATATTGACCTTACTTTCCCAAAAGTTCCAGACAACTTTCTTTAATTTCATTCCATCAAAACAAAAGAACCATATGATAAATTAAAGAAGAAATTGAAAGGAAAAGTAGCTTTTGTGGGATTTATCTTTCATCATCATCGATACTTTGACCCAATTATCCAGTAAGTTAATCTCTTGATTTATTTATATACATGAACTTAAATTGGGTCTATTTTCGGTTATGTATGGAAAAGATAGATTGATGATGTATGATGTTTATAAATTGAAATTCATAGCTTGTAGTGATGAATTCTTTGGGATATATATTAGTACTTGGTTGTTGGTTAAATTAAAGACTAAATTGTATTTGGTTATGCTACTGAACTATGCTGCTGCTGTTCCGTTGTGTCAAAAGCGAAGGAAGCCGGTGACTCCCTTAAGGAGGCCGGCGGCCTTGGGTGGGCAAGAAGCCGAAGGCTTCAAGCCTGAGACCGGTTGGTTCCTGGTAGTACTATGTCGACTTACTGCTGCTGTTTGTGTCTTCGGCCAGCAGACCCGGCGGGTCAACCGGCTACCACCCGGTGGGTGGTGGTGGTCGGTGGCGGTTTGGGTTGCGTTAGGGCATGATGGCCTGGGTAGAATGGGAGGGAGCTTGGATGAACTTATTATGATAAACGATAGATGCATATATGATTATATAGGGTGAATATTAGTTGCCCTCCAAATTAAATTGATGATGGGTAAATTGAAAGGAATTAACAAAAGTGTTAATTAATTGTTGATATATGATGATGATAGATGTAATTAACCCATGAAAATACATGTCAAAATGATTTAATGCCTAAGGAAGTGGGTAAGAATAACTCACTAGTTTGTACTCGTATTTGGTATGCTTCTTCACGACTCCTGCTACTATTATGCCTATTTGCTGCTGCTGTGCAGCCCTCTACAGCTTCTGTTTTTGCGCTGCTACTGTTGATTAAATGCAGCCTTTGCTGCTGTCCAAAGCCACAAGGCCGGCGGCCTTAAGGCCAAGCCGGTGGCCTCTCCCCTTGACCCAAGTCTAATTCGTTTAGCTTCTAGTACATCTCGAGATTAACTTATATGTTAATATATAAGTTGTAAAATAATGTTTAGAGAATAACCAAAAGAGTTTATATATAATTGTAAAGTAATTGAATAGTTAACTTGATAATTGAGTTGTCGTGATTAGTTGTTAATGCGAATGAAATGGGTTATGCCCCTGTGAAATATTAGTAACCCAAGTCACTAATAACTTGAATTAGTTATAAAAAGAGGAAATAATATGGTTTGATCACGACTTAGAAAATGATTGATTATGTGACTTATGTACTTATATAAGTTAATGCTAAGTGACTAGTAAATAGTCATTGTGTAAGACCCTAATATGGGCATATGAGATGAAGTTATAATCTAACGATTATGATACATAACTTATGTGATCTTATAAATCATAATAAAGTGATTGGAATGGGTAATACCCATGTGATTAATGTAATAGTATTGTGAATGATTAATGGCATAATAACTTGAATAATGTTATTGTTTATATAAGTACTATTGATTGGAAATATGTAACTGACTTGAGTTACTTTGTGATGATTTCAGATACGCAGAAGAAGGCTCAGTGACATTAGACTACTGAGCGAGACGACTGAGGTAACGGTGAGTAGATCTATAAACTTCAGTTTGGTTTAGTTGTGATAGGTTTGTTACAACGGGTAATTGTATTATTACTATTGTTTCAGTTGCCGTGATTATTATGGTTTATTAGTAATAATACTATGACGTGATGAATTTATAAATATGTGATCACTTGAATTATTGCTATTGTGCATTGATGTATTGCCTTTGTGCATTGAATATTCAGAGGCCAGCCTGGAGCTGGGCTTGGGTTTGCTATAATGTTGGATAATGCAGGGTCTTAGTACAAGTGTCATTGTCGTAGCCTGTGTTGTTTTAGTTATAGCACCAAGTATTCGGTTAAACCTCTGTATGGGCCTGCAGTTGGTTAAGAAGTGTTCTTGGCTGAAGGTTTCCCCAAGAACCACCGGTCCTCTTTGACGCCAGTTGTTTGTGATGTTGAAAGCTGTAAATAGTTGTATTGTGTGTATATAATTATTTGTTGCACACAAGTTTGTTATGCTAAGTTGAATTGTAGTTTATTGATTTACTCACTTAGCGTTGAGCTAATCCCCCACAGTTATACTTCCTGCAGGTTATATTTAATATGTGGGTAGCAGGAAGCTGAAGCCTTTGGCAAGGAAAGTTTGACAACTGCAAACTCTGATATAACTTTTGTAATAAAGTTAAAGAAGTTAGTTTTATATAACACCTCGACTATGGTTTGTGGTTTTAAATATATTCTAAACTGTAATGTGTCTGATTTTAAATCAGTAATCCAAATTAAATTGTTGTGTATTAAAGTTTGAAAAGTTATGTACATTTTATAATGTATATGAACAAAGTATGTTTTATTCACAAAATATATACGTTTCCGAGTTAAATGATATAATATTCATATATAGAAAGTGGGGTGTTATAAGTTGGTATCAGAGCATAGGTTTGGGCGAATTGAGCATTATAAATGTTCAATCCCAAATCTATTGTTGTGTAAGTCAAACATTCCATGGTGTGGGATTTAGCTGTGTTGGGAAGTAGTTAGTATATTAAGTACTAACGATTAACGATTTGTGAGATTTTGTGTTATGTATTTAGATATGGCAGATAAAAGGCACCCGACCAGTACCCCGGATAATGATGCCTCTAAACTTGATGTTCCTCCTTCAGAGATACATGACGATCGACATGGTCAAGCTAGTACACCTTTTACAGCTGGTGAGGATACGAGTAAGAATTAATATATATTCAAATTAGAAAATGAGTTATTGGAACTCAGAGGTTTTAGACAGCGGATTTTACAAGAAACTCAGGTTGAACATTATCAGCAGCCTAATATTGGACTTGTGACATCTTCTCAAAAATCTGCACCTTTACCATTTCATTTTCAACCGCAACAATTTTATGGTACTTTTTATCCGATTTCACCTCCATATCCCTATTCTGGGTTGAGTGGTCATCAGATGCCCTTAATTAATAGGGCAACAGTAGAACCTTTTGTTGAAAGTTTACCAGTTGATCATCGTAATAAGGGTAGACAGAATAAAGAAACGGTGTCAATACAATCTAAAGAAAGTTCCTCTGGAAATCCGAGTAAAAAGATAGGGCAGGGTAATCAGCGGAATCAGAGGTTAAAGGCTAGGGGTAAGACTGTCAAACCCAAGTGGTGTAGCAAATGTAGATCTAGACACACGGGATCATGCACTCTTCAGACTACAAAATGTGTCAAATGTGGTGAATTAGGACATGAGTTCAAAGATTGTGCCTATCCTAATTTTGTTTGTTAGAGGTGCCATAAGGAGGATCATAAAGTGGGTCAGTGTTCTGAGGCAAAAGGTCAAGGGTCGGGATTGGTCGGGGGGTCGTCATCTTCGGGCCATAAGTGGAACAAACTGAAGTCATCAGTTGGCAGATTTTCTGATGACAGTTGATGACACTGTCGAGATAGATGACGTCGTTACAGGTACACGTGTATTTACCCCGTGCTAGCATTTATTTATTTGCTTTGAACTAGTTGTTTCCTTGATGCTTGATTGTTGATAAAATAATTTCTGTTACTGTGTTAGTGACTGAAATTGAGTACTTGATTGAGGGTCATTGTATTTAATAAACTTTGTTGTGTCAACCTTTAGTTGAATTGGCCTTGACATTAGAATGGGTAAATTAAGTAAAGTAATTATGTGATGTTACACATGAAATAATGAAACCCTAATCTAAGATAAGTCTTGTGTTAAGACTTGATAGAGATTAGAGAATTGATATTTTATGATTGATGATATCATGATTTAGTGGATAATTAAATCTGGACACGTAATGCAATTGAGGATTCACTTGAAGAAATTGAAGGTGGCATTGTTGTGTTAAATTTCAAATGTGAATTCTGAGTTTGAAAGATTCAATTGAGACTGGTAAACTGAATAAAAGATTAAATGATAAAAGTTATTTATTCTGTTTTGATATTGTGTTGGATTGAAAGGTTTGCAAAGACATTGGGATTATCAGCCGTTATGGGTTATTTAGTTGGATTAACCTATGCTGTTAATATACATATCGACTTTGATGAAATCAAATACGATGATTTTGAAATAAGATGTTATTGATTGTTGATAATAACTTGGAATATTCCTAGACTAAACCTGAGCATGAGATGGATTTGAGACCAATTCTTGGAATTCTGGAAAATGAGTATTGTATATTAAAATTGCCTATGCGAATTTCAGATTCGACAGGTCAAATTTTGAAATATTGATTGTACTCATTGGATTGGCTAATAATTTTGCGAATTACATGGAGTCAATGAAACACATATATGTATAAAGTCTGGGTGAGACTTGTTGTTTTTAATGATGATTGATTCCGAGTCATGATGGACTAGAACATGAATTTGATCTGGAATTTTTGCGTTAAATTTCATACGTGAAATTTGGGTTTGAAAGGTTCCATGGAGGAACCTGTTAATTACAAACATGAAATTAAGTGGATTCATCTAAGATTGAGGATGTGATGAATTGAATTGTTTCTGCAATTTCTCTGAAATTGAGGAGTTCTCTGAGAATATTGAATCATTATTATATCTTGTATATCAGACTCGAATTTGATATTATTCGATGGACATGAAGGTTTATGATATATAATGATGTGCCTTCGCTGGAATGGGTTGTAGTTGATAAATTGAATCACATAAGAGATATTATATTACCCATGGCATAGAACTTATGATGGATAACATGGAATTGACATTATGATCAAGTTGAGATACCTTAATGAAGGTTATCTTGGAAATAGTGGATTTTATTCTGGATATGTTTGAGATCATATGACATATGATATAGTCTATGTTGGATTAATAATAATGGAACCATGTAAAACCAGAATATTGTCTATGTTGGACATTGCCTTGACTTTGAAAATTACACGGGAACATTGATGGATTTTGAATTGACAAAGACTGGACCGTTGAACGAAATTAGAGGATTAAAGGCTTCTTCGTCGTTTGTTGAAAGTTCTTGTAAACTAAAGAATGATGTGATATAGAACTGAAAGAGATTCATTTGAAGATATTAAATGAATGATAAATTGAAAGTGGATTATCTTGAAAATAGCGGTTGCCTGATTAGTTAACGAGGAATCTTATGACTAAAATGATTCTAGATATGGAATGACAACTCGTATTAATACTACGAATTGAAGGCAGGTGAATCTAAATTCTATCCTGGAAAGGTAAAGGTTAGAATGAAATTAGAACCCGGTTGATTAGTTAATCATTTATTTGGGATAATATTAAGTTAATAGAAACCCTGGTTGGAATTGAGTTAACTTGAGCTTGACCTTGATCTAGCTTAGAAATTTGTTGTATTGATGGTGTAAGATGAGATTTCGGGGACGAAATCTTTTTAAGGAGGGTAGATTTGTAACATCCCCAAATTGGGTCTAGTAGTATATACTATGTCCCAATGTTATTTAATTATATAATTGATAAAGATTGGGTTAAAAGTCACATGAGTTATTGTGACATATAAAATATTAATTGTTTAAGCTAATAAGGTTCTAAGAATGATAAAAGTCTTGGAATCGCGAAATGGTTTTGAGGTTCTCGACAATAGATTAAGAAAAGGGGGAATTAATTAAAAAGGGTATTTTGGGTCGGTCAAGATGTGAGCCGACATATTGACCTTACTTTCCCAAAAGTTCCAGACAACTTTCTTTAATTTCATTCCATCAAAACAAAAGAACCATATGATAAATTAAAGAAGAAATTGAAAGGAAAAGTAGCTTTTGTGGGATTTATCTTTCATCATCATCGATACTTTGACCCAATTATCCAGTAAGTTAATCTCTTGATTTATTTATATACATGAACTTAAATTGGGTCTATTTTCGGTTATGTATGGAAAAGATAGATTGATGATGTATGATGTTTATAAATTGAAATTCATAGCTTGTAGTGATGAATTCTTTGGGATATATATTAGTGCTTGGTTGTTGGTTAAATTAAAGACTAAATTGTATTTGGTTATGCTACTGAACTATGCTGCTGCTGTTCCGTTGTGTCAAAAGCGAAGGAAGCCGGTGACTCCCTTAAGGAGGCCGGCGACCTTGGGTGGGCAAGAAGCCGAAGGCTTCAAGCCTGAGACCGGTTGGTTCCTGGTAGTACTATGTCGACTTACTGCTGCTGTTTGTGTCTTCGGCCAGCAGACCCGGCGGGTCAACCGGCTACCACCCGGTGGTCGGTGGTGGTCGGTGGCGGTTTGGGTTGCGTTAGGGCATGATGGCCTGGGTAGAATGGGAGGGAGCTTGGATGAACTTATTATGATAAACGATAGATGCATATATGATTATATAGGGTGAATATTAGTTGCCCTCCAAATTAAATTGATGATGAGTAAATTGAAAGGAATTAGCAAAAGTGTTAATTAATTGTTGATATATGATGATGATAGATGTAATTAACCCATGAAAATACATGTCAAAATGATTTAATGCCTAAGGAAGTGGGTAAGAATAACTCACTAGTTTGTACTCGTATTTGGTATGTTTCTTCACGACTCCTGCTACTATTATGCCTAATTGCTGCTGCTGTGCAGCCCTCTACAGCTTCTGTTTTTGCGCTGCTACTGCTGATTAAATGCAGCCTTTGCTGCTGTCCAAAGCCACAAGGCCGGCGGCCTTAAGGCCAAGCCGGTGGCCTCTCCCCTTGACCCAAGTCTAATTCGTTTAGCTTCTAGTACATCTCGAGATTAACTTATATGTTAATATATAAGTTGTAAAATAATGTTTAGAGAATAACCAAAAGAGTTTATATATAATTGTAAAGTAATTGAATAGTTAACTTGATAATTGAGTTGTCGTGATTAGTTGTTAATGCGAATGAAATGGGTTATGCCCCTGTGAAATATTAGTAACCCAAGTCACTAATAACTTGAATTAGTTATAAAAAGAGGAAATAATATGGTTTGATCACGACTTAGAAAATGATTGATTATGTGACTTATGTACTTATATAAGTTAATGCTAAGTGACTAGTAAATAGTCATTGTGTAAGACCCTAATATGGGCATATGAGATGAAGTTATAATCTAACGATTATGATACATAACTTATGTGATCTTATAAATCATAATAAAGTGATTGGAATGGGTAATACCCATGTGATTAATGTAATAGTATTGTGAATGATTAATGGCATAATAACTTGAATAATGTTATTGTTTATATAAGTACTATTGATTGGAAATATGTAACTGACTTGAGTTACTTTGTGATGATTTCAGATACGCAGAAGAAGGCTCAGTGACATTAGACTACTGAGCGAGACGACTGAGGTAACGGTGAGTAGATCTATAAACTTCAGTTTGGTTTAGTTGTGACAGGTTTGTTACAACGGGTAATTGTATTATTACTATTGTTTCAGTTGCCATGATTATTATGGTTTATTAGTAATAATACTATGACGTGATGAATTTATAAATATGTGATCACTTGAATTATTGCTATTGTGCATTGATGTATTGCCTTTGTGCATTGAATATTCAGAGGCCAGCCTGGAGCTGGGCTTGGGTTTGCTATAATGTTGGATAACGCAGGGTCTTAGTACAAGTGTCATTGTCATAGCCTGTGTTGTTTCAGTTATAGCACCAAGTATTCGGTTAAACCTCTGTATGGGCCTGCAGTTGGTTAAGAAGTGTTCTTGGCTGAAGGTTTCCCCAAGAACCACCGGTCCTCTTTGACGCCAGTTGTTTGTGATGTTGAAAGCTGTAAATAGTTGTATTGTGTGTATATAATTATTTGTTGCACACAAGTTTGTTATGCTAAGTTGAATTGTAGTTTATTGATTTACTCACTTAGCGTTGAGCTAATCCCCCACAGTTATACTTCCTGCAGGTTATATTTAATATGTGGGTAGCAGGAAGCTGAAGCCTTTGGCAAGGAAAGTTTGACAACTGCAAACTCTGATATAACTTTTGTAATAAAGTTAAAGAAGTTAGTTTTATATAACACCTCGACTATGGTTTGTGGTTTTAAATATATTCTAAACTGTAATGTGTCTGATTTTAAATCAGTAATCCAAATTAAATTGTTGTGTATTAAAGTTTGAAAAGTTATGTACATTTTATAATGTATATTAACAAAGTATGTTTTATTCACAAAATATATACGCTTCCGAGTTAAATGATATAATATTCATATATAGAAAGAGGGGTGTTATAATTTGAGCTCCCCCATCGCACTCATCTCAAACTCACACTTCATAATTTGCTCGAAGTCCTTGCACAGTGCCTCGTTTGTAGAACCGAAGATAATGTCATCCACGTAAACTTGCACTTGTAACATGCCTTCTCTATCATCATAATATTCTTTACGAATGAATAGAGTGCTATCAATATTACCCTGAACAAAACCATGCTTAATCAGATGGGTAGCAAGCCTCTCATACCAAAGCCTCGGAGCTTGATGAAGACCATATAACGCTTTGTTCAATTTGCAGACGTATTCTGGATGTGCTGGGTCTTCAAAACCTGGAGGCTGCTTCACGTACACATCCGTATCTATTTCACCATGTAGAAACACAATTTTGACATCCAACTGATTGACACGAAAGTCTTTGAAGGACGCATATGCTAAGAAGATGCGAATCGACTCCATTCTGGCAACCGGAGCAAATACTTCATCATAGTCCAAACCCTCAATTTGACTGAAGCCTTGAACTACCAAACGTGCTTTATTGCGAATCACAATGCCCCGATCGTCCATCTTGTTTCGATACACCCAACGAGTACCTGTCAAATGAGCACCTTTGGGTAGAGGAACGATTTCCCAAACCTGCAACTTTTTGAATTGCAGAAGTTCCTCTTGCATAGCCTCAATCTAGGATGGGTCTTTTAAAGCTTGGTCAACCTTCTTTGGTTCTATCTGAGAGAGATTACACGAATTAATTTGAGCAACAAGACCCAAAACTTGCTGAGCTGGAGTCTGTTTTGCTTGTTGTCGTGTTTGAACAGATGCATGAGGATCACCAATGATATTATCAATGGGGTGATCCTTATGTATACGAGTTTCTGGTATGGTAGGCAGCACAAAATCCACACCCAGATTGTTCAAATCTCCCTCAGTCGCTGGAGCAGCATTTGTTTCTGGAAAAATCAACTCTTCTTCTCCCTCATCTTCATGGGTATATAAGTGAGAGTAGTCCATAGTTTCTTCCTCTTCATCTTCCTCTTCCTCTTGAGCTTCCTCTAAAGGAGGCATGTTTGGGTCAAACAGAAGTTCCTTTGTATAGATACTCTTGTAAGTAGGAGGAACATCCGAAGAGGGTGTTGTAGGTGCAGTTGTGGATGCGGGTGGTGGAGTGGGTGGAGTGGTGGTTTTAGGTGGTGGAGTGGGTGTAGTAGTGGATGCAGGTGTTGAAGTAGGTGCTGGAGTGGTTGGTTCAACGGAGGGATCAGAAGTTTCTAGAGAGAAACTTATTCCATGAAGTAGTGTGACCAATTCTTCCGCCTGAACTTCTTCTGGATCGTCTTCTGGTATGTTGAAAGAATTGAAGACATTCTTATAGTTGAAAAACCAATCCCGACCTTTCCCTTGAGGAGGTTCCTTGTAGCGTAAACACTTCACTTCAAAATGCTCCTCAATCCTGTTAGTTGATTTGTTAAAGACTCGTTTATTTGGAGAATTAACAGAGTATCCAAGGAAGATACCCTCAATAGCCTTATCCCCAAACTTGGAGACTTTTTCTTTTGTTACCATGATCAAACAGGGACACCCAAATGGCTCTAGGAACTACAGATTTGGTTTACGGTTATTGAATAACTCATAACACGTCTTGTTCCTTTTCTTAACCGTAAGTACTCGATTCAGAACATAACAGGCTGTGTTAATAGCCTCCGCCCATAAAATGATCGGTAGTTTGGAATCAGCTAACATTGTTCTGGCAGTCTCGATGATTGTTCTGTTCTTTCGTTCAGCAACCCTATTCTGTTGTGGAGTCCGTGGAGCACTAAATTGATGCTCAATTCCTTTTGAAGCACAGTACATCTCGAGAGTTGAATTCCTGAATTCAGTTCCATTATCACTTCGCAGTCTCTTAATACTCACTCCACTTAAGTTAACCAACTTATCAAACAGATATACTAAAATATCTGCAGCTTCATCCTTTGTTGCAAGAAAATACACCCAAGAAAATCGTGAGTAATCATCGGTGATCACCAAACAGTACGATTTTCCACCAATACTCCTCGTGGATATTGGTCCAAACATATCCATATGTAACAATTCCAACGGTGCAGCAATGGAGTTCACCTGCTTAGACTTATGGGACTTCTTACAGAGCGTTCCTTTGTGGAAAGAGATACAATCATCCTTAAGAGCAAATGACTGTTTCGGAACTCCTAGCACTAGATCATTTTTGGTCAAGAAATTCATTTTTCAGAAATGAATGTGTCCCATTCGTCTGTGCCAAAGCAGTGAATCCTTTTCAGAAGCCTTAGACAAGAGACATGTGTATTCATTCGTTGTCTCAACAGTTATCATATTAAGAATGTATGTGTCATTCTTTCTTGGTGCTCTCAATAACACCCATTCTTCTGGAATGACATAACCAGGCTTCAGTATCACACACTCAGTTTTCGTGAACGCTGTGGTATAATCCTTGTCACAGACCTGTGAAACACTTAGCAAGTTGTGCGTAAGCTGTTCCACGTAGTTCACATTTTCAAAACTAACATTGCCGTTAGTTAGCGTTCCTCTTCCAGAAATCGTTCCTCCTGTATCTCCAGCAAAGGCAACATATCCTCCTGCGTATGGTTTAATATGCACAAGAAGAGACACATCGCCAGTCATGTGTCGCGAGCATCCGCTATCCATATACCATTCACTGTTTTTAACACGTTCTGACTGCTGCAACACACAAAGCATTTAGGAGATTAGTGAGAAACGGTGACCCAAGCCTTTACAGACTTAGGTCGACCGAGGTCATCAACCATAATCACATCAGATAAAACTTTATTTAAAACAAATCATATTTTTCATCTGATGTGTTATCGTTGACAACTAAAGAATCAACAGGTGATTCTTTTCATTTCCAAACTTTTGATGGTTCGGAAGTAAGCTTTGGAGTGATGGTGAGCTTTTGATTTTGCAAAGGTTTTAGCTCAACATTGCTCTTCTTCTCAACAGGTTTGGGAGAGGTTGAATAATGCCTGGATGGTGAGCGAGAAACCGATTTTCTAAAAGCATTTGTTCTAGGCATATTTCTCCCAAAACGCTGATTTGAGAGTTTTGGACAATCACGAATCAAATGTCCTTGTCTCTTACAGTAGAAACAAGAACGTTGCTCAACGAATGGTTGAGGCTGAGGATTTTTCGACGGAGGTGGAGAAGCATTTCTTGAACATGCACATTGAGTACACGTTTTCAGAGACGCTCCCTTTGGTTGACAGGTTGAAGTGGAAGGTTTGTTAGTTAAAGAATTTTCTTTGACATTTTTCTTCAAAATTGTCACAGGAGTCTGTGATTTTAATGAAGATTTTTCTTCAAAAACCTTTTCTTTAAACTTTTTGTTATCAACCTTAATGACAGGTTCATTTGTCAAGATGGCTTTTTCAGCTTTAACTTCAACCTTTTTAAACTTAGGATATTCCTCGTCAGTAATATCCTCAATCTCAACAACCTCCAAATCACTAACTGGAAGTGAATTATCAGACTTAACAAAAGTGGGCAAAGGATACTTTGGCCTTTTTGTTTTCTCCTTTGCCGGCCTCTTGGGCATAGCTTCTTTTGATTTTGTAGTTGACCATGATGAGTAGTCAGCTACAAGCTCTTCGGTGCCCTCTTTAACAGGCAAAGGATAGTAGTTAGTAGGAGGTGGAAAGTAACCCAGTCCTGCCTTACTTTTCTCCGTCCTTTGCTTGCTAACGATTTCATCAAAGATAGCATGAGAGTTTGAAAAACTTGTGACCCTTTTTGTAAAAGTGTCAGACTCTGATTTTAACTCAAAAAGCTCTTTATTTAACAACTCAATTTCTGTTAAATAGCTCTTAATGGCATCTTGTTGACTAAAAACTTTAGCTTTATATGTCTGAGTGTCTATCTGATGAGCCTCGATTTGCTTATCATAAAGTTTTTCATTAGCTTTTAAAAACCTGTTTGATTCAGTTAATTTAGCAAACTTTTCTCTCAAGTTTTCATTCTCCATTTGACAGATCTTTAAAGAAGCACCTAGAGTAATACATAAAACACAATTTAAAGGTTCCTCAGGTTCATTTTGTACCTCAGGAATGATGTGAGCCATGAGACCTAGCTGATATTGCTCAGCTTGTTCACTCCAATCCGTGTTTGTAGGCTCAAAAACAACCAGAGCATCCGAAACTCCAGTCTTAGCTGTCTCCTTTGGTTGGGTCTTCGGAGGATCAGGCTTAGTGAGTCCTGACGGTGGCATCTTAGGCTTCTCACATTCACGAGCAAAATGTCCCAAATTCTGACAGTTGTAACAGCGGACTTTGCTCTTGTCGAATCCACAACTGGATTTGCCATTTCCTTCCAAACTCTTGCGTCCCGTTCTTTGCAAGAAATTCTGTACCCTCCTGGAGATCATGGCTATGTTCCAATTCAGATCCATTTGCTCGAGATCATCATCGTCCAGCTGACCATAATCCTCCTTAGTCAGTGCCAAAGTGGTGTTTGGTTGTGAAACCAAATCCTTGTAAGAACTAAGAAAGGCTGTATAGATTGCATCTTGTTCCTCAATGGCCGGTGTAATAGGAACCTGCTGGGTTTGAGAACCCTGTGAAGTTCCAGCTGAATAAATGAGGAATGAGTTCCTGTTGAACTAGATGATGAGTTGATATCCGACACGAATGCTATGCCACCATAATTCTTCCCTACAATATTTTCTTTTCCACCATAAAGGGAAGGATTTTGAACAAAGCCTCCAGACTTACATTCTTTCTTCTGTAGCTCCATCGCATGTGCTTGGAGTATCCCAATCAGGCCATCCAATTTCATAGTGCCCAATTCTTCACTTTCTTTTAACATCTGAACTTTTATTTCCCATGCTTTCGGTAGAGCGTCCAAAAGTTTCTTGTTAACCTCATTCTCAGTCAAAGTAAAACCACCTTCCTTTAACTCACTGACCACCTGTGAGTATCGAGTAAACAACCTAGAAGCAGTTTCGTTTGGAAGAATATCAAAAAGATCATATTGCTTTTTGATAAGTTCCAGCTTGGCTTCCTTGTACTTTTCATTGCCACCACATCTGGTTTCAATGGCTCTCCAGAGATCGTAAGTCGTTTCATGATGTTTAAATAACCTTAAGACATCGGGAGTTAAACACATACAAATAGAGGAATGTGCTTTCCTTTCAGTTAAATAATCTTTACGTTCTTCCGGAGTCATTGCTTTAAAGGTTTTAGGAGGAGGAACTCCCCGGTGGTGACCCTCAGCAACCGGTTTTTCATATCTTTCTAAAATGGGTCCCCACAATTCCGGGCAATGAAAGTCAATGTATTGTTCATATCTTGATCTCCAGTAAAGGTACTCCATATTAGCAGCAAAAAGAGGAGGTTTACTGCTAGTACCCACATCATTGCTTTGTCTCATAATTTCCTTAATACTTTGAAGACTTTCCCTATCCGACATTGTATCTTACTTTAAACAAAAAGTTCAAAATGATCTGAAACCTGCGGCAATAGAACTAATGTCGCACAATAGAATTCAACGTCGCAGCGGTACGTCGCAGAAGGCAAATGATTCAATTAAGAATCGAAAAGGCGACGTAGTGTATAACGTCGCAACTCAATGTCGCACAATAACACGATGTCGCAACGAGATGTCGCAACACAATGTCGCAGTAACCAATTAAGGTCAAAATGACGACGTCGCTAACGATGTCGCAACGTAATGTCGCAAATACCAAATTAGGTCAAAATTTATAATGTCGCGGGCGACGTCGCAGATTATGTCGCAGCTAATGTCGCAAAGTCGCAAACAGCAGCGGCCAAAAACCCTAAAATCGAAAATTTTAACCCTAATCGATTTTCACGAAAAACGAATGACGAAAACCTTTAAGAAATCCCAGTAAAGTCGATCGATCACCTGTAAACACGAAGAACAAACGTAATAATCACAAAAACACTATGAATATTACGTCCAATAAACCCAAACTCGATCCGATACTCCAAAAAGAGCGCTTTCTGCTCTGATACCAGTTGATAGTCCC
Source organism: Helichrysum umbraculigerum (assembly GCA_949592205.1). Classification (NCBI taxonomy): domain Eukaryota; kingdom Viridiplantae; phylum Streptophyta; class Magnoliopsida; order Asterales; family Asteraceae; genus Helichrysum; species Helichrysum umbraculigerum. The sequence goes on along the minus strand of CATIUR010000002.1, from coordinate 124,234,311 downwards.
TTGTACGTGGATCTTTACGAATCGAATCACTTAATCAAAGGCGGAATCAATGATTAAGCAATCTAATAAACTTAACAAACAATCAAACACAATGATTATCAAACCGAACGTTATATTATTGACTATAATCGATCAGCTTACAGAGGATTTCGACAAATTGCGTTTAGGGTTTTTCGTCAACCCTAAAATGAGTTACAAAAACGTTTTTATACTAAACTTGCTAGATCCTGCGACGTTACACACAACGTCGCATACGTCGCAGGCCCAGCCCCATGCGACGTTAACAATGTCGCAAGTCCAAAACCTGACGTCGCACCTGCGACATTACAGACAACGTCGTAGGAGTCAGGAAACCAAAACTATTACAAAATCAAACTACGAGCTAGACCAACTGACAGACACACAAACATGTACCAACAATAATCGTTACCCATTTGATCCGAAATCCTGGATATTCTACTCCTTTGTTTCCTACTTTTAACAGACTTATGGAAGAATGCGGAGTTAGAATCACCAACCCGTAGCCATTCAACCTTAGATTTCTGTTTTAGGAACCTTTCTTCATCCAACACGGCTTCTTGAAAAACTTTAAGATAACACGATGCTTCCTCCCTTAGCTCCTGATTTGACGGGTCTTTGTCAAGAGCAATCTGCACCGCATCAAGTTCCTTTTGGAGCTTATCAACACGGCTATGTAGGTTACCCTGATCAAACAACAATTTACGAAGTGGCCTTTTCAAGTATTTCATTCTTTTAACCACCCGAAACATATTATGCCCCTCAACATCAGTCGGCCAAACACTCTTAACCAAATCATTAAAACCCTCCTTATAAACCAGAAAGTTTGAGAATCTGAAAGGACCATGCTTCAATTTTTGGTTTATTGGAAGTTTCAAGACACATGGAGAATGATCCGATATTCTATACGGTTGGAAAATAGCATAAGCATTCGGATAAGTGTCACTAAACTCCATATTATTCATTACACGATCAATCTTCTTCATTGTTCCACCCTTGCCTCTAGGTTTCTAAGTCCAAGTGAAGTGAATACCAGTACTATTGGTATCCATAATTTCCAAAGCTTCAACACACTTTTAAAATCATTCATAGCTGAATTAAATTTAGCTCCTAAATAATGGTCCTCAATATTAAGAGCAACATTAAAATCTCCTAAGAGAGTCCAAGGTTTACCCCTGACAAACAATTTATGAACCCCGAGATTGTGCCATAATTCCCTTCGCCTAATATAGTAATTGTCCGCATAAACAAAAGAGCAAAAGAAAGACTTTTGATCCCGTTTAACCACAATTTGAGTATGCATAACCTGATCAGAAGAGAAGAGGATCATAACATTAACAATATCCGGATTCCATCCCAAAATTATTCGTGATCCCTTTGAACAAAGATGTCCATTTGAAGTCCATTCCCAATTACAAAACACCTTCTGACAAACTTCTTGTAAATTCGAAATATCAACATGCGACTCAAGAATAACACAAACACTTAATTGGTTTTCCTGAATAACTTGACGAACCTCCTTTTGTTTAGGGGTGCGGTTCAACCCCCGAATATTCCATGACGCAAGACTAAACATTGTCAACCTTGTGCCCGGGAGTGCTTGCCCCCTCAGAATGTATTTCCAACTTGCTAGTAGAAGCAACAAAATTAGCCGTCTCATCATAAACATTTTCTACCTCCTCATCAGACTCCTTATCCACCAGCGTTTTATCTCTATTCAATTGTTTCTCTGTTCGTTGACCACTATCTACATTAGAACATTGCCCCTCATCAAAGCCTTGTTTATCAAGTGCACCAAATTGATTTCCCAAAACAATCGGCCTAGTATTCTGATTTGATTGAGCAGTTTTTTGAACATTACCAGTAGCTTTGGGCCGATAAACAAATTTAGATTTCTGCTTAGGCATAGTAAAACCATCCGAGGATTTACCCAATTGCTTGTTAGCTTTTGGGGGAATCACAACCCTAGTAGTGTCCACCCGTTTACCTTCATTCTGACTAACATTCCGCGGGCATTGAATATCCTTGTGGCCATATGTTTTACAGTTACTACATCTTGGAGGACGCCATTCATACTCAACCCTCACAGAATAAACATTCTTACCCGAACCATCAATTTTAGGTATGCCCACCGAAATTGCCTCTTTTAACTCCATATTAGCATCAATTTCAACCATTGCACGCGCAAAGCTAGGACGACCCCAAGCTTCCGTGCACATAGTACTCGTATAGGATTCAAGCATAATAGGTTTTCCGACTTTAGTAGCAATTCCACTCAATCCGATTTCATTAAATGCCAGAAGAGGCACATCATGAAGCTTAACCCAGACAGGAACTTTAGTCGGGTCTTCTTTAGCTAAATGATCATCCGGAGACCATTTCTTCAGAATTATTGGAACCAATCTAATCATCCATGGACCTCCTTCAAGAACATCATTCCTTCCCTGTTCCGTTAAAAACTTAAAGAAAAAGAAACCCTTAGAATTCATCATTACTTTTTCTATACCGAATTTCCGCCAAACGTTCATCACATAATTTTGCACAACAGGGGTAATCTCTTCCCCACAAAGAAGCCATACAAAGTGTTACTGTATTTTTTACTAGCTTCAAGCACCGTAGCAACCGGAATCTCAACATCCACCTCCGTATCATCTGAAGAATCCAGATTTAAAGAACAAAAAGTAACCTTTTTGTTCATAGTATTACCCATAACTTCAGCATACGATTTAGGTCCCAATGATGACTTTTGCACCGGTTCTGAAACTACAACGGTTGCAGCCTCTAATCTATCTAGACCACGAGTCTGATAGTCACTCACAAACTTACTCACCTCCGGATTACCATGAACTTGAGCAATCTCCCTGTCCTCATCAATGGGATCACCAAATACAGAATAATCAAGAATAGAAGGCTGTTTATGTAAACTAGCTGGCACATCATCCAAGTGAGGCACCTTAGCACCATAGGTTTGCGAATCAGGGATTTTACCAAGGTCACTGACCTCAACCTGATCGTTACCAACACCACGTTCAACATGATCAGACACCGGTAGAGAAGATTTATGAGAAGCTGGCGGAAGCTTATGTACTCCATAGGGGTCTCTAATTCTGTGAAAACGTTCATCAAGTTTTGCAAACAGAGAATCATAACCCGTATCCTGATTAGCACCCACTTTTTGCGAAGTAGGGTTTACATCCGCACTAGCTTGCTGCCCAAGCACGTTTAGATTCACAAAATCTTCTGCCTTTTTCTCCAAGAGTTGCGGATCAGTTAGGACAACCCTAGCCGCATCATTCTTTAGTAAATTAGGGTTTCCTGCCATGGCCGTGAAGGAGTCTTGACCAGAGGTATTACTAGATACATGTAATGAACGAGTACCATCAGAATCAGATGATGATACATCATCGCTTGCTGCACCATCACTTTTTGAACCAGTAAAGGATTGCGTCTTCTTCTTTTTCTTTTTACTTGCCGGATTCTTCATCTCACGTATAGCAAATCAGGACCCGAAAAAAACCACACCAGAATATAGATAATATAAATGAAAGATTAAGAACAAAACTAACGAATTACAATGATCAGATCATGAACAGATTATCAATCGATTAATCCTCCATGAAATCGCCAAAAACCCAGAATTAATATTTACTATCCACAATAAGTCATTTAGCTAATTGACCTATTAATTTCTAACATCGCATAATGCAAGATTTAATTATAACATAATTAAATAATTAAGTAAATAAAGAAATTACCGAAATTCTCCTAGGCCCATAAAGATGATGTTACAAATCTTCCCTCCTTAAAGAGATTTCGTCCCCGAAATCTCGCCATGCTCAAAAAGACTCGTGTAACGCGTCCTTATGCTAGACTCGGTTTCCCACGCAAGGTTCGGACCCAAACTATGATTCCATTTGACTACCACCATGGGAATATCCTTCTTTCGAAGTTTAGTCACCTTACGGTCTAAAAGCTCTACGGGTTCTTCTACGAGTCTTTGACTTTGGTCAACACGCAAGTCTTGCAATGGAAGAACTTGGGATTGGTCATCCACATTGCATCTCCTTAAATAGCACACATTGAAAGTATCGTGAATACCCGACAATTCTGGAGGAAGATCTAAGGATACAGTTTGGTCATTGACTACTTGTCGAATTCTAAACGGCCCAATGTATCTAGGAGCTAACTTACCACGCTTCCAAAACCGAATAACACCCTTCCAAGGTGAAACTTTCAAGTAAACCAGTTCACCCACTACAAATGAAATGGGTCGACGACGCGGATCGACATATTGCTTTTGTCTATCACGGGCAGCTTTTAACCTATCACGGGCTATAGCTACCTTATCGGTTGTAATTTTCACTATTTCAGGACCCGCAAACTGTTTCTCACCCGCCTCTAACCAACAAGTAGGTGTTCTGCACCTACGGCCATACAACATTTCATAGGGTGGCATGCCTATACTAAAATGAAAAGAATTATGATAGGCGAATTCAACCAACGACAAGTGAGAATCCCAAGACCCACCAAAATCCAAGACACACGCCCGCAACATATCCTCAAGAGTCTGAATAGTCCGCTCAGACTGACCATCAGTCTGACGATGATAAGCAGTGCTCAAATTAACTCTAGTACCCAATTCCCTTTGCAAATTCTTCCAAAAGCTTGACACAAACTGAGAATCTCTGTCTGAAACGATAGATAACGGAATTCCATGCCTAGAAACAACCTCATTAATGTACAACTGTGCCAACTTACTCAATGATGCCGTCTCACATGTAGCAAGAAAGTGAGCACTCTTGGTCAATCTATCGACAATTACCCATATCATATCGTTACCTTTAACTGTTCGAGGTAATTTGGTCACAAAATCCATGGTTATATGCTCCCATTTCCACTCGGGAATCTCAAGTTGTTTCAAAGCTCCATATGGTTTATGATGTTCGGCTTTTTCTTGCGAGCAAATGTGACAAGATTCCACAAATCGAGCTACATCTAGTTTCAAAGTAGGCCACCAATACAAGGATTTCAAATCATGGTACATTTTGGTACTCCCAGGATGAACCGACATCTAGATTGATGTGCCTCTAACAAGATCACATCTCGAAGACCACCAAGCAAAGGAACCCAAACTCGAGATTGAAAAGTCTTTAATCCACGAGAATCATCAATCAATAAACCCTTTCTTTTAAGCATAACCTCGAATTTCAAGTTATCATCCATCAATGCCTCCATTTGTGCTGATTTTAACTGATCGATCAAATCTGATGAAACCTCTAATCGCATGAAACACACCTTTTCTGTCTTTCCTTTCCTACTTAACGCATGCGTCACAACATTGGCCTTACCCGAGTGATAACGAATTTCACAGTCGTAATCCTTAATCAATTCCAACCATCGCCTTTGTCGCATATTGAGCTCTTTCTGAGAGAACATATATTGAAGACTTTTGTGATCCGTACAAATAACACATCTCGTGCCATAAAGATAGTGCCTCCAAAATTTTAAAGCGAAAACCACAGCTGCAAGCTCCAAGTCATGGGTGGGGTATTTTTCTCATGAGGTTTCAACTAACGCGAAGCATAGGCAATAACGCGGTCTCGTTGCATCAAAACACAACCTAAGTCCGCAGAAGAAGTATCACAATACACAATAAAATCATCGGACCCGTCAGGTAATGCTAAAACCGGAGCCTGACACAACAACTGTTTCAAAATCTGGAAAGCTGACTCTTGCTGCTCAGTCCACTGAAATTTCACATCCTTTCAGGTTAACCTAGTCAAAGGACCCGCGATCTTAGAGAAATCCTTAATGAATTTACGATAGTATCCTGCTAATCCCAGAAAACTCTTGATCTCAGAAGGAGACTTAGAAGCTTGCCAATTCATTACGGCCTCAATTTTAGATGGATCCACTTTAACCCCATCCTTACAAATGATATGCCCCAAAAACTGTACCTCACGTAACCAAAACTCGCATTTGGAAAATTTAGCATACAATTTCTCCCTTCTCAAAGTGTCAAGAACCATACGCAAGTGCATCTCATGATCGGATTCAGACTTAGAATAAACCAAGATATCATCAATGAATACAATGACAAGCTTATCAAGGAAAGGTCGACAAACTCTATTCATTAAATCCATGAAAATTGCCGGAGCATTAGTCAAACCAAATGGCATAACTAAGAACTCATAATGACCGTATCTAGTGCGAAAAGCCGTCTTATAAATATCCTCCTTACAAACTCGCACTTGGTGATAACCCGACCTCAAATCAATCTTAGAGAAATAAGAAGACCCTTGTAACTGATCAAACAATTCATCTATTCGGGGCAAAGGGTACTTATTATTTACTGTTCTCTTATTCAACTCCCTATAGTCAATACACATTCGGAAGGTGCCATCCTTCTTTTTAACAAACAACACAGGCGCACCCCAAGGAGAAGAACTGGGCCTAACAAAACCCTTATCTAACAACTCCTGAATTGGACTCATCATTTCGCGGATTTCGAAGGGAGCTAAGCTATATGGGGCCTTAGCTACTGGAGTAGAACCAGGAATCAAGTCGATTATGCACTCTACTTCTCTAATAGGAGGTAAGCCGGGCAGGTCATCGGGAAAAACTTCTGAGTATTCAGAAACCACTCGGACATCGAAAACAGTTTTCTTTTCTAACTTAGCATCGATAACATTAGCCAAAAACTATTCACACCCTTTAGCTAAAGATTTTCGAGCTTTCAACATTGAAATCAAAGGAATACTACCCCTCTCCCTTTCCCCTCGAGCCATGACATATGACTCATCCGAGATTGGGATTTTTATCAACTTCCTATGACAATCTATGTTTGCTTTATTTTGACTTAACCAGTCCATGCCTAAAACTACATCAAACCCATGAATAGGCATCAATAGAAAAGATACATGGAAACTATGACCCTCGATCAATATACTAGCTCCAGTCACCGATGTGTTAACTGGAACCAATTTACCATTTGCTACCTCAACCTCAATAGGTTTGGTGATACAAGTAGGAGTCAATTTCAGTCTATCATAGAAAAGCATGGATATAAAAGAACAGTTGGCTCCTGAATCAAATAGAACACATGCCGGTACAGAATTGATAAGAAAAGTACCGGTTATGACATCCTCTGTTCGGACAGCTTTATCAGCCGTCATTTGAAAAGCCCTGCCAGTAGCCGCTGGTGGATTCTTCCTTTTCTGGCCAGAAGATGATGACTCTCCGACCGAACCCAATTTCTGTCCCCCTGCCTCCGGACACAGACCCGAACGGTGTCCCTCTTTGTGACAATTCCTACATACATGATTAGGGAACGTGCAATCTTTGATATTATGACCAAACTGCCCACATTTGATACACCTAGCCGTCTGGGGAGTACAATGACCTGTGTGCCTAGATTTACAGTTTTGGCACCAATTGGATTTATCCACTTCACCACCACTAGCATTTTGTTTCCTCTTTTGATGATTACCTTGCCATTTCTTCTTCCCTTGACTTACTGAAGATTCACCTTTGGGTTTCAATGGGGACCTTTCCTTTATTCCAAAATCTTGAGCCCGAATGTCACCATCCACGGATCGGGCTAGAGAAAAAGCTTGGGTAAGAGAACCCGCCAATCTCACTGTGGTCCTATAACTGGGAGGTAGAGCTTCAACAAACTATTCCACCTTGGTCCTTTCAGTCGGGACCCATTGTTGAACAAACCTTAACTTTTCAGAGAATTGGGAAATGAGATCATCTATAGTCATATTATCCATCAAATGCAAATCTAGAAATTCCTTCCGAATGCAAGCCATATCAAAATCCGAATAGTATTGCTTGCACACCTCATTGTAAAAGTCAGACCATCGAATTGACGCCCTTTGCTGTGGTGTCAAGGTAGAGGTAATGGAATCCCACCATGTCATAGCCGGACCTTTAAGAAGTTGAACTGCAAAAGGAACTTTGCTTTCTTCCTCACACCGGCATACCTCAAACTTTCTTTCTACATCCCTCAACCAATCTAAAGTAACAGAGGGATTTATACTACCGGAGTAATCGGATGGTCCACTAGATAGAAAGTCTTAAAAGAACATAATTTAGGTTGATGTTGAGGAGGAAATATCGGAATCTGATAACCCGAAGGCCCGGAAGAAGAAAAAGAAGATGATGTCTGATAATTACCATAATGCTGCTGTTGGTGATAATAAGGCAGAGATGTAGGAATCTGAGATGTCACCAAAGGAGGTGGTACTATGCTAACAACAGGTGGTAAAGACTGTGAGATCTGCTGGGATGTTCTAGATTGTTGCTCTCGTATGAACTGTTGTTCTACACCCCTAAGTCTATGTTGCGCCCCGAATAGGTCGGTGTCGTTAACGATAACTATCCAGTTACAACAGTGGGTTTTAAATTTATAAGGCTGGGGCCTAGGGTTACTACTATTGATATTCTAAGGGCTAGCAAAGGATAAGTATGACCTAGGATCGTTCTTCAAAGCACGAAAAATTGAAAATAGGGATTTTAGAAACTTTTAGGCATTTAACTAGGTTTTGAAAGAGTTGGTCGTGGTTTTGGGTTTTCTATTAAACTAAATTAAACTAAATTGAATTAGAAATGGAGGCTACTTCGGGCGTTCAGCAATTGGAGCGATTGTCTACTATGAAGTGGTTTAGGTGATATTAAAATGTGGGGAGTTCTAATGAGGATAAGTTCATAAGTTAATGTGAGTTATTGCTACAATCCTACTATCGGGCTAACGCGGAAGTGTCCACAATCAGGCAAATAGAATGTCACGTGGGTTGCAGAATATATTAAAGCATACACCGAAAGTTCTCTCAAATGCATGCCCACATTATCTAACAGTTAATCTCGAATCCTATTCCCCAATCTCGGTCATCATAGACGTCCGAATCATGGCACAGTTTGTTGAATAAACAATCTTGTAAACGGGTTTCACCCTCGCCGGAATAAGTTGGAAAAACTGGTCTAAGCTGTAACACCCCCAAATTTAATGATTTGCGGAAGCACGATGGGTGTTACTAATCAATAACAAAGCACAAAGATATATAGTAAACGACTCTATATGCGTCATTTTAACAAAATATATTGATATTGAAATGTTTACAACATTTATAGCTTTACATAGCTCGAGTTTAAATAAAAGGAGATTTCAGTACATAAGTACTTGTACAAAATATACTAATGCAAGAAAATCTCAACGTCTGTATGCTGACTCAAGCTAGAAGTCCTGAAGCAGAAACAACCTACTGCTTGGTACCTGCGATACATGCTAAATGGGTCAGCTAAAGCTGGTGAGCTCACAGGTTTGAAATCAAGTAATATAGTATGAACCGCAAGATTTAAATAATGATTGAATTGCATCCAGCAATTGATAATGAATATGTATACAGCCATGAGCACATAGTTGAGCTTAACTCGAGGGCCGGGTCCCCTATAGAGAATTCCGGGCGAGGTGCCTCCACGAATGCCTAATCAACATTCGTCTTCCCAAATATTAGTACGTCCGTTTACCCGGTTAGTGCTTGCTAACCCGAACGAGGAGGGTCAATCCTATATGGTACCATATACTAATATTTTCATGTAGTATATGAAATGTTTGTACTTGCGTTCACATGTTAAAAATGAGCAATATATCACACCCCTGAGTAAAACAGTAAAAAGAGGGGCTATGAGACTCACCTGAGTCTGAAAGCGTTTAAATAAACGTAAGTTGATTAGCCGAGTAATGAAGTCCAAAGACTTGTAACCTGAGGGTGTCCACGACACGCGATGGTTATAAACATGATTGGGTATCTCAAAAGATCACCCTTGTAGTTGTTACACAACTATATATATGTCCAAATTACTACGATTTGGTTGATTTGTTAAGTGTTTGAAAGCGTGTACGGCCCGTTGGTGATTAAGTGTAATAATAGTCCTGATGTTATCACATTGATTTCAAAGTGTTATACTTGAAAAGTATATTCCGAAAAGTTGTATCATATAAGCGTTTTGAAGTCATACAAGTTTGTCACTTGGTGAGAAATATGCCTACGGAATCTAAGTACGGGGGTCCGGGGGCAGCGCCCCTGGCGGGGTCCAAGGGGCTGGCCCCTGGCTGGGGTCGAGATGCCAGGTCAGCTCGAAAAATTTTTATTTCTACTATATTGCTTTGGTGAAAAACGCATCTGGGATCTGAATTCGGGTAAAATCGAGTGATAAATTTCGAGTCTCAACACTTAGTAAAAATCTGAGTTTTCTGTGTTTTGCGACACAATATGCGACACAAAAGTTTGTAATGCGACACAAGGGTTGTGAGGAATGCGACACAATGTCTATGCGACACAAGGGTTGTGTCGCATAGATGCGAGATGCTGATTCAACAGCGACATAGTGATTGTGTCGTATGAAAATATGACATAGAATACGACATAATGGTTGTGTCGCAAAACTTACGACACTAATTCTTTGGTACGACATAACATGCGAAATACGACATAACGTGCGACACAACAGGTAAAATACGACACAACATGCGACACAAGGCTTGTGTCGCATGGACGAACATCAACCCAGAAAGTCCGGCTGTCAAGAATTTTCCGGCCAAAAACCCATTTCAAACCCGTTTTTAAGCTATGAAATCGTGTTCTATACTTAGCAAGGGACATATACAAGTTATAATAACAACTACAAGTGAAAAATACTAAGAATCGAGAGATTTCGGGATTTTGTCGGAAACTTACAAATTGCCGAAATGGAAATCCGGAAAGATAGAAATGTAGATCGTCGCGAGGTGGTCGTGAATCTCTAAAAATATTGATGATACGAGTGCGTATGATTATGTTATTTTGCGATTTTGTGAGTTTGTGGTGATTTGGTGATTTTGGAGAAAATAAGAGAGGAGAGAGAGAAATGATAGAGAAATGAGAAAAAGAGGAAGAAAGGTGGAGGTTATCCTCCACTTTTCGGTTTCGCCCCGCGCTCCGCGTGGTGTTCGTTCGCTCCGTCGTTTAAACGTTAAATGATTTTTACATTTTAACTATAAGTTTCAAAATACAAATTATTAGGCGATATTTTATTTAAATATTTTACAAATCAATTTATATTTGCGTTATAAAATGTAAGTTTGTTTAGTTTGCGCGTTTTAATATTTTAAATTGTGTAGTTTTGTTTGTACGATACGAATTGTAATTCTAACATTATTGAGATAATATTTTTAACATAACCGAGTTACTTAATAAAATTGGTCACCAACGTCCATATAAAATTGAATCGAAATACATTCGATTTAACTTGCGTACGATTTAAATCAAATCGCATTTTCGTATATATTCAACAATATATATAATTCGATACATTAATTAGCCTAACACAGAACTAATTACATGTATTAACATATGATTAGGCACTAAGTACTAGTCCTAATTTGGCGGTTGTTACATAAGCGGTAAGATAAGATGTCATCACTTATTCGTATAAATTATCAACATTACTCAAGTATGCAACAAGATAGGAGTGATTTATATTGAAAATAGAAACTTAAGTAATACATTTGTTAATCGATTCATAACACAACTACCTTCGGTCGTTCTCGACTTCCATACGTTTGTACTTCGCCATAAGCGTTTCCAGTACTATATCGAAGAACAGTCGAATAGGGGCCGTCATGTTATTTCACGATAATTAAGGATAGGTGTATTTCACTAATATGATAATCCTAGGGCAACAATCAAACAAGAACATGCAATAAGACAATCAAGACAATAGTTAAACCTAAGCATACAAATGTATTAATTAAATCGAGGATATTCCGAAAGTTGTCTCAAAAATATCGTCTGTCCGAATTAAACCTTAATCTACCTCTACTCCCATATTCCGTGTCTCTTGGATCCTAATGTGGTCTAGAGAACACCGGCCATGCCGAGCTCAATGATTCAATCAAACATAGTATAACTAAGTGACCTATACCCTATGAGTTAGCTACGTTCATTTTTGGATAAGGTTTTAGTCACAACATGAGTTGGGCAGATAAACGATAAAGATTCAATTCCTACATCTATTCATGATATAAAGCACTCGCAATCTCGTAACATACAACATAATCACATAGTTAAATCTTTCCTAAACGACTATCATAGCAGACAATTGAGTTATTTAGCTAATCATGGCAATTCTAGCATACATATTTAAATTTATTAAAGAAAGTACGAACATGATTAAATATGAGAGATAGATTAAAACCTGATAAAGAAATACAATAACTCGTAGCTACAAATGCGTCCCGGAGCACCTCCGTACAAACCTTCCTTGACTAGTTAATTAGCTAGTCTAACTAACTAGGGAAGTATTACAATTTAAAAGAAAGAAAGATAGATTTTGGTGTATGTAGGTGTATAACTAGAGATTTTGATGTGTCTTCCAAATGAACCCAAAGCTCTTTTTTATAGGTGACCTTTGGCTCACATTAGCATCAAGAGGTGCATGTTAGCAAAAGGTAGCCAAAAGGGTGCATCAGGTACCGTACAACACGAAAAGTAGGCGCACCGGGTACTGTACAACACGAAAAGTAAGCGCACCATGTACCAAAAGTTACCAAAAATGGAAACCGAGGCGGGTACAGGGTGGCCGGCGGCGGCTGGCCCACCCCCGCCCCCTTTCGCCGTCTTTTGCTTCGTTTCTCGATTCATGCGTGTTTTCTTCATTATGCGTCGATTCTTTTTTTGATGGATTCATAATTCAAAAACGAAGATTTTGACATAAGATAGGCCCTGAGGTGAGGTCCCTAGCTCCAGATATTGCGTACGGATCATTTGGATCTTCCGGCGGGCGCGGAATCTTCATTTTTTACCCGTTTTGGTTGATTCTTCTTCTGTTGGATTCATATTTTGAAAAAAAACATCTTGGAAATAATGGATGTTGATGGAGGGTACTTTAGTCTTGAAATATCGTTTTTATACCTTGAATCTTCAAACGTGTGTGAAATCTTCGTTTCTCGGCCGTTTTGCTTGATTTTTATCGTGCAACCTTCGTTTTGATCTTCTTAACATATTATCACTGATTTGTGCGTTGTTTGAGTCCAAATGCCAAATATTACTCCAGAATGAGGGAGATATCGGTAGTAAAAACGTGACTTTTTACACGATATCAAGTATCCCACACTTAGAGTTTTGCTTGTCCTCAAGCAAGTCTTCAGCTAGTTTGTGAAAGGCTGGAAGGGTGTCTTCGTATTCCGGAGAACTTTGATTCCTGCAGGTTCGGTAAAAAGATTGACGAGGTTCCATCCCTTGATGTTTCCTCAAACTTTTGGTTCTAGCAAGCTTTCTTTTCAATCTTCATAAATACATGACTGGGGCCCTCACAGGTGGTCACTCAATTCACTCAAGCGTATCGGGTTTCCGAACTTCTAAATCACTCAGGGCCAGTCATGTAGCTCTTCCGTTGTCATAAGCTTGATCGAGAATCAAATCTATAATACCTAAATGAGGACGGTGCTAATTATCCCTAGACATTCGCAAGAGGGTGAAGATGGTGTATGGGATAAGGATTTTGGTAGGTGGTTTGAATTGAAGTTTAATATAGCCTAAGAGTTGTCTGTGATGACTTGTCTTTGACGTTTTTAGATAGTACCTCTTTCTGGATTTCTCTCCTTGAGAGCCTTCTTTTCGTAACTTTTTCTTCTTTGAATAATATTTCCCTCGGCTTTAAATGATCCTTGGGTCTTGCAGCTTTTTGATTTCTTTGGCAGCTTTGCTTGTGCTTTCTTTGGAGTCCTTTTGTGGATGACGTTCTTTTCGGGATTCCCTTTAGAACTTCGTCTCTTGCAGTGGTCTTGCTGACAGAACAGAAACTTAGGCTATGGCCAAGAGATGTAAAAAGAAAGAGTTGGTTTTGAAGTGAGTATTTGAAACGAAAATGCTAAGGCTCAACAGGTTTTCTAAATGATCTTCAATGCCGAAAATGGACATTGGCAAGGTTAGTCTTGAAAACGGGGGTTTCACGAGAGGGTTCTATCCTAGTGAATGTCAAGATCCTCTAATTGCACCTTCGTCACGTATGACGCTCATTTTTGTAATTTTGAAATGCATTCTTCGAACAAGTTCTAACTAAAGAAGGCATACATCGGCACACTCACAAACGAAAAAGTGAAGCATTAAGGTGAATGTTTTTGTATGGCTCAAGATTCCTCACTCATTTTTGGTGGTTTTGTGCCTAGTCATACGATTGCTTGTTTGAAACTTAGTTTGAAAGTTCTCAAAGAGTTTTGCCCGTCTTGGTCGATTTGCCAAACCATTCGGGTTTTTATTGACCGAAAATACCCTTTTTGGGCTTTCCATGAAAATTTTTTAGAAAATTTTGCTAAAAATATGAGTTTTTGCTAAAAAGTTTTATCAAAAGTTTATGTTGCAAATACAGTAGTGAATACTACTGCTATCCCACACTTAAAAGAACATTGTCCCTAATGTTCTCTAAGTTAGGTTAATCCCACACTTAGTTTTTGAATACGGGTCAATATTTTCAAAGTTATTCTCTATTTGTGAGTAATAATCCCACACTTAGAGTTTTTCTTAAAATTCTTGTGTGGTTCAAGCAAAGTAAGGTTAGGAGAGACACTTCCTTGTGCTGCGTGTGATGCCACTGGATTTAATGGACCAGGTTCAAGTGTGTGTGAATTCGCTGGACATGGACCAGGCTCATTAAAAATGAACTTGTTCCGCAAATCCTACTTTCAATTCTGCATAATACACATCCTTCATAAGACACAAATGCTAACACGATTTAATACATAAATATAAAATACTAAAATAGCTAATCTCTGTCAGCATAGAGCGCCTCCCAGTCGGTGAAGTCATCATCCATAAAGATCGTGTTTTCCATGATCGATGTAGGAGATGCTGACTCCTCGATGGTATCGACAGGAGATGCAGTGCCATCCTCTGGATCCTGGATCCAGGCGTCCAGTGCAGCAGCCTCCTCCTCTAGTGGGGCCATAAAAGTGGGATGGTCCTGCGCAGTCAAGCTCCAAGATGGGAATAAATCCCATGGTGGAATGTGCGGAGCAGGATCAGGTCCCATCTGAAAGGGGCACACAGGTGTAGAGGTAAGGCCCAAAGCAGTGTGGATCTCGGAAATGGCAGCGTGCTGGACCTCAAGGGCCCGCAGTATAGACCAAGTGACATCAGGGTCTGCAGTAGTAACCCCATGCTCAAAGATGGGTACTCTGGAAGTCCCTGCAGTCTGTCCCGCTGGTCGGTGAGGTGCCGGTAACCTGGTACGGATAGGACGCAACAGGAATGACTCCTGAACGTGCACATCCACCAAATCTGCCGTGATCTCATTCAGACTAGGGGGTGGTGACTGGGAACCTCTGGTCGTCCTCATGCTACTACCCGGTGATGAACTCCGGGAGTAATGCATGGCACGCGTTTGTCTCTGACTGGGGGCTCGTGCTCTGTCTGATTGTGAACTCATCCTGCAAAAAGTACAAAAGGTTAATGGTCTAGGATCATCAGTTTTTCATAAGGTGATGTACTGCATAGAAAATTGGATTAGCTTAAACACAATAGTAAGATAAAATTAATGCTAAAAACATAAGATAGGCTTGGGGTGCCTCCCAAGAGCGCTTTGTTTATCGAGTCTCGTAGCTTGACTCTTTGATAACCACTATTTTATTAAGATGATTCGTAGTTGTAGACTTCCTCAGTTGATGGAAAGTCTTCTACGTAGTGTTTTAATCGGTGACCGTTTACTTTGAAATTTCCGTCTGGAGCCTCGAGTTCTATGGCACCATAAGGAAATACTTTAGAGATTGTAAAAGGTCCGCTCCATCGTGTTTTGAACTTACCAGAAAACTTTTTAATTCGGGAGTTAAAGAGTAGAACTTTATCACCTGGATTGAAGCGTGTGGGGCGGAGCTTGGAATCGTGGAGTAGTTTGGTTCTTTCCTTAAATTTGTAGGAACTTTCATAAGCTTGATCCCTTAACTCCACTAGTTCATTCAGTTGCATTCTCCGGTGTGTTCCCGTTATCGTAAGATCTAAACTACAGTTCTTCAGTGCCCAGTAAGCTTTGTATTCAATTTCAATCGGGAGATGACATGCTTTTCCATAAACGAGCCTATAGGGGGTTGTTCCTAATGGCATTTTATAAGCTATCCGAAATGCCCATAAAGCCTCATCTAGCTTATCTACCCATCTTTCCTTGTGCTGACCAACTGTTCGTTCCAAGATTCTTTTTAGTGCCCGGTTTGTAATCTCTGCTTGCCCATTCGTCTGCGGGTGGTAGGCCGTAGAGGTCTTGTGGGTAACACCATACTGTTGCAATAGTTTCATAAACTGAGTATTGCAAAAATGCGTGCCTCGATCACTGATGATCACTCGAGGTGTTCCAAACCGACAGAACAGCTGTTTTAGGAACTTGGTTACGACTCTTGAGTCATTTGTTGGAAAGGCTTGAGCTTCTGCCCATCTTGATACGTAATCGACAGCTACTAGAATGTATTCTTTTCCGTAAGATTTCGGAAATGGCCCCATGAAGTCTAATCCCCATATATCAAATATCTCACATGCTTGGATATTCGTTAACGGCATTTCGTTACGCGTTGTGATATTTCCAAACCTTTGGCAGATATCACAGCGTTTCACCAAGTCTTGTGCGTCTCTGAAAATGGTGGGCCAGTAGAATCCTGAGTCGTAGACTTTCTTTGCTGTCAGATTTGCTGCATGGTGTCCTCCGGTAGGTCCGTGATGGCTTTGGTGGAGTATGTGTTCAGCTTCTTTCCCATCGACACACCTTCTTACTATTTGGTCGGGATAGACTTTGAACAAGTATGGATCATCCCAAAAGTAATGCTTGAAGTCTCGAAAGAACTTTTGCCTTCGCGATGAGATTATACCTTTTCTTGTGATCCCTCTAACTACGAAATTGGCAATGTCTGCAAACCAAGGATCGTCAGTGAATTGCGAACCTTGCATTTGTTCTCCTAAACTCATTAACTGCTCTTCTGGGAACCGATCTTTGATATCTCTTTCTGCAAGTGGCTCCATTGATGGGTTCTCAAGTCGACTCAGATGGTCGGCCGCGACATTTTCTGCTCCTTTCTTATCCTTTATCTCGATGTCGAATTCTTGTAGGAGTAGAATCCATCGTAACAATCTAGGCTTTGCGTCTTGCTTCTTGAAGAGGTATTTTAGAGCTGAGTGATCCGTGTACACTATTGTCTTTGACAATATCAGGTAGGATCAAAATTTATCAAAGGCGAATACTACGGCCAGCAGCTCCTTTTCGGTGGTTGTGTAATTCTCTTGAGCATCGGTGAGAGTTTTGCTAGCGTAGTAGATTGGCCGAAAATGATATCCTTCCGTTGCCCGAGAACTGCCCCAACTGCGAAATCGCTTGCGTCGCACATGATTTCAAATGGAAGGCTCCAGTCCGGAGCGACCATGATTGGTGCATTAGTTAGCTCCTTCTTTAGGTAGTCAAAGGCTTTCATACAACTTTCGTCAAATGCGAATTTGGTGTCCTTTCCTAAAAGGTGGGTGATAGGTCGAGAGATCTTGGAAAAGTCCTTGATAAAACGACGGTAGAACCCAGCATGTCCCAGAAAACTTCGAATGGCTTTGACGTTGGTGGGTGGTGGAAGTTTTGCAATGGTTTCGACTTTGGCTTTGTCTACTTCGATTCCTGACTTTGATATTCTATGTCCTAAGACTATTCCTTCCTTCACCATAAAGTGACATTTTTCCCAATTCAAGACGAGATTCGATTCTTCACACTTGGCGAGCATCCTATCGAGGTTGGATAAACAAGATGCAAAAGAGTCTCCAAAGACAGAGAAATCGTCCATGAAGACTTCCATGCATTGTTCAATCATGTCATGGAAAATTGCAACCATGCATCTCTGAAATGTTGCAGGTGCGTTGCATAATCCAAATGGCATTCGTCGATATGCGAATGTTCCATAAGGGCATGTAAACGTCGTCTTCTCCTGGTCTTTTGGGTCAAGCGGAATTTGAAAATAACCGGAGAAACCATCAAGGAAACAATAGAATTCGTTTCCGGATAACCTTTCGAGCATTTGGTCAATAAATGGAAGCGGAAAGTGATCCTTGCGAGTTGCTTCATTTAACTTTCGGTAATCGATGCAAACCCTCCAACCGGTAACTGTCCGAGTTGGTATAAGTTCATTTTCTTCGTTTGTAATGACCGTCGTTCCTCCTTTCTTCGGTACGACTTGAACAGGGCTAACCCAAGGTGAGTCGGATATTTGATAAATCAATCCAGCATCTAAGAGTTTGATAAGCTCTTGCTTAACCACGTCCTGGATCTTAGGATTTACCCTCCTTTGCCTTTGTACGGATGGTTTGAAATCGTTTTCCATGAGGATCTTATGCGTGCAATAGTTTGGACTAATCCCTTGGATGTCGGAAATTTTCCAAGCTATTGCTTTCTTATGCGATTTCAGAACATCGACAAGTTGAGCTTTCTCCTCGGGTTTCAATTCTTTTGATATTATCACCGGGAGTTGTGACGTTCCTTGGAGGTAAGCGTACTCAAGGTGAGGTGGTAGTTCTTTCAATTCAAGGTTTGGTGGTTCTTCAATAGATGGCTTCATAGCTATCTCGTCTCTATTCAGCTTTTTATATTCAGCTTGGAATGGTGCTTCATCTATCTCAGGTTCAGATGTGGAGATTAATGCTATTTCAACCCACTCGGTTTTGTTTGAGAATTAGTCTGTCTTCAGCTCGTATTTGTTGACTGAGGATGAGGAAACTTCGTCATTTCTGGTGATGATGATATCTCCGTCGTCAGTGAATTGGAATTCTTGAAATTGAGCGGATGAAGATTGGTTTATGGTGATTTCAGGGTTTGGAAATGGTAGTGGTATAGGTTGGTTGGCTAATTGTAGTTCAAACGATGGGGGTTCAATACTCATTCCTTTGAATGAATCAAGGATTTCTTTAATCGAAGGAAATGGGTTTGGTTCATTGGATATGAGTTTATCTCTCTTTAGCCAAGGTATCGGGGTACCGCATCCTAATGGAACAGCGATTGTTTTGCCATCGGTGTGAGGTGATTTCTTTTCAAACAACGGAAATAGCAGTTCATCGGATGTTGTAGGTGAAACAATTGCAGAATGTAGCCCAGGGTTCTCATTACACAGTTTTCGAACGATGATTATGGTGTTGGGAATTGGATCCTGGTTAGACAGCGCTAGTACTTCGTGGAGATGTTCATCAAAAATATCCTGCAAGTTATCACATAGACCAAGGTCTTCTTCCAGAGGTTGCTTCATTAATCGATCGACATTAAAGGTGACCTCCTCTTTCCCAACTCTCAATTTTAAAGATTTTTCGTTAACGTCAATTACAGCCTTGGCAGTATTTAGGAATGGTCTGCCTAGGATGAGCGGGATGTGCCTCTATGTCCATGACAATAAAGTCTACGGGAAAAACGAACTTATCGACTTTGACCATGACATCCTCAGCAATTCCACGAGGGAGTTTAACTGATCTGTCAGCTAATTGGATAGTCATACGAGTAGGTAGTAGGTCATCTAATCCTAATTTCTTATAGAGGGAATAAGGCATAAGATTAACACTAGCACCTAGGTCTGCTAAGGCGTTACTAACTTGAATTCCTTGGAGAAAACAGGGTATAGTAAAACGTCCAGTATCGCCTAATTTAGGTGGGAGACCACGTTGTACAATTAATGAACATTCAGCATTCAAGGGTAAACTAACTATTTGCCTAAGTTTTTCTTTGTTCGAAAGGAGTTCTTTAAAAAATTTAGCACACGAGGGCATTTCTACTAAAGCATCTAATAATCTAACATTTAAGTGTAGACTTTTGAATATGTCCAGATATTTACCGAATTGAGCTTCTTGCTTTTCCTTTTTAAGTCTACCAGGATAAGGTATTCTAGTCCGAGGTACGTTATCTGGAGTCTTGTCTGGTGATGGGTCAGGTATTGTGACAGGGATGTCAATTGACACATTATCACTAGGCATAGGGGTAGGCAAAGAAGTGTCTTTGGTATTATCTGGTGGTGGTAGATCAACTTTGGTTACTTTTCCTCCTCTAGTCACGATTAACACATCATCACTTGGTAAATGAGTAGTGTCATTAGTGATTACCGACGTACTTTCCTCAATAAAACTTAAGTTTTTCAAAATAGATTCCATGTTAGAAATTAATTTTTCTGAAATTTTTATCATGGCATCAATGTTATCTTGAAATCCGATTACTCTTTTGTTAATAACATTTTGTTCGAACATAAAATCTGATAAAGATTGATTTGAGGAAGGTAAGTGGGTTGTAGGTGAGGAAACAGCTAAAAGTTGGGTTAAAGACTCGTTTGGTGTGGGGTTGGTCCAATCAAAATAAGGGGTTGACATGGTTGATTAAAATTAATTAAACTAATTCTAAGTTAATATTAAACTAATCCTAAATTAAACTAATCCTAATTTAATCCTAATTGCGAAAAGGTAACTTTTGATCGATGTTAATCTCTCAAAAGGTTCGTTAAACACTTAAAGTTACTAAATCCTAAAATCGGTTGCCGACGCTCACCGGCAGCGGCGCCAAAAACTTGTTGCGCCCCGAATAGGTCGGTGTCGTTAACGATAACTATCCGGTTACAACAGTGGGTTTTAAATTTATAAGGCTGGGGCCTAGGGTTACTACTATTACTATTCTAAGGGCTAGCAAAGGATAAGTATGACCTAGGATCGTTCTTCAAAGCATGAAAAATTGAAAATAGGGATTTTAGAAACTTTTAGGCATTTAACTAGGTTTTGAAAGAGTTGGTCGTGGTTTTGGGTTTTCTATTAAACTAAATTAAACTAAATTGAATTAGAAATGGAGGCTACTTCAGGCGTTCAGCAATTGGAGCGATTGTCTACTATGAAGTGGTTTAGGTGATATTAAAATGTGGGGAGTTCTAATGAGGATAAGTTCATAAGTTAATGTGAGTTATTGCTACAATCCTACTATCGGGCTAACGCGGAAGTGTCCACAATCAGGCAAATAGAATGTCACGTGAGTTGCAGAATATATTAAAGCATACACCGAAAGTTCTCTCAAATGCATGCCCACATTATCTAACAGTTAATCTCGAATCCTATTCCCCAATCTCGGTCATCATAGACGTCCGAATCATGGCACAGTTTGTTGAATAAACAATCTTGTAAACGGGTTTCACCCTCGCCGGAATAAGTTGGAAAAACTGGTCTAAGCGGTCAGATAAGATGTCATCACTTATTCGTATGAATTATCAACATGACTCAAGTATGCAACAAGATAGGAATGATTTATATTGCAAATAGAAACTTAAGTAATACATTTGTTAATCGATTCATAACACAACTACCTTCGGTCGTTCTCGACTTCCATACGTTTGTACTTCGCCATAAGCGTTTCCAGTACTATATCGAAGAACAGTCGAATAGGGGCCGTCATGTTATTTCACGATAATTAAGGATAGGTGTATTTCACTAATATGATAATCCTAGGGCAACAATCAAACAAGAACATGCAATAAGACAATCAAGACAATAGTTAAACCTAAGCATACAAATGTATTAATTAAATCGAGGATATTCCGAAAGTTGTCTCAAAAATATCGTCTGTCCGAATTAAACCTTAATCTACCTCTACTCCCATATTCCATGTCTCTTGGATCCTAATGTGGTCTAGAGAACACCGGCCATGCCGAGCTCAATGATTCAATCAAACATAGTATAACTAAGTGACCTATACCCTATGAGTTAGCTACGTTCATTTTTGGATAAGGTTTTAGTCACAACATGAGTTGGGCAGATAAACGATAAAGATTCAATTCCTACATCTATTCATGATAAAAAGCACTCGCAATCTCGTAACATACAACATAATCACATAGTTAAATCTTTCCTAAACGACTATCATAGCAGACAATTGAGTTATTTAGCAAATCATGGCAATTCCAGCATACATATTTAAATTTATTAAAGAAAGTACGAACATGATTAAATATGAGAGATAGATTAAAACCTGATAATGAAATACAATAACTCGTAGCTACAAATGCGTCCCGGAGCACCTCCGTACAAACCTTCCTTGACTAGTTAATTAGCTAGTCTAACTAACTAGGGAAGTATTACAATTTAAAAGAAAGAAAGATAGATTTTGGTGTATGTAGGTGTGTAACTAGAGATTTTGATGTGTCTTCCAAATGAACCCAAAGCCCTCTATTTATAGGTGAGCTTTGGCTCACATTAGCATCAAGAGGTGCATGTTAGCAAAAGGTAGCCAAAAGGGTGCACCAGGTACCGTACAACACGAAAAGTAGGCGCACCGGGTACTGTACAACACGAAAAGTAGGCGCACCAGGTACCAAAAGTTACCAAAAACGGAAACCGAGGCGGGTACAGGGTGGCCGGGGGCAGCTGGCCCACCCCCGCCCCGTTTCGCCGTCTTTTGCTTCGTTTCTCGATTCGTGCGTGTTTTCTTCGTTATGCGTCCGTTTGCGTCGATTCTTTTTTTGTTGATTCGTAATTCAAAAACGAAGACTTTGACATAAGATAGGCCCTGAGGTGAGGTCCCTAGCTCCAGATATTGCGTACGGATCATTTGGATCTTCCGGTGGGCGCGAATTCTTCATTTTTTTACCCGTTTTGGTTGATTCTTCTTCTGTTGGATTCGTATTTTGAAAACGAACATCTTGGAAATAATGGATGTTGATGGAGGGTACTTTAGTCTTGAAATCTCGTTTTTATGCCTTGAATCTTCAAACGTGTGTGGAATCTTCGTTTCTCGGCCGTTTTGCTTGATTTTTATCGTGCAACCTTCGTTTTGATCTTCTTAACATATTATCACTGATTTGTGCGTTGTTTGAGTCAAAATGCCAAATATTACTCAAGAATGAGAGAGATATCGGTAGTAAAAACGTGACTTTTTACACGATATCAGTCTACTCAATTCACCCTCTAATTGTAGCACATAATCATCTTGACTTACACGATATCAGATTTTTCTCTCATGATTTCTAAGTGTATATTTGTGTGTTCTTGAGAAGTGTTTTAGTTTAAACCAAAATCAGTGAAGTATATGAGATAAAGGTCGACACCTCTATTTGGTCCAATTAATATGCAGTGTAATATTATACCCGTTCTAAATTTATTGTCTGGAACCTAAAAACCATTTGCGAGAAAATAAGTTTTATTATACCAACAACTCAAACAATTTAAAAGAATTAATATTTACTATCCACAATAAGTCATTTAGCTAATTGACCTATTAATTTCTAACATCGCATAATGCAAGATTTAATTATAACATAATTAAATAATAAAGTAAATAAAGAAATTACCGAAATTCTCCTAGGCCCATAAAGAGGATGTTACATTTTGGATAATCCGGTTTGTAATTTACAAACCAAAACCAATCCGTGATCCAAATTAATAAGTTTGGTTCTGATCCGAGCCAATCCAAAAAGCCAATTATCAAAACAATATGGTCCGATCCGAGTTATCCAATTGGATAATTTGGTTTTATCCGAACTATATATGAACACCCCTATCCACGTGGCGTCTCTTACAACCGTTATGTAACACCCGTCAAATTAGGACTAGTAATTAGTGCCTAATCAAGTTTTAATACATGTAATTAGTTCTGTGTTAGGCTAATTTTTGTATCAAGTCATATATATTGTTGAATATATACAAGTATGCGATTTGATTAAATCGTACAAGATTCAAATCGAATGTAATTTGGTTCAATTAAGACGGACGTTGGTGAACAATTTTATTAAGTAATACTCCCTCCGTCCCGTATCTATTGTCTAGTATTCCTTTTTGGGATGTCCCAATTTAATTGTCCACTTCCATAAATGGAAAAGAATAAGGAGATACAGTTCATTTATGCCCCTAATTTATATATGTAAGACAAAACGGTATGTAAAAAGTAAAAGGTAAAATTGTCTTGTTACCAAAAAATAAGAGAGATGGTAATATTTTTCTTAAACTGCGTGTTTTTTGTCTGGGGACAATAAAATTGGGACGGAGGGAGTATAATATTATTTAATAACGCTATCATATCCAAGATATTATTCGATAATATTTCAATTCAATTTCGTATCGTACAAACAAGGTTTACGCGATTAAAGTATTAAACGCACAAACAAAGCGAAACAAGTTAAGTTACGTTATATAACTCAATCATTAAGTAATTGGTGAAATACTTCAAGTAAAATATCGAATAATTTTTCGTATTTCAAAACATGTATCTTAAACGTAACTAAATATTAATTAAACATTTAAACGACCAAAAAAACGAACACCGCACGGAGCGCGAATGCAAGGATTAAAAATTTGGGACGCACCCACTTCGGGTGGGCCCCACCGACCGACCAAGAGAAAAGGGAGGGAAACCCCTTCCCTTTCCTCATTCTCACCATCTCAATCTCTCTCTACCTTTTCCTTATCCTCATTCTCTCTAAACACCATCACCCACCACCTTAAATCATCAAAATAACACCACTAAACCACCTCGAATCGTCTAGTCCGTTTGGAGGAAAAGATTCACCACATCACGATCTATCTTCCTATCTTTTCGGATTTTCACGGCGTTAAGTTTGTAAGTTTCCGACAAAAGTCGAAACCCCTCGATTTTACTTATTTTTACTTGAATATGGGTTGTTTAAGTTGATAATGTCCATATAAGGGTTGGGTAAAAGATTTGGACCAAGTAGTCGCCGGAAAACACGTTTTTGGCTCAAAAATCCGTCAACAGCTTTAAGTGTCACAACGATGACAGCAGTATAGCGTCACTTCGTGCGTCACTTAAGTGACGCATTGAGTGTCGCTAAAAGCCCTAATTTTGCGCCACTTGCCTAAGTGCCGCATAAAACCCCTTTTTCCCCGACACTTGCCTAAGTGTCGCAAATTCAAATACCCGTCACTATGAACCGACACTTATAGCGTCACTTGTCTAAGTGACGCCTACAATTGAGAACTGATTTCACCCGTCACTAACCTTAGTGACTCATGACACTTGTACCGACACTTACAACCGACACTTCCTTAAGTGTCGCACTCTATGCCTCACTTGCCCAAGTGACGCTATTAATCAAAATCCGTCACTCCATGCGACACTTCCTGAGTGTCGCCTAAGCCCTAAGTGTCGCTATAAGTGACGCTAAAAACAGAAGGTTTCAAACCAATTTTTCACTAAGTGTCGAACTTATAAAACTTCAAAACTCTATACGATACGACTTTTGAAACACTTTGGGACATACTTTTCAAGTATAACACTTCGAATCATACTGATAATGTTGAAATTAGTATTAAAAACAATCACCAACGGGCCGTACACGTTTTCAAACACTCAGATCAATCAACCAAATTGTAGTAATCTGGACAACTTTTCAATCAACCAAATCGTAGTAATTTGGACAAGTCTTCAATCAACCAAATCGTAGTTATTTGGACATTTCAGTTGAACGATCAATTACAAAGGTAGTCTTTTAAGATACCTAATTAATTAATAACCATCGCGTATCATGGAAACCCCAGGTTACAAGTCTTCGGACATCAATTCAAGGCTAATCAATTCAAGTCTATTTAGATAAACAATCAAGGCTCAGGTGAGTCTCATGGCCCCTATTTTACTGTTTTTCAATCAGGGGTGTGATTACATTGCTCATTTTATTTACATGTTGAGCGCAAGTACAAATCAATCAAATACTACATGAGTTGTTTTCAACTAGTCACTAAAGCCCTCCATAGCATAGTCTGGTAATACATCTGTAGCGTGAATGTTAGTATATGATATCATATAGGATTGACAATCCTCGTCCGGGTTAGCACGCACTAACTGGTCAAACGGACGTATTAACATTTGGGAAGACGAGTGTAGATTAGGCACTCGTAGGAGGCACCTCAGTTGGGTTTCCTTAATTGGACCTGACACTCAAGTTAAGCTCAGACTATGTGCTCATGGTTGTATAACTTTTATTTTGCTTAATTGCATTTTAAATTCAATTACAAATCTTGCGGTTCATACAAATATGTGTTGACATACAAACTTGTGAACTCACCAGCTTTTAGCTGACCAATTTTAGCATGTATCACAGGTAACCAGCAGTAGGTTGGACTGCCCGAACAAGAATACTTTAGCTCGAGTCAGCATACAAACATTCAGAGATTTAGCTGCATTATTATATTTTGTATAAATTAATTATGTATGTAAATCTCTCAAGTTCAAACCGAGCTAATGTACAATATTATATTTTGATGTAAACTTTTGTTTAAATCTGTGACACCCTCAAATTTCGGTTTGCGGAAGCTGTCGGGTCGGGTGTCACTAAATCAAATATCACCGCATAAGATACATAATGAACGACTCTAAATGAGACGTTTGAAAATAATTATACATTTCCCAAAATAGAACGTTTACAACGTTATGAGTTTAATAATAATTTCCAAATACATAATTTGAAAATACTAAAGTAGATGCAGAATTGTCCCAATTGTTGAAAATATGCGACTCGAACTAATAAGATCTTGTAGCGATCCTAATCCTGCTGGGCAACCTGAGAACACATGCTAAAACAGGTCAGCTATAAAGCTGGTGAGTTCATAGGATGGTTAGTTGAAAACATAAAGTAATAAAACAATTTATGTTTTGTAAAGTTGTTTCCAAAATCAGTGATTTTTGATATGTAATACGTTGAAGTTTGTAACGCCAATGTGTAAAGGTCTAATCTAGGTATTTCATACCTAACTAGTTTGAATTGTAAGTCTACCATTGAAATTGTTTGTCTAACTTAATGTTCAATTACCCCGATATGGTTGGTTGCATTGTTACAAGTTACTTAGACTTGTTTGTCTTAAATTGATACAAGTTACAACGACTTGTTTGTTTGAAAATGCTACAAGTACAACGACTTGTCTGATTGAAAATGATACAAGTACAACGACTTGTCTGCTTGAAAATGATACAAGTACAACGACTTGTCTGCTTGAAAATGATACAAGTACAACGACTTGTCTGATTGAAAATGATACAAGTACAACGACTTGTCTGCTTGAAAATAATACAAGTACAACGACTTGTCTGCTTGAAGTTGTGCCCACTGCAATACCGTGGCATCGTTTTGTACCCACTTTACCGTGGTATCGTTTTGTGCCCGCTGCAATACCGCGGCATCGTTTCTGAAGTGCTCGAGAGCATAGTTGAAATGTAGAGCTAGTAGTACTACGACATACTAGCTATTGCAAATAAGTGTTGACCGTACAACGACGCGTCCGACTTGAATGATTGTGTTTGTATGATTGTATGTATACTAATATACATAAATATTATTGAAGTTAGCACCAAGTGCTCATGATAATATATAAACATGTAGATATATATATATATATATAGATACATATATTTGTCAAATGAGCAAACGTAAGTAACAATCGTGACACGCATGAAAATAATTGATTGTATCTAAATACGTATAAGCAAATATTTAGATATTAAGTAATACGTTGGTCCTAGGTATGAATACTCATCGCCTAGTTGAATTGTATTAGTATAAAGGATCTATACTAACATATGATGCTATCGTATACTTCTAGCCTAAAGCCTGGCAAGTATATTTGGGTTCTGAATTGTATTGGCAATATTAGTTCCTAAAAGAGAAACTGATCCTGTAAATGTATGTATGTCGTCTAGTGTAGGTAGAACTAACCAGTTCTAATGTATTTGATAATATTGTCCCGCGACAATATGGCCAATGAATAGTAATAACTATATCCAGTTATACCTAAGTAATTGTTTTCCAACAATCTGATAGTGTACGATTGTGACCTATCTAGGTTAGGTCTTGATATTGTTCCAAAACAATGTGTTGGGTGTAATTCCTAAGTATTACACATTTGTATTACATACAGTAATAAGATTGATTGTGAATTATAAAAGATTATTAATATAATTCGAAAACAGTTGTTGTGCATGTGTTTCACCCCAAAAACAGTAAAACAGTTGAAAGAGTGGGGCTATGAAACTCACCTGTGAGTTGTTAGCGATACGATGATACGCGCGACGTCCGAATGGTAACCTTCTAGTGTCCTAAACACGTGAGGTTATATAAGTATGAGACAAATCAGTTTGTCTAAGCGAGTTGTTCATGTGTGCATTTGTTGCTGAAGTCTGGGAATGGTGTACGGGGGTCCGGGGGCAGCGCCCCTGGTAGCGGGGTCCAAGGGGTGGCAACCCCTGGCGGGGTCCAAGGGGCAGAGCCCCTGGCTGGGGTCGAGCTGCCAGGTCAGCTTGGAAAATTTTTATTTCTACTATATTGCTTTAATGAAAACGCTTTCGAAATCCAAATTCGGTTAAAATCGAGTGGTAAAATTTTGTTGTCAATACTTAGTGAAAAACATAGGTTTTTAAGGTTCTGCGACGTCAGATGCGACGTCAGATGCGACGTCAGATGCGACGTAGGGTGTTACGTCGCTATGTGCGACGTTCGCAATCTAATGCGACGTTGTGTCCTGCGTCGCAATGTGCGACGTAGAATTTGATGGCGACGTAGGGGCTTACGTCGCATTATGCGACGTCGGGATGTTTTTGCGACGTTGGCTGCGACGTCGGCTGCGACGTCGCAGCACTGTTTTTGGTCTCTGCGACGTAGCGATCTGATCGCCGGAGTTTGAGCCGAAAACGAGTTTTCCGGCCTCCGTTGAGTCCGATTCTTTTACCCAACCCATATTTAAGTATTTTACGCTTATCTAAACCGCAAACAAGCAAAATAACAAAGTTTTGAGAGATTTCGAGAATTGTCGGAAACTTACAAATCCGCGCGAGGAGAATCTGAAAAGATAGGATTGTAGATCGTTGCGTGGTGATCGTTTTTCCCTAAAGGAGCTTTGAGATTGGAGGTCGTTTGACGGTGGTTTTTGGCGGATTATGGTGGTGGTGGTGGTAGGTTGTAGAGAGAGAGATGAGAGAAAAGGTAGGTGAAAAAGAAGAAGAAAATGAAGAAATGAGGTGGGAGTTTGGGTTTTTGTTAAAACTCAGATCCCTAACTCGTGTACTGTGGTCTCCAACCACAGTACAAAATGTCCGTGATTTCGTACCCGTTTAAAATGTAGATTTATTATTTAAATCCATAATTTTGTTTATATCATTTTGTAAATATTTTTAATAAAATATTTCACTTGAACTATAAAATGTCATTATTCAAAGTTTAAAATCGGCGCGAAATTTGACTTTTTGACCGGGTGTTACATTCTCCCCCTGTTAAGAAAATTTCGTCCCGAAATTTAAAGTGATGTCAGGGTTGCGCCTGGTCTGGGGAGCAATGCACGTACGAGGTGTTTGTCGAATAGATTGCAGACACATGATGTCTATAACGAGGTTGAATAGCAGTCACTCCATGACCGCATCATGTTTAATCGTTGTGGTCACATTCTGACTGTTTTGTAATTGGTTATATCAGGGCTGAGCGATTTATCGTTGAGTCGATTAGTCTACTGAAAGTAAACATTGAGTTTGGTTGGTGAGTGTTCTATCGATTGGTCTGCTGAAAGCAAACTTTGGGTTTTACGTGGGCCTAGGTCAACTAGCCCTAAGATGTGATCGACATTAAGTCGTTAAAATGATGGTGGGGACAATAAGTACACGTTTAGCGAATCTAAAATTGAAGAGTTATGTTTTCGAGGAGAGGTTGTACTTACATTATTGTTGGAGATTTATTTGATTTACTCGGAGTCGATTAGGTGAATTTTGCGTCTTTTTGGGCAGTCCTTCTTGTAATGACCAGGTTCCTTACATTTGAAGCATATCCTTCGAGAGTCGGGATTGGCGGGAACTCTGCAGTCCCGGATTACGTGACCATATCGTTGGCATCTTTCGCAGGGTAATCCGCAAAATCCGTCATGATGACGTTTGCAGCCGTGACAAAATGGTTTGTTACCCGCATAGCCTTGTCTGTCGTTGGGTTCAGCAGCGTAGGACCTCAAGGGTTCAGGTTGATTCGTTGGGTTTTGGCTAGAGCTGGAACTTCCATTTCCTTTTTGTTGATTGTTTTCTGTTGCAGGTGGCCCACGTCGAACCACCTGTGCCATGAGTCTGTGGGCCATGCGAATAGCCTCTTCAATAGTAGTGGGTTTAGAGGCGGTGACCATTCCCTCAATTAGCAACGGGAGTCCACCAATGTACCTCCCGATTCGTTTGTTTTCAGGGTTTACTATGTTTGGACAAAGGGATGCTAGTTGTTGGAAGCGATTGGTATATGTTTCAATGTCGTTGTCCTTTACGGTGAGATACCAAAGTTCGTCCTCAAGTTTGTGAAGTACTTCGATGGGGCAATACTTGTCCTTCATGATTTGTTTCAGGTCTTCCCACGAAAGTTCGTGAGCAGTGTCGATTCCTACAGTTCGGGCGTGAAAATTCCACCAGGTAGAGGCATCATCCTGGAGGGTATATGTGGCGTACAAGACTTTGCAGTCGTCGGGGCAGTTGCACATGTGGAAAATAGATTCCATTCTCTCGAACCATCGAATTAATCCGACAGCTCCTTCAGTCCCGACGAAGTTTGGGGGTTCGCACCTCAGGAAATCCCTAAAAGTGCAAGGCTTTACTTGGTTCTGAGCAGCTAGGGTCGCAGTCACTGCTTGATTAATGATTTGATCTTGCTCAGCTCGAGTGAAAGTTGGTCGTTTAGGAGGCATGATTCTTGAACAAGAATGAAATGACAAAGTGTGAGATCTTTAATCAAAGATGATGATTATTACAATGACATAAGTAGCTAACTTGAGTTGGAATTTATGATACACGGGATCCTACGATCCTTGACGTTGAAGTTTTTGATATTGTAGGTGGCAGGCGCATCACTGCCCTTTTGTATTGTTGGTACAACAGTTTAAGTAACCGTTGTTTAGTTTTCTTTAGTTAAGTTATCATGAATCTCATGTTTTTCGAGTGTTGTGACCAGTTGAGTTGTAGTTTCTAGTTGCGGTCGTACCATGATCGAATTGTGTTTTCTATGTAGTCAATCCAAGATTATGTTGTTGTGAGTAGTCCAATGGACTATATCGTAGTACTAGAATATCGTACGGCCATTCATGCCTGTGTATGTGACAACTACCGTGTTCTCGGTGGTGTTGAAGCAGGGTCCACCAACACAACCCATGTGTGTGGTGACATCATTGTGTATTTATTGATTAAAGCATTACATGCTAAATTGGTAGTATATACATATATGGTGTACACGTAACTATGCAAGCATACGTACATAATAAAAGTCAGGTGTGGCACCTCGTGCCCAGTGAAGTAAGTGTATATGTATATGTGTCAGTCGTACATGCAACTATAACAAGTCTACATGCATAATTGAAGTAGCACCAAGTGCTATAATGCAGTGCTATCAGCACAGTAATTGAAATACTAATATTTTGTAATTGTAGTACCAAGGTACCATGAAACGCAGCACTACGTGCTGTAATGAAGTGCCCGCGGCATTGAAATTGTAGTACCCGTGTACTATGAGTGTGGCATCAACATGCTATAATTTGTAGTGTTGACCTATTGTGAAGGTTGCACTAACGTGCTCAAGTTGTGGTATTAACATACCTTGAAATCGTAGCACTACGTGCCATGTATTGTTTGATTTGTAGCCCCAAAGCCAAAATGTGTTTGAAGTTCGAATTTCTCAGTTGTAACACAGAAGCTAAAGTGTGAGTGCCAAGGCACTAAAGTATTGAATTGATTGATCTACATGATCAAATTGTGATTCGAAATAATTTTTGTTGTGGACTTAGTCAACACTAATCCGATTGTGATCCATATGGTCAAAGTTGAAAAGTTGTCAGTTTGTTTTAAGTTTCGTGAAGGTTTAGCATGTGCGGGTTTCCATTCCCATTGATGACGTTTGTACCTCCTTCCCGAGGTTCAGTGATATAGGTGATATCCTCCTATGCGTACATAAGGAGAAAAATGTCGAGTCGTGATAGTCAAGAAGACGGCGATGTGCCTCTTCACGGGTAAATAATAGTACAGCGGAATTTTGTTGTATATACATACTTATTATATATATAGGTATGTAATAGTAGTACACGTGTAAGGCCTATTAATATATACCTACAGTACATATAATAGCCTAAAATGTCTAGCACATAACAATCAGAGTCAACTACGCATTCCTGTTTCAGTATAACCCCTTTCAAATCTTACATCATCTTTATTTAATTGTACATAGTTAGCTACGCTATGTTAAATTAAACTCGTATGATGTAATCCCTGAACTAGTAATACCTAACGAGGAATACTGCCTAACGGTCATAGTCTAGGCCCTCTAAATGCAACCTAGTTCACTATAACCTTAGGCTCTGATACCAATCTGTGACACCCTCAAATTTCGGTTTGCGGAAGCTGTCGGGTCGGGTGTCACTAAATCAAATATCACCGCATAAGATACATAATGAACGACTCTAAATGAGACGTTTGAAAATAATTATACATTTCCCAAAATAGAACGTTTACAACGTTATGAGTTTAATAATAATTTCCAAATACATAATTTGAAAATACTAAAGTAGATGCAGAATTGTCCCAATTGTTGAAAATATGCGACTCGAACTAATAAGATCTTGTAGCGATCCTAATCCTGCTGGGCAACCTGAGAACACATGCTAAAACAGGTCAGCTATAAAGCTGGTGAGTTCATAGGATGGTTAGTTGAAAACATAAAGTAATAAAACAATTTATGTTTTGTAAAGTTGTTTCCAAAATCAGTGATTTTTGATATGTAATACGTTGAAGTTTGTAACGCCAATGTGTAAAGGTCTAATCTAGGTATTTCATACCTAACTAGTTTGAATTGTAAGTCTACCATTGAAATTGTTTGTCTAACTTAATGTTCAATTACCCCGATATGGTTGGTTGCATTGTTACAAGTTACTTAGACTTGTTTGTCTTAAATTGATACAAGTTACAACGACTTGTTTGTTTGAAAATGCTACAAGTACAACGACTTGTCTGATTGAAAATGATACAAGTACAACGACTTGTCTGCTTGAAAATGATACAAGTACAACGACTTGTCTGCTTGAAAATGATACAAGTACAACGACTTGTCTGATTGAAAATGATACAAGTACAACGACTTGTCTGCTTGAAAATAATACAAGTACAACGACTTGTCTGCTTGAAGTTGTGCCCACTGCAATACCGTGGCATCGTTTTGTACCCACTTTACCGTGGTATCGTTTTGTGCCCGCTGCAATACCGCGGCATCGTTTCTGAAGTGCTCGAGAGCATAGTTGAAATGTAGAGCTAGTAGTACTACGACATACTAGCTATTGCAAATAAGTGTTGACCGTACAACGACGCGTCCGACTTGAATGATTGTGTTTGTATGATTGTATGTATACTAATATACATAAATATTATTGAAGTTAGCACCAAGTGCTCATGATAATATATAAACATGTAGATATATATATATATAGATACATATATTTGTCAAATGAGCAAACGTAAGTAACAATCGTGACACGCATGAAAATAATTGATTGTATCTAAATACGTATAAGCAAATATTTAGATATTAAGTAATACGTTGGTCCTAGGTATGAATACTCATCGCCTAGTTGAATTGTATTAGTATAAAGGATCTATACTAACATATGATGCTATCGTATACTTCTAGCCTAAAGCCTGGCAAGTATATTTGGGTTCTGAATTGTATTGGCAATATTAGTTCCTAAAAGAGAAACTGATCCTGTAAATGTATGTATGTCGTCTAGTGTAGGTAGAACTAACCAGTTCTAATGTATTTGATAATATTGTCCCGCGACAATATGGCCAATGAATAGTAATAACTATATCCAGTTATACCTAAGTAATTGTTTTCCAACAATCTGATAGTGTACGATTGTGACCTATCTAGGTTAGGTCTTGATATTGTTCCAAAACAATGTGTTGGGTGTAATTCCTAAGTATTACACATTTGTATTACATACAGTAATAAGATTGATTGTGAATTATAAAAGATTATTAATATAATTCGAAAACAGTTGTTGTGCATGTGTTTCACCCCAAAAACAGTAAAACAGTTGAAAGAGTGGGGCTATGAAACTCACCTGTGAGTTGTTAGCGATACGATGATACGCGCGACGTCCGAATGGTAACCTTCTAGTGTCCTAAACACGTGAGGTTATATAAGTATGAGACAAATCAGTTTGTCTAAGCGAGTTGTTCATGTGTGCATTTGTTGCTGAAGTCTGGGAATGGTGTACGGGGGTCCGGGGGCAGCGCCCCTGGTAGCGGGGTCCAAGGGGTGGCAACCCCTGGCGGGGTCCAAGGGGCAGAGCCCCTGGCTGGGGTCAAGCTGCCAGGTCAGCTTGGAAAATTTTTATTTCTACTATATTGCTTTAATGAAAACGCTTTCGAAATCCAAATTCGGTTAAAATCGAGTGGTAAAATTTTGTTGTCAATACTTAGTGAAAAACATAGGTTTTTAAGGTTCTGCGACGTCAGATGCGACGTCAGATGCGACGTCAGATGCGACGTAGGGTGTTACGTCGCTATGTGCGACGTTCGCAATCTAATGCGACGTTGTGTCCTGCGTCGCAATGTGCGACGTAGAATTTGATGGCGACGTAGGGGCTTACGTCGCATTATGCGACGTCGGGATGTTTTTGCGACGTTGGCTGCGACGTCGGCTGCGACGTCGCAGCACTGTTTTTGGTCTCTGCGACGTAGCGATCTGATCGCCGGAGTTTGAGCCGAAAACGAGTTTTCCGGCCTCCGTTGAGTCCGATTCTTTTACCCAACCCATATTTAAGTATTTTACGCTTATCTAAACCGCAAACAAGCAAAATAACAAAGTTTTGAGAGATTTCGAGAATTGTCGGAAACTTACAAATCCGCGCGAGGAGAATCCGAAAAGATAGGATTGTAGATCGTTGCGTGGTGATCGTTTTTCCCTAAAGGAGCTTTGAGATTGGAGGTCGTTTGACGGTGGTTTTTGGCGGATTATGGTGGTGGTGGTGGTAGGTTGTAGAGAGAGAGATGAGAGAAAAGGTAGGTGAAAAAGAAGAAGAAAATGAAGAAATGAGGTGGGAGTTTGGGTTTTTGTTAAAACTCAGATCCCTAACTCGTGTACTGTGGTCTCCAACCACAGTACAAAATGTCCGTGATTTCGTACCCGTTTAAAATGTAGATTTATTATTTAAATCCATAATTTTGTTTATATCATTTTGTAAATATTTTTAATAAAATATTTCACTTGAACTATAAAATGTCATTATTCAAAGTTTAAAATCGGCGCGAAATTTGACTTTTTGACCGGGTGTTACAAAATCAATACAAGTTTAAACGACGCATTTAGTGGTCGTTCATTATATATCTTGTGTGCTGTGATATGTAATTAGTCGTGCCCTGACCCGAACCGCTTCCGCATGATAATTTGGGGGTGCGACAGATTGGTATCAGAGCCTAAGGTTATAGTGAACTAGGTTGCATTTAGTGGGCCTAGACTATGACCGTTAGGCAGTATTCCCTATTAGGTATAACTGGTTCAGAGATTACATCGTACTAGTCTAATTTAACATAGCCTGATCAACTATGTACAATTAAATAAATATGATGTGAGACCTGAAAGGGGTTATGTCTGAATGGGATACACTAGTTGACTCTGACCTCGAGAGAAACCGGGACTCAAACAAGTCTGTGTTAGACACTCAATAGGCTATTATGTGATATATATATATATATATATATATATATATATATATATATATATAGGCCTCGCTCCCGCTCAATATCTTAGGCTATATTATATAAGTTATTATATGGATATAGGCCTCATTCTCTCTAACGCTTTGTCTCAGAATAGCAAACACACCACCATGTTCATCACACTCTTATCCGCATGGATCACGAAACCCAAGGGTGGCTAGGAGGGACGCCAGGCCGCCTCGAGCTAGCCCATATCCCACTCACCTCACTCTACCGGACTTAGCCACTAGGGTACACCATCACGATCAACAACTCCACGAGATGGATATTGAACTATAAGAAACTCGCGAAAGCTGGAGACTCACAGCAATGGAGCGAATCGAGCAAGTCTCCGAAGATCACGAGCACACTGTTAGCACCATGAACATTCTTCAAAATCAAGTGGGAGAAATAGTCGAAACCATGGAGGTTGTCCACAACCAAGTGATTGGCAACCGAAATGAAATCTCTGTCCTACAATCAAGGCTGCATCAGTGCGAGACACGTCTAAGGGAAACCGAGGACGCCCTCCGAACGGCCAACAGACTCGCAGAATCTGTGGCCCATCGCAACGCATTACTGCCATGACTCAACTTACGTCAGAATTAGCTTAGGCTGAATCTGTACCCTATTATGTTTTCGTAGGACCTATGTAATTCGACCGGATGAAATGATTCCCGGCACTTTTGTTGATTTCCTAAGTCTGTAACTTTTGAAATTCATAACCTGAAATTGTCTGTAACCATTTAACTTCGTTATATCAATTGACAATTTCTTTCAAATATCACGCTCAATTATCCTACACTATTGATGTTGTATATTACCGCTTAAATATATATACATCTGTCATAATCATCATTCTGGTACAATTTCTCATGTACAACTTGTTTCTTTCTTGGAAAATCATGCCGCCAAAGAAGAAGAGTTACAGTGACACCGAGATTGCTGCAATCGTTTCTCGAGCGGTGGCCGATGCTTTGGCTGCCCGAGACTCACAACGTAGCAGTGATCAAACTGTCGATACCACCCCTACTCCTGCCATCAAGCCTTGTTCCTACAAGGATTTCCTCAGTTGCAAACCATTATACTTCAAGGGCACTGAAGGTGCTATTGGATTGATCCGATGGATGGAACGCATGGAATCTGTCTTCAATCTCTATAACTGTGCTGAGAACAACAAAGTTAAGTTCGCTGCTTACACCTTTCAGGAAGGTGCACTCACGTGGTGGAATACCCATGCCAACTCTTTAGGCATCGAAATAGCAAACCAACTCCCCTGGGCTGAATTGAAGAAGAAGCTAAGGGAAAAATACTGTACTGCACCGTCTGGAGGAAGAATTCTAGCACTTGACAGTGCAGGGAACCGATATTGATAGATACACCACTAAATTCCAGCAATTCGCTCTGTTATGCCCGGGATTGGTTGATCCGGAGGAAAAATGCATTAAATGATACATCCGCGGCCTCCCTGAGAACATCCAGGGGAACGTCGCCTCATCTAAGCCAACCACTGTAGAAAGTGAAATCCAGCTGGCACATAAACTCATGGCCATGGTTGTCGGCCGTGAGACACCCAACACCTCCTCCAGCAACAACAAAGGCAAATCATCCGAACACCACAACAACCAAAACAAAAAGCCCAATGCCATCCAAGTTTACAATACCAATTCCGAATCTAAACGTAGCTACACTGGGGACAGACCATACTGTACCAAGTGTAACTACCACCATGACGATCCATGCAGTACTCCTTGCAACAACTGTAGGAGGTACGGGTATTTGACCCGAGACTGCTGATGTGACCTAAAAAGTCATGTTTTTAGGTACATATTTCTGCACTTTTTGGACTATTCTTTGGTGAAAACATTTCCAAACCATCATTATTTACTAAAAATCACCAAGGTAGTCTAAATATAGACGTTGCTGCAAAAATCAGTTAAAACGTCCAAATAACACGCAAACCGAGGCAAAACTGTCACCTTAAATATTCCCTTCTTGATTTTCTTATGTAATTAGATCTTAATTCATATTTTATGATTCCATAGGAAAATACAAGAACGGAGGTGAAAGAATCAGAAGAAACGGATGAAGAACGAAGAAGATGTGCAGTCTGGAAGCCCGCCGATCGTTATCCGGAACACGCAAAAGTCAAACACTTCCAAATTTTGCAAACTCAGTGTCATTAGAAGCGTAACGGAAAAATGAAGCCAACGGCGCAAGAATCAAGCAAAACGGACTCCAAACGAAGAAGATACGGACGAACCAAGCAACCGAGAAACAAGCGTAGGCCAAACGGGACACCAACCCCCCCCCCCCCCCTGGGCACAAGGGTGCCGTATACGGCTCCTAGGGTACCGTATACGGCCCTAAGGGTGCCGTATATAGGACCTTGTGCCTTGGAAGGTGCCGTTTGACCCCCCTTGGTCTGATACCCCCCGTATTGTTCTTCATGCTTTGTGACTTGTACCAAGCTTCCTACTCTTTCCCTATAAATAGAGGGCCTCCTCATTCATTTTCCACACACCAACACACCTTACATTTCACACTTTCTCTCTCTAGATTTAGGTTAGCATTCTCTCTCAAGCACTACTCTTAGGAGTTAGAGGAGAATTAGTAGGTAGTTAGTTCTTCTCTCTAGTTTCTCTCTCTAGCACTACTCTTAGGAGTTAGAGGAGAACTAGAGAGAAGATTAGGAGTAGATTAATTATGTAGTTAATTAGTAGAGGCTAGCTTATGTAATGCTTGGATATTAATGAAGAAATACAAGTGTTATTCTGCTCGCAATTCTTATCGGTATTTTCTATCCTTTCTATTATTAATTTGTCATATTGTTCTTGTTTGATGTATGTGATTTATTAATATTAGAAATGTTTATTGTTATGCATTGTGAGTAGTGTGCTTGTATGTTTGCCATGATTAGTGAGTAGTTTGTTGTGGTATATCTAATTGGGATAGCACCATTATGAAACAACGGAGGTAACGTTATACGGCTTTCATTTGTATAGCGCCGGAATCATCACAAATGTGTGTAGTACGGAACGTGAAAGCTATGAAATTCGTGGGCACAATCCGTTGTGGAATAATGTTCCTAATTATTATATATTACAATTGTTTGTGAACTTATAAGCTAAACCTCTACCCGTTTATCTGTCCAACTTATGCTGTGGTTTGTATCCTCCTCCCTAGAACCTAACCAATTGCTAGAAGTAGGATTGGAACCTATTCTGTGTATGATGATCAATGAACTCAACATGGTCGTTGTTCCCTTGATTGAAACATATCTGTGAGGGACACGAAGCATATGATTAGAGATAGATTAGGTTCATGCTTATCTGTTGTGTATCTTTGGGACAACTTCTGGGGTACCCATGATGTAATCCTTAGGTAAGTACTGTGATGCTAGTATTCCATCCTATTGCATGTTCTTGTTTGATTGTTGCTTAGGTACTGCATACTAGACATACAATAACAATGTTGCTGCCTTAATGATTAGGTTTTCATAAACATGATAAATGTAATACAGATAGGTTTGAAAACTTGTGGTGCTGTTTAACTATACATTTATGATTTTAAACTAAACTATCGCCTTTCCCCCAATAAACGTGGTTAGAACCCTTTTGACAAAGGAGTCATGAACCATTGATCAAACGGTCACTACCTATCTATGTTTTCCGAAATAAACATGGTCTGATTTTGAAGCTGTGGAAATACTGCCCAACTTATCGTATAGTACACCGTGAATTAATCAGGGATTTATTGGGCTGGGATTTATTAAGTGAACGGGTTGTTTAGCTATCATAGATGGTTTTACTGTAAAACAAGCTTAGACATATTGAGTTCAGATGGCTGTAAAGTATGTAATCCAGGATAAAGCCCTGAAACGTCCGAGTATCCGGTAAGCCGTGGAAAGGCCGTAGGCTGAACACTGTATTACATCCTGGCTGAGTCTGTGATCCAGGAAAGACTGTAAAACGGGTAAATTCACAATGTAACCGTGGAAAACCTGTAAGTTGAAGACTGTATCACAGCTGAATATCTCTGAACTCAATCACAACCATTAATGTATACGGTAATCAGTCACCACCTTTCTTAAATCTTAAATGCCTTGCCTAGCTTAGATATCTCCATTTGTGTTAAAGAAAGATCAGTGGACAAATTGCGGACTGTCGCCTTATTCCTGCACCCCATCTGGAGGGTCACTTGGTCTCATCATAAGAGATGGTGTGGGGGGTTTCAAGACAGTCCGATCTGATCAGAATCTTGACAGCCTAGTACTCAGTGACATACTGATCGGTTTATCTGATCAGTAGGGTACTAGTGTTTACACCACAGGGTATCTACGTGAACGCAAGACACAAATCTTTAAAAGACGTTTTCAAACTAAAATATCACAACGGCTATTTTAAGTCATGGTGAACCACGTCTTTGTTATCCTTATGTGTTATATATGCTAGTCTCCCTTTAGTTTTAGGTTTTATTAGTTTCAGTAATTTAGTTTAATTAAAAACCAAAACAAAACCCCTCCAACTTATCAAAACCCTAGCTTAAATACCGACTTATCAGAACTAGCTCTGTTTCAATTCTACCGTTGTGATGAACGACCCTGGATCATTCTTACCGCTTACTCGTATCAGGTATTCATACCAGTTCCAGTAGGTAGTACGGAGGATTAGGCTCCCCCCGACTATTATAAATTTAAAACTACCCTGCCGTGTGTCTCGGTGGCCGGACCAACGACCGGAGTAAAATCTGACCGACCGCTGGGGGCACGACAAGTTTTTGGCGCCGCTGCCGGGGATGGTAGTACGATTCGGAGCCTGTTTAGATAAATTAGTTTTTAAGCGATCCTTTTTGACTTGGATTCACCATCCTTGTCAGAAGTTACTTTCCGCCCGTAGATTAGCGTAGTTAGCTTAGATTAGCTTAGAATAACTTCCCTCCATACTACAACTTTAATTCTTAAACCTTCTTCTTGTGCTGTCTTTTTTCTGAAAACTTGGGCAAATGGCAACTCAACAACAATTAAAAGATCAAATTGAAAGTCTTGCTAAATCAATCGAGGATAGATGCAGGAGTAATGCCCATGTAGATAATGAATATCAAAGGAATAGTATGAATTATGCGGATAACATAGGGTGCTTAGATCCTCAATTACAATATCATTATGACCCTTATGCTTTCCAAACACATCAATACCAACCTTACTATCCTGAACCATTCAATGTCTACCCACACTCATCCCTCCCTGTACACAAACCATTACCGTATGAGAGTTCTGACTTGAGAGATATGCCCATAGCTTATCTCGGTAGTAATACTTTCTCACCTTCCTACAACCCACTTGAGCAACTATTTAAAGAACAAGAAGACATGCTTAGAAGATGTACTGATAAGCTGTCTGAAATACAAACACGAGTCCAAGTGAGTAGTAATGAAGTTAGGAATCAAGTTATAACGGACAATTGGCTACAGGAAGATGATAGGCACTTACATACCACATCTACATCCCCTGATTTAGACTTTCATGAATTTGGTTGCAAAATCCCTTCCAACCCTTCACCTACCCAATCTTCTAAATCCCAACTTCCACCCATTCTCAACCTATCTACATCCGAGACCGATGAGGAGTTCATTCTAGAGGAACTTTCCGAGTCATGGCAACTTGAAACTTCCGACCGGAGTAACGAGGATGACGAGGTAGACGAAGAGATAGAAGTCGAGAGCCCGGAGGTGGAGATCTACACAGAAGACCCAGCTTCAGAAGGACCGGAGGAATACGCACCGACTCTGAGAAGTGATCTCATTCCAATTCAAACCGACGTGGTTGACAACATTCCGCAACAAGTTGTGGTTGACACTGTCCCACTTATCTTTCCGAATGAATCACCCTATGATCTAGTTGAACCCTCAATTGCCTTAGACCAAGCAGTCGATGAGAATGTTGCTACAAGATTGGAGACAAAAACGGATACTGTCCCACCTCTATGCCCAGAGTACAACATTAGCATTGACCAAAAGACCATAGGAAGCAAGGTGGGTTCTGCGTCATGGTTTCCCTTCAAACCCTCTCTCAACCATATAATGTCCTATACATCATTTAGAGGTGAGGATTCCTTTGACCAACCTATTCTGACCAAGGAGGTATTAGAAGTTGAGAGACCTATTACACCCACGGTAGAACAATTCCCTCACTTCGAACCATCTCCTTATATTGGACATACCCTGGCCTTAATCTACTTTAATCTTTTAGGTATGTTCCAATACTACCCCTTGTGTCTACTGATGGATGCTAGGGAGCCTCTAGGATTACCTGATATGTAGTGTTAGAGTCAAGCTAGAGACTCGAACAAAAACAAGCGCTTCTCGGGAGGCAACCCGTGTCTAAATAGAAGTTAATTTAGGAAACTAACTCAATAAGTAGAATATGAAACCCTAAAATGAATGTTCCAAGTTTTCTACTTTTATGAACAAATAGGATGGTTTGCGAAATTACTTCTTTAAAAGTCAAATTTTTGTCAAACCTTAAAACTTCCTACTCCTACTTGTTTAAACTTTATCGCAATATCCATTTTTCACCATTATATAAGATCTCAAGTTCTTATGTCCCCTTCACTCACAAACTTTGGAAACCTACTAGAATGAGAATTAGGAACCTTAGTTATCTTATATCACCCATTCACATGTTTCGAGCATTTGAGGTACTTACATATATTTCTGTAAGCATACATATAAGATCCTTAAAAGATTCATCTGAAAACCTGATTTGTATGCTAATATGTGTATTATGCTCGAACTCGTTTAAAAATATGTGCTCTGGAAATCTCTATACTTGGTTGCCTGATTTAAATGCTCATGATAGTGTTTCCATATCTGCTATTTGTGCTGCGGTGAATTCATAGGTAACTAACACTTTTTGTGTGGGATTAGACTCCAAGTCATACACTGGTTTGTTTCATCTACAAAGCACTTACTTTGATAGGTTCTTCGTAAACCAGTGAACCAGTGATTTGGAGAATAATCACTTGTTTGTTAGATCACGTTTGTTTGTTCTATCTGTTCGAATGCCTAACAAACAGGGACTGATGCCTATGGATAAAGAATCTTAGAGAATAATGGAAAGAAGACACGGGGAGCTTACAATTCATTAAATTTAGGAACTTCTGGAGCATCGCTTTGCAGGGGACAAGAGATGACACTTCTAGATACGAAGATGATTTCTAGTTGTCTATGACTAGTTCATCAAGTTAATCAGCTCAATACTCATCAGATGTGCCCACAAATTCCAAATCCTATAGCTAAACCTTACCACATAATGGAACCTGAAACCATCACTACCATCCACATCACCATACCCACCCCACATTAACCCATCCATCCACCCCTTCGCACCTATAACCATCACCATCAGGGACCATTCATAAGAAGGAATAGATACAGGATTAAATTGGAAACTAGAGATCTCTACCAACAAAGAACAACATCAGATTCATTACATCAGTTTGTCGGTGGAAATCTTGGGTTATCAAACATTTGGTGTTTCTTGGTTGACTCTGCTTATGTCCGGAGGGCGACATCACTTCGCATCATTTTCTACAATCTATCCTTTTAAGTCTTAGTTATTTTCGAGAGAATTTGGTGATTTGAGTGGATGTTGGATGACTGGAGGATCCAAGAGATGACGAGCATTCAAGGAAGAAACCGTGGGATCAAAGGCAGACAAACAACGCTTACACACCTGCAGGACCATGGAACTTACATTCATCTCTGAGGGAAGGAGTGTGGTTTATCTTCTCTCGAAACCCGCACGTACCAAAGATCTAAGTGTGGGATCTCAACCCACACTGCAGCCACTCAGCAAGAATCGCCTCCAAATCTTTAAACACTAAAGTGTGAGATTCACTCTTAAGAATCTCCACTTACATGATGGAACGATTCTTTGCTAAGTACGGATACAAGGCACTGTGCACCAGATCGACACGTCTACAGCTGAACCGTTCTTCATGAAAATAGAGGATCAAGATCTTCAAAGTCTCGTCTCATTTACCGCTCTCAGCTTCATAACGTCAATCGTTATCTGGGGAGTTTCTTAACCTTTACTCTGTTTCTTGATTTAAATTTTACTTTGTTAGCCTGTTAATCTAAGAAGTAATCTATACTCTATCCTAAAGCTTACACTAAGTGTGGGATAACAGCCCATTACATACACTTGAGCAACATTTTCTATATGTTCAAACTCTAAGTGTGGGATTATACTTTACAGTATAATCTATACTCAAGAGAACATTAGGAACAATGTTCCTCTAAGTGTGGGATAGTAGGTATAGAATACCTTGGATTGGATGTTTACAGATTTTTATGTCCGAATAGCTCAACTCAGAAAATGTTCCTCAAAAATTTTCAAATTTTTCAAAATTTTTAACAAAACTAATAAAGTATGGGCGAAATCATCCGATTAGCTCTACTCTTTTTGAGTTAAAATATCTTTCAGGTGGAACCATTTCTAATATGAGTCAGTTATTC
This sequence comes from Helichrysum umbraculigerum, assembly GCA_949592205.1. NCBI lineage: Eukaryota > Viridiplantae > Streptophyta > Magnoliopsida > Asterales > Asteraceae > Helichrysum > Helichrysum umbraculigerum. The sequence continues at coordinate 124,190,022 of CATIUR010000002.1, read as the reverse complement.
AGGAATATTAGGGAAATTAAGGTAGAAATTTCTTAAATAAGTAGTGATAATCTAAAAGGAACATGGCTAGGTACATACAACCCTATTTGCAGTGAGGTTTTGAGCCTTAAAAGCATTCATCTTAAATGCTACATTGTTCATTTCTTGTGTGTGCCGATGCTAGTATCTCTAAGTTAGAACTTGTTCCTGACATACGTTTCGAGACCACATTGGTGAGTACCGTACGCGGTATAGGTGCAATTAAATGATCTCGACATTCCTTAGGATTTAACCCATTTTCACATATCTTTTCAAGCCCAAAACCCTTCCGAATACTCATTTTCAGTATCGATGATCCGCTTAGAAAACCCTGTTGAGCCTAAACCTTTCAATTCTTCAAAACCCTACATCTATAACCCACTTATCCAAAATTTCCAACAACTTATCTTGGAATTTCTGAGGATTATGAAAAAGCATCTTGAAGAATCTTCTTCTGAATTGATCTACTCCTTCGGATTCACCAAAATTGAAGAAAGTCAAAGGTGCGAAAAATTGGCACCAGAAGAAAAGACTCGAAGAAGTCCGTGATAAGAAAGAAAATATTTCCGAAAGAAAAGCAAAAGAAAAATATCCTCGGAAATTCTCTGGCAAAGAAGTTCTGAAGAAAGAAAAAGAAAATAAAAAGCAGAAAAATAGAGAAAAGAAAAAGAAAAGAAAATAAAGCTAAGCGCTTCAAAGTATCAATCATTCAAAGAAAGATCCGATGAAATACGAGTAGCTATCTCCTCCGTTCTATAATAAGTTTTTCATGATTCTTAGGATGCCTAAGATAAGCAACCCTTTTCAACCAAAAATCACCACTATCCATACCCCTTAACCCTCACAAACATTACAACCCACTTGAATGTCTTGGGATAATTAGCGCCGTCCTCTTCCTAAGTGGTAGAGATCCGATTCTCGACCAAGCTTATGATGATGAGTGCTGCATGACTGGCTATTTGAGCGATTTCAATTGTGCTAGAATGATAGGAAACCCGATACACCATGAGTGAATTGAGTGACCACCTTTAGTGAGATCGCCTAGTCATGTATACTCCAAGATCACGAGATTTGGAAAGTATGCCTGGGAAAGTCAGTACTTATTTCTGGAAGGATCATCTTAACTTTCCCTGTGTTCTCTAAATAATTTTCCCATACGACAAAGTGTTGACTTCTTGGAAATGTTTTAACTCACCTAAACTATTTTTCATTGGACATAACTGAGTTGTTGCTTGAGGACAAGCAACTTCTAAGTGTGGGATACTTGATGTGACCTAAAAAGTCATGTTTTTAGGTACATATTTCTGCACTTTTTGGATTATTCTTTGGTGAAAACATTTCCAAACCATCATTATTTACTAAAAATCACCAAGGTAGTCTAAATATAGACGTTGCTGCAAAAATCAGTTAAAACGTCCAAATAACACGCAAACCGAGGCAAAACTGTCACCTTAAATATTCCCTCCTTGATTTTCTTATGTAATTAGATCTTAATTCATATTTTATGATTCCATAGGAAAATACAAGACCGGAGGTGAAAGAATCAGAAGAAACGGATGAAGAACGAAGAAGATGTGCAGTCTGGAAGCCCGCCGATCGTTATCCGGAACACGCAAAAGTCAAACACTTCCAAATTTTGCAAACTCAGTTTCATTAGAAGTGTAACGGAAAAACGAAGCCAACGGCGCAAGAATCAAGCAAAACGGACTCCAAACGAAGAAGATACGGACGAACCAAACAACCGAGAAACAAGCGGAGGCCAAACGGGACACCAACCCCCCGCCCCCCCCCCCCCCCCCCCCCCCCCGGGCACAAGGGTGCCATATACGGCCCCTAGGGTACCGTATACGGCCCTAAGGGTGCCGTATACGGGACCTTGTGCCTTGGAAGGTGCCGTTTGACCCCCTTTGTCCGATACCCCCCGTATGCGCTTTGATGCTTGTTCTTCATGCTTTGTGACTTGTACCAAGCTTCCTACTCTTTCCCTATAAATAGAGGGCCTCCTCATTCATTTTCCACACACCAACACACCTTACATTTCACACTTTCTCTCTCTAGATTTAGGTTAGCATTCTCTCTCTAGCACTACTCTTAGGAGTTAGAGGAGAATTAGTAGGTAATTAGTTCTTCTCTCTAGTTTCTCTCTCTAGCACTACTCTTAGGAGTTAGAGGAGAACTAGAGAGAAGATTAGGAGTAGATTAATTATGTAGTTAATTATTAGAGGCTAGCTTATGTAATGCTTGGATATTAATGAAGAAATACAAGTGTTATTCTGCTCGCAATTCTTATCGGTATTTTCTATCCTTTCTATTATTAATTTGTCATATTGTTCTTGTTTGATGTATGTGATTTATTAATATTAGAAATGTTTATTGTTATGCATTGTGAGTAGTGTGCTTGTATGTTTGCCATGATTAGTGAGTAGTTTGTTGTGGTATATCTAATTGGGATAGCACCATTATGAAACAACGGAGGTAACGTTATACGGCTTTCATTTGTATAGCGCCGGAATCATCACAAATGTGTGTAGTACGGAACGTGGAAGCTATGAAAGTCGTGGGCACAATCCGTTGTGGAATAATGTTCCTAATTATTATATATTACAATTGTTTGTGAACTTATAAGCTAAACCTCTACCCGTTTATCTGTCCAACTTATGCTGTGGTTTGTATCCTCCTCCCTAGAACCTAACCAATTGCTAGAAGTAGGATTGCAACCTATTCTGTGTATGATGATCAATGTACTCAACATGGTCGTTGTTCCCTTGATTGAAACATATCTGTGAGGGACACGAAGCATAGGATTAGAGATAGATTAGGTTCATGCTTATCTGTTGTGTATCTTTGGGACAACTTTCGGGGTACCCATGATGTAATCCTTAGGTCAGTACTATGATGCTAGTATTCCGTCCTATTGCATGTTCTTGTTTGATTGTTGCTTAGGTACTGCATACTAGACATACAATAACAATGTTGCTGCCTTAATGATTAGGTTTTCATAAACATGATAAATGTAATACAGATAGGTTTGAAAACTTGTGGTGCTGTTTAACTATACATTTATGATTTTAAACTAAACTATTGCCTTTCCCCCAATAAACGTGGTTAGAACCCTTTTGACAAAGGAGTCATGAACCATTGATCAAACGGTCACTACCTATCTATGTTTTCCAAAATAAACATGGTCTGATTTTGAAGCTGTGGAAATACTACCCAACTTATCGTATAGTACACCGTGAATTAATCAGGGATTTATTGGGCTGGGATTTATTAAGTGAACGGGTTGTTTAGCTATCATAGATGGTTTTACTGTAATACAAGCTTAGACATATTGAGTTCAGATGGCTGTAAAGTATGTAATCCAGGATAAAGCCCTGAAACGTCCGAGTATCCGGTAAGCCGTGGAAAGGCCGTAGGCTGAACACTGTATTACATCCTGGCTGAGTCTGTGATCCAGGAAAGACTGTAAAACGGGTAAATACACAATGTAACCGTGGAAAACCTGTAAGTTGAAGACTGTATCACAGCCGAATATCTCTGAACTCAATCACAACCATTAATGTATACGGTAATCAGTCACCACCTGTCTTAAATCTTAAATGCCTTGCCTAGCTTAGATATCTCTATTTGTGTTAAAGAAAGATCAGTGGACAAATTGCGGACTGTCGCCTTATTCCTGCACCCCATCTAGAGGGTCACTTGGTCTCATCATAAGAGACGGTGAGGGGGGTTTCAAGACAGTCCGATCTGATCAGAATCTTGACAGCCTAGTACTCAGTGACATACTGATCGATTTATCTGATCAGTAGGGTACTAGTGTTTACACCACAGGGTATCTACGTGAACGCAAGACACAAATCTTTAAAAGACGTTTTCAAACTAAAATATCACAACAGCTATTTTAAGTCATGGTGAACCACGTCTTTGTTATCCTTATGTGTTATATATGCTAGTCTCCCTTTAGTTTTAGGTTTTATTAGTTTCAGTAATTTAGTTTAATTAAAAACCAAAACAAAACCCCTCCAACTTATCAAAACCCTAGCTTAAATACCGACTTATCAGAACTAGCTCTGTTTCAATTCTACCGTTGTGAGGAACGACCCTGGATCATTCTTACCACTTACTCGTATCAGGTATTCATACCAGTTCCAGTAGGTAGTACGGAGGATTAGGCTCCCCCCGACTATTATAAATTTAAAACTACCCTGCCGTGTGTCTCGGTGGCCGGACCAACGACCGGAGTAAAATCTGACCGACCGCTGGGGGCACGACAACTGCCGAGCCCCCAAATCCAACAACAACACCCAACAACCTAAATCCTGCTATGGATGTGGAGAGGCGGGACCAGGAGTGAATGTCCTAAATGAAAGAACAAGGGCAACAACAACAATGCAAGGGGAAGAACATTCGTACTCAACTCCGGGGATGCCCGTCAGGACCCGAATGTGGTCACGGGTATGTTCCTCCTCAATAACTTAACTGCTTCTATTCTATTTGATACTGGTGCCGATAGGAGCTTTATTTCTGACGAGTTTTATCCACTACTTGACATCACTCCCGTGGCTTTAGATGTTAAGTACACCGTAGAGCCAGCAAATGGCAAACTCATAGAAACCAATAGTGTGATACCTAATTGCACTTTAAACCTAGGCGAAGAAATCTTCTCAATCGATCTTATGCCTGTTGAAAACGGGAGTTTTGACGTTATCGTGGGTATGGACTGGTTGTCCAAGCATCGAGCCGAAATCATTTGTTACGATAAAATCGTTCGGATTCCTCTCGCCGTCGGTAGAACCTTGGTCATACAGGGGGAGACCGGGGGGACGAGACTCAACATCATCTCCTGCTTGAAAACCCAGAAATTTCTGAGAAAGGGTTATCCAGCAATCCTCGCACACATCATGGAGGAAAATTCGGAGGAGATTCGACTTGAGGATGTGCCAATCGTCCGAGACTTTTTGGAAGTCTTTCCCGAGGAACTACCTGGTCTACCACCACCAAGACAGGTTGAGTTCTCAATCGATCTCGTGCCAGGTGCTGCACCTGTGGCCCGAGCATCTTACCGTTTAGCTCCATCCGAACTTCAGGAATTGTCCACCCAATTACAGGAACTCCTAGAAAGAGGATTCATTAGGCCGAGTTCTTCACCTTGGGGAGCTCCGGTCCTATTTGTCAAGAAGAAAGACGGTTCATTCAGAATGTGTATCGACTACCGAAACTTGAACAAGTTGACTGTCAAGAACCGATATCCACTTCCTCGAATCGATGACCTGTTCGACCAACTTCAAGGATCGAGTTTTTATTCAAAGATCGATCTTCGATCAGGTTATCATCAATTACGTGTTCGCGACACCGATATCCCGAAAACTGCCTTCAGAACCCGTTATGGGCATTACGAATTCCAGGTAATTCCATTCTGCTTAACCAATGCACCGGCTGTATTCATGGACCTTATGAATCGGGTGTGCAAACCCTATCTCGACAAATTCGTCATCGTCTTTGTTGATGAAATACTCATATACTCGCGAAACGAACAAGATCACGCGCAATATCTCAAAATCATCCTAGAGCTACTTAGACACGAAGAGCTGTATGCTAAATTTTCTAAGTGTGAGTTCTGGATGCAAACCGTTCAATTCCTTGGTCACGTTATCGATAGTCAAGGAATTCATGTTGATCCATCAAAAATCGAGGCTATCAAAGACTGGCAATCGCCAACCACTCCAACCGAGGTACGTCAATTCTTGGGATTGGCGGGGTACTATCGTCGGTTCATCGAAAATTTCTCAAAAATAGCCTTACCACTCACGACATTGACTCGGAAGGATAAAAAGTTCGATTGGGCTGATAAACAAGAGTCAGCATTCCAACTTCTGAAACAAAAGCTTTGCAGTGCTCCTATTCTATCATTACCCGAAGGCACCGATGACTTCGTGGTATACTGCGATGCTTCCCACCAAGGTCTCGGTTGCGTGTTGATGCAACGAGACAAGGTCATTGCCTACGTTTCTCGACAACTCAAAATTCATGAGAAAAACTACACGACCTCGAGTTGGGGGCCGTGGTGTTCGCACTCAAAATCTGGAGACATTATCTCTACGGCACTAGGTGCACAATCTTTACCGACCACAAAAGTCTCCAACACATATTCGATCAGAAGGATCTCAACATGAGGCAACGTCGATGGGTCGAGTTGCTTACCGATTACGATTGCGAAATCAAATATCATCCAGGGAAGGCAAATGTGGTTGCCGATGCCCTCAGTCGAAAGGAAAGATCAAAACCACTTTGGGTCCGAGCCCTCAGCATGACCATTCATAACGATCTGAACATTCAGATCCTCGCTGCTCAACTCGAAGCTCTCAAACCCGATAACATCAAAAACGAAGCCTTGCTAGGCATGGATAAACAATTCGAAATCAAACCTAATGGAATTAGATATTTCTCTAATCGAATCTGGTTGCCTAATTTTGGGAACCTACGAGACTTGGTGATGGATGAAGCTCACAAGTCCAAATATTCTATTCACCCGGGATCCGACAAAATGTATCACGACATCAAAGAGTTTTATTGGTGGCCGAACATGAAAGCCAAAATCGCCACATACGTCAGCAAGTGTCTTACTTGCTCGAAAGTCAAGGTCGAATATCAAAAACCTTCTGGTTTACTTCAACAGCCCAACATTCCTGAATGGAAATGGGAACAAATTGCCATGGATTTCATAACCAAGCTACCAAAGTCATCGAGCGGTTGCGATACTATTTGGGTGATCGTCGATCGTTCACAAAATCCGCTCACTTCTTGGCAATCAAAGAAACCGACAAACTGGAACGTCTCACACGAATCTATATCAAGGAAGTTGTTTCTCGACACGGCGTTCCAATCTTAATTATCTCTGCTAGGGATAGTCGATTCACATCTCACTTTTGGCAATCACTTCAAAAATCACTGGGTACCCGTCTTGATATGAGTACCGCATACCATCCTCAAACCGACGGCCAAAGTGAACGAACAATTCAAACACTGGAAGACATGCTACGAGCCTGCGTAGTTGACTTCGGTGTAAATTGGGAACAACATCTACCATTGTGCGAGTTTTCGTACAACAGCAGCTACCATACCAGTATTGGGGCTGCACCATTCGAGGCACTGTACGGTCGTAAGTGCCGATCACCTATCCGTTGGACCAAGTTGGGGATAGCCAACTCATGGGTCCGTAAATTATTCAAGAAACAACCAAGAAAATAGTCGAAATTCAAAACAAACTCAAAGCCGCACGTGATCGTCGGAAAAGTTATGCTAACGTGAGACGCAAACCACTCGAGTTCCAGGTTGGGGATCGAGTACTACTCAAAGTTTCGCCTTGGAAAGGCGTAATTCGTTTAGGTAAACGCTGAAAAGTAAACCCAAGATACATTGGACCTTTCAAGATCCTTGAGAGGATAGGTCCAGTGGCTTATCGATTGCAGCTGCCACCCGAGCTCAGCGGTGTGCATCCCACTTTTCACATTTCAAATTTGAAAAAGTGTCTGTCTGATGAGACACTTATCATTCCACTCGATGAAATTCGGGTTGACGACAAGCTTCACTTTGTTGAAGAACCCGCCGAAATCATGGACCGTGAGGTCAAACAACTCAAGCAAAGTCGTATTCCCATCGTCAAAGTCAGGTGGAATTCACAGCGTGGTCCGGAATTCACCTGGGAACGGGAGGACCAGATGCGAATCAAGTACCCTCAGTTATTCACTGACGTTACTTCAAACACGACTTTAACTTAAATTTCGGGACGAAATTCTTCTAACAGGGGGAGAATGTAACACCTGTCAAATTAGGACACATAATTAGTGCCTAATCAAGTTTTAATACATGTAATTAGTTCCGTGTTAGGCTAATTTATGTATCAAGTCATATATATTGTTGAATATATACAAGTATGTGATTTGATTAAATCGTACAAGTTTCAAATCGAATGTAATTCGGTTCATTTAAGACGGACGTTGGTGAACAATTTTATTAAGTAATATAATATTATTTAATAACGCTATCATATCCAAGATATTATTTCGATAATATTTCAATTCAATTTCGTATCGTACAAACAAGGTTTACGCGATTAAAGTATTAAACGCACAAACAAAGCGAAACAAGTTAAGTTACGTTATATAACTCAATCATTAAGTAATTGGTGAAATACTTCAAGTAAAATATCGAATAATTTTTCGTATTTCAAAACATGTATTTTAAACGTAACTAAATATTAATTAAATATTTAAACGACCAAGAAAACGAACACCGCACGGAGCACGAATGTGTAACACCCTGTTTCAGGGTCTAGTAGTATCTTAATATTTTCTGATTGTGAATCATTATTTAATGTGTCAGAAAATAGTTTCGGTGATTTATTTGAAAATAAATGGGTAAAAGAGTCGAATAATTTATTGTGACTAATAAATTATTAATTGTTTTAATTTAATTTGGTTGACGGTAAAATAAAATGATGTTTCCCCGCAAATGGTTTTTAAGTTCCAGACAATGATAAGTACGGGGGACAAAACTAGTACACCTATTTCTAATATATGCGTAAAAGGTGTCTGAGACTTCCCCAAAATTCCAGAAAAATCGATAGAGAGCCAGAGGCTTCAAGAACCCTAAATCTAAACTTCGTTCTTCAATAATCATCAAATTACTTGAGAAATCCATTCCCTCTTCTTCTTGATTTTGGTTCGGTTGAACCAGAAACCACCACAGGGACGATTTTAAAATAACAAAACAAGGTTCAAGGTGGAATTGAAGCTAAAGAATGAAGAATTAAGCTTCAAGAACGTGATTTAATCATCCTCTCATCATTATTAACAACTTGTAAGTGTTAAATTCTTGATATATATAAACCCTAGAAATTGGGTTTTGGGTATTTGATTGAATTAAGATGATTGATATGGAATTGGAGCTTGTAATGATGTTATAGTTGATAGTTAGTACTTAATTCATGATTATAATGTAAGTTATAACTTAGAATTGAAGAAATTAGTTAAGTGTTCATAAGGGTTATAATGATTATGATGAATTTGATAAGTGTGATGAGTTATATGATGAAATTAATATTATTTACTAATTAGAACCCTTAATAGAGCATTGATGGGTAAAGTTGCAACTTAGTTGATTAAGTGTTCATTAAACCTAAGGTTTAGATGTTGATGAATTGTTGAGGTAGTAGGTTAATAACCTTGTTAATGATCTAATGATGTTGGTTAACAATGATTAAGGTGAACTAATGTGATAAGGTGATCATAATAATCATAAACTTGATAAATGATTATGAATTAATGATGTTAATTGGTTATTCATAATCTAGAGATGAAGTATGTTGAATTGTTGTAAATAAGTAACAATTTATGTGAATTGTGGTAGAAAGTGATTATCATGATTGAATGATGGTATTATATTGGATATTAAATATGTTGTTTGATGAAGATGAATTAATATGATGTTATATATAGATTTTAAAACAAGTAACTAACTTGTTCTATTTTGTTGTAATTCCAGTTGAGTAGAAGACTCAGTGATATTAGACTACTGAGTGGATGCCTGATGTGTTCGGTGAGTGGATCAATAACCCTCAGTTTAATTTAGTTGTAACAAGTTTGTTACAACGGGTAATTGTAGTATTACTATTGTCGATAGATTGTTGGACCGATATGTTGCTATGCTGTGTAGTTGAATATGTGATCACTTGTTGAATTGTTGATTCAGAGGCCAGCAGTTGTCGAAGCTGGGCTTGGGTTCGCTATAGTGTTGGATAACACAGGGTCTTAGTACAAGCGTTATTGTCGTAGCCTGTGTTATTTGGGTTATAGCACCAAGTATTCGGTTAAACCGCTGTAAAGGCCTGCAGTTGGTTTTAAAGTGTTCTTTGAGTGGGTGTGATCTCAAGAACCACCGGTCCTCTTTGACGTCAGTTGTATGTGCTTAATTGATGTTGTTTTAAGTGTACATGGTTGTTTGTTGTACACAAAGTTGTTATGCTGAGTTAAACTGTTGTTTATTGACCTTCTCACTTAGCGTTATGCTAATCCCCCACATTAACACTTCTTGCAGGTTTCGGTTAGAATAATGGGTGTGCAAGAAGTTGGGCTAGCAGGAATGTTTGACCGCGAGGCGTTACTCTGATAGTGGATTTATATAAAATAATGTTTTTAACATGCTTTATATAACACCTCTGTCGAGAAATTGTGTTTTTGGACTTACGCTTCCGATTTATTTTATTTAAATGAGTGAAATGAGGGGTGTTATAAGTTGGTATCAGAGCATAGGTTTGGGCGAATTGGACATTGCAATGTGTTCAATCCCAAATCTATGGTAGTGTCAAGTCAAACGTTCCTGGGAGTGCGGGATTAATAGTTGCATGAGAAATTATTTGTTGAAAATGTACTAACCTATAACATGTTGTAAAAGTGTTGTTTTGTTGCAGAGATGGATGAATGTGAGAAACCGAAGGGTATTCTCAATGATTCCTCAATACTTGTGGGCCTAGATATATCAGGTATTTTCTAATAAGCTTGGTGTATTTAATAAGCTTGAATTGTTTGATTTGCCATGATTTGATTATTAGTAGAGTAAATTGGATCAAACTGCTATGATTTCTCAGTGATGAATCCTTGATAATAGTTGCTTGTAAATCTGATGAGGAGATACTAAATGAGATGTTTAACATCATAGAAAGGTGTAATATATTGTTGAATTGAGTAGACACATTATTGAATAAGTTGTAATAGTGCTATTATGTGGAATTAATTGTGTCTACAACATGAAATTAAAATATGAAATTGGTTGTATGATTTATTATGTGTGATTACTAGTTATTGTGAAATAATAATTTGGAAGTAATATGACTAGGTGTAGTAAATCTTGTTGAATTGAATTAATATGACTCCCTATAGTGAAATGAGATGATGGCATATCTCAATTGAGGTAATTTGGAGTTTTGTTGTTGATTAAATGAGAAAGTGCCCGTTGATTGGGAAGTGTATGTTTGACTCAGAAAAGTCAAAGTTGAATTTAGTAGAGTCCAATTTAAAGTTTGTTATGTTATAAAGTGATGAATATGGTAAGATTTTTAGGTGTTTAATAATGATCATGATTGTAATTGAATTATGATTTATATACTAAAAGTGGTAAAATAATGTAGTCGAAGTGGTCAACCAAACTTATATGTATTGACAAGTTGTGAAAAGTCAAAGTGATCATGAAATTGGAAAAACCTGTTGTGATTGGTCTAAATATAGTGATTGTAATGTGAATTGGTGCTTTAGAGTTATAGTATGCCACTAATGGTGAAAAATAGTTTGTTGGACTTAGAATAGTCAACGTAATGTGGAATGGGTGATGAAATAGTGGTTATATGGGTTGAAACTCAAATGGGTTAGAAAAGTGCCCAAAGGGGTCACTTAATGGTTAAAAGGTTAAAATGTGTAGTGGTCTGATTAAGAAGAATATTATAGTGACTTTAAGTCATAAAGATAGTAGTAAAAGGTGATGAAAATGATTTGGGTAGTCAATGTGGTTATTTCTTAAAAGTGTCCAATTGGACCCCTAAACGGGTTTATGAGTCAAAACATGATATAAGGTGTATATATAGGTGATGAAGGTACCCACACGTCCCAAATATATGTAGAAACATGTTGGCAAAGAGTGGAAGTCAGAAGGTAAGCCATTTGGAATATGGCGGGTCCACTAAAATGGTCGGAAATGGCCTAAAATGAGTTACACGTCCGTTTTCTCGTAAAATGTAAAAATTGAAAAAGTGTAAAAAGGGAAAGTTTTATTTTGGCATGGTGGAAGTGCCTGCAAAATTTCGTGACCTAACTCTTTACGGTGTAGGAGATATGCACGTTTGAATTTCGCATTTTTGCACTAAGTTGTGCAGGCTGCTGTGCAGACAAGGGACCCGGCGGCTGTGGGTGTAAACCCGGCGGCTGGAGAATGTAAACCGGCGGCTAGTCACCCAAGCCGGCGGCTGCTATAGCTTTTATACGGCAAAAATTTTCTGTTACCAAAAATTTAATTCGCCCGGCGGCTGGGGGTCAGAAGCCAGCGGTTCCTATATAGAATCCGGCGGCTTCCCTGTAGAAGCCGGCGGTTTGTGGGTATTTACAGGATTAAAATATTTTTTAACGTTTTTCGACGTTCGACGTAACGTTTGACGTAGAAATTTCTGCTAGAAAATTTCGGTGTCCGATTCAGACGAAATTTACATGTCCACTCAAAAACGGCCCAACGGTCAAAGCTCATCGCGTCGCCATGAGCCCTGTCAGTTTTTGGCACTTCGGGGTCGTTTGGGGCCCGAAAATCGCGTTTTATTGTTTTCGAACCTTATTTTGAACTTTTAGCTTACGTTTTGTATTGGGCTTTTGTTTTATTGAGCCCAGAGATCATTCCTGTGACTATATGCAATATTAAAACTTGTTTTAAGAGGTCTATATGGTTCATTGTGTATGAGTCGGTTGTAGGCGGTTTACTTAACTACAAAGTATGCCAGTAAATGGTATTGTTGACTATTGTTAACTAGGGTTAGTAAACATTGATTATGGGATTATGTGGATCATATTATGTGAATAAATTGAAATATAGTAAAGTATTGAATCATATAGAGTAATAGAAATTGTTGAATCGAGCATTTTAAGAATTTGCAAAAATAAGTACATGAGCTCATAATCATATGTTGATTGATGTATGTGTATCAGACATTACACATGTGTTAATGATATATTGAAAATGGGGTTGAATGTTTGTATTGTATATATATACCTGATTGATGTGAGTAGTTTACCTTTAAAGTGATAAGTTGAGAATAGTAGCGAGTAAATACATAGTTGTATACCTGTTGCACGATGTTGCTATATATGTGTAAAATGTTGATATCATTGTTGTGAACTATGAGAGAGTAAAGTAATAACTTTGAAGATGGATGGTATGAAGTGGCCTGAGAATGAAGTGTGACTGACATAATATGACGACGTCTGGCCAACGTATTTATATTATGCCATTTCACATGGAGTTGTTGAGGTTACTAAGTACCAGATAAAGTTAAGTGGTTTTAAAATAACAGGTAAGATATGTTGACCTGTAGTTGAGAAATAGTCAATGATTGACTGAAATGAAAGGGTAGTAAACCATGAATTGTTGTTAATGTGATATCTATGGCACATTTGATGTGTATGTGTGATGCATCGTTAATAGTAAACATTAAAAGATGATTTAAGCAAAGTAGAGGTCAGTTGATTATGAATAATATTATGTTAATATTGTTGAAAAGAGGATTAATGACTACACCTTGTGTTGTTGAAATACCATTGATGATGATGCATGGTATTTACAGGTGTTGTCTTAGCATCCAATTGGTGTAATAGGATGCTAGTGGATTATATAATAGTAGTTTTAACCATAAGAATTGACCTCTACATACTGCTTATTGTTTATTCTATATGTGATTATGATTATATGAATTGTGTTTCTTTTCAAATAAGAGTTTCATATAATCAAGTTGTAATTATATTTGCAAGTTGTAAAGTAGTAATTAACTAGTTGCTAAAATTGGAAAATCTAGCAATGTGATGACTAAAGAAGTATATGATTATTAGTTAAATTATTGGTGACAAATCGAGTTACAACTTGTTGCTAAGATGCATGTAGTAGTGTTCGGTACCCCTTATTGTTACTATGATTATTGTTGTCGTCATAGTTGTATTTGTTGCTATAGTTGTTGTTGTAATAAAGATGACACGTTAAGTGTCTATAAGTTAAGATTGACATAGTGGGTATGAATGATCATGTAAGCGATCAGTTAATTATCACAGATAGGATATATGTTGAATAGTGGCATAGTAAAATGTATCAAAATATGCACATGTGAATATGTGCTTGTAGAAAGGATGTTAAATGTATACATAATTAAGGAGTTACTCTAGGGGGTGACATGGAATATGTATAACGATTATTGTGATTAGATAGTTGATGTGTTTGGTGTTAACAAATTTAGTGGAGAACAACACACAACTTATGTGTATATAAAAAGTAAATTGAAGTATATCTTGATGATGTGTAAGCTAATAAGATGTATATACATTATGTGTTTAAGGGAATAAGTATGTGTAAATACATGTGGTATTTAGAGGGAATTAAGATGTGTATAAGTGAATTAAATTGTAATCACCTTTGTGTGATTATAATAATGAATAAGTATGTGGTTAAAAGTGTGTAAGAAAAAGATTATTAGTGAATTGGAATGAGAATAAGTGGTGGTTGTGTTAATCTATATTGATTAAGTGGGATTAGATTTCGAGGACGAAATCTCTTAAAGGGGGGAAGATTTGTAACACCCTGTTTCGGGGTCTAGTAGTATCTTAATATTTTCTGATTGTGAATCATTATTTAATGTGTCCGAAAATAGTTTCGGTGATTTATTTGAAAATAAATGGGTAAAAGAGTCGAATAATTTATTGTGACTAATAAATTATTAATTGTTTTAATTTAATTTGGTTGACGGTAAAATAAAATGATGTTTCCCCGCAAATGGTTTTTAAGTTTCAGACAATGATAAGTACGGGGGACAAAACTAGTACACCTATTTCTAATATATGTGTAAAAGGTGTCTGAGACTTCCCCAAAATTCCAGAAAAATCGATAGAGAGCCAGAGGCTTCAAGAACCCTAAATCTAAACTTCGTTCTTCAATAATCATCAAATTACTTGAGAAATCCATTCCCTCTTCTTCTTGATTTTGGTTCGGTTGAACCAGAAACCACCACAGGGACGATTTTAAAATAACAAAACAAGGTTCAAGGTGGAATTGAAGCTAAAGAATGAAGAATTAAGCTTCAAGAACGTGATTTAATCATCCTCTCATCATTATTAACAACTTGTAAGTGTTAAATTCTTGATATATATAAACCCTAGAAATTGGGTTTTGGGTATTTGATTGAATTAAGATGATTGATATGGAATTGGAGCTTGTAATGATGTTATAGTTGATAGTTAGTACTTAATTCATGATTATAATGTAAGTTATAACTTAGAATTGAAGAAATTAGTTAAGTGTTCATAAGGGTTATAATGATTATGATGAATTTGATAAGTGTGATGAGTTATATGATGAAATTAATATTATTTACTAATTAGAACCCTTAATAGAGCATTGATGGGTAAAGTTGCAACTTAGTTGATTAAGTGTTCATTAAACCTAAGGTTTAGATGTTGATGAATTGTTGAGGTAGTAGGTTAATAACCTTGTTAATGATCTAATGATGTTGGTTAACAATGATTAAGGTGAACTAATGTGATAAGGTGATCATAATAATCATAAACTTGATAAATGATTATGAATTAATGATGTTAATTGGTTATTCATAATCTAGAGATGAAGTATGTTGAATTGTTGTAAATAAGTAACAATTTATGTGAATTGTGGTAGAAAGTGATTATCATGATTGAATGATGGTATTATATTGGATATTAAATATGTTGTTTGATGGAGATGAATTAATATGATGTTATATATAGATTTTAAAACAAGTAACTAACTTGTTCTATTTTGTTGTAATTCCAGTTGAGCAGAAGACTCGGTGATATTAGACTACTGAGTGAATGCCTGAGGTGGTCAGTGAGTGGATCAATAACCCTCAGTTTAATTTAGTTGTAACAAGTTTGTTACAACGGGTAATTGTAGTATTACTATTGTCGATAGATTGTTGGACCGATATGTTGCTATGCTGTGTAGTTGAATATGTGATCACTTGTTGAATTGTTGATTCAGAGGCCAGCAGTTGTCAAAGCTGGGCTTGGGTTTGCTATAGTGTTGGATAACACAGGGTCTTAGTACAAGCGTTATTGTCGTAGCCTGTGTTATTTGGGTTATAGTACCAAGTATTCGGTTAAACCGCTGTAAAGGCCTGCAGTTGGTTTTAAAGTGTTCTTTGAGTGGGTGTGATCTCAAGAACCACCGGTCCTCTTTGACGTCAGTTGTATGTGCTTAATTGATGTTGTTTTAAGTGTACATGGTTGTTTGTTGTACACAAAGTTGTTATGCTGAGTTAAACTGTTGTTTATTGACCTTCTCACTTAGCGTTATGCTAATCCCCCACATTAACACTTCTTGCAGGTTTCGGTTAGAATAATGGGTGTGCAAGAAGTTGGGCTAGCAGGAATGTTTGACCGCGAGGCGTTACTCTGATAGTGGATTTATATAAAATAATGTTTTTAACATGCTTTATATAACACCTCTGTCGAGAAATTATGTTTTTGGACTTACGCTTCCGATTTATTTTATTTAAAGGAGTGAAATGAGGGGTGTTATAGAATGCAAGGACTAAAAATTTGGGACACACCCACTTCGGGTGGGTCCCACCGACCGGCCAAGAGAAAAGGGAGGGAAACCCCATCTCTTTCCTCATTCTCACCATCTCAATCTCTCTCTACCTTTTCCTTCTCCTCCTTCTCTCTAAACACCATCACCCACCACCTTAAATCATCAAAATAACACCACTAAACCACCTCGAATCGTCTAGTCCGTTTGGAGGAAAAGATTCACCACATCACGATCTATCTTCCTATCTTTTCGGATTTTCACGGCGTTAAGTTTGTAAGTTTCTGACAAAAGTCGAAACCCCTCGATTTTACTTATTTTTACTTGAATATGGTTGTTTAAGTTGATAATGTCCATATAAGGGTTGGGTAAAAGATTTGGACCAAGTAGTCGCTGGAAAACACGTTTTTGGCTCAAAAATCCGTCAACAGCTTTAAGTGTCGCAACGATGACTACAGTATAGCGTCACTTCGTGCGTCACTTAAGTGACGCATTGAGTGTCGCTAAAAGCCCTAATTTTGCGCCACTTTCCTAAGTGCCGCATAAAACCCCTTTTTCCCCGACACTTTCCTAAGTGTCTCAAATTCAAATACCCGTCACTATGAACCGACACTTATAGCGTCACTTGTCTAAGTGACGCCTACAATTGAGAACTGATTTCACCTGTCACTAACCTTAGTGACTCATGACACTTGTACCGACACTTACAACTTGTTAGTACATGTTTAGTGTCTGTCAGTTGGTCTAGCTCGTAGTTTGTAATTAGAAATAGTGTTTCTGACTCCTGCGACGTAGCGCACAACGTCGCAGGTGCGACGTCAGGTTTTGGGCCTGCGACGTAGCAAACGTCGCATGGGCTTGGGCCTGCGACGTAGCGTGCGACGTCGCAGGTGCCAGATTTTGTATAAATTCGTTTTATGTTTTCTGTTTTAGGGTCGACGAAACCCTAAACGCAATTAGTCGAAATCTCTGTAATCTGACCGATTATTACTGAATATAATACGTTTCGTTTGATATTCATTGCGTATTTGTTATTCGTGTGATTGTTTGATTATTCAATTGTTGTTTCCGCCATCAATTGATTGACTCGGTTCGTGCAAGATCCAAGGTTAGGGACAAACAACTGGTATCAGAGCAGTGAGGCTCGTTTTTGGCGATTCGGATCGAGTTTGGGTTTTAAAAGGACGTGATATTCGTGAGTTTTCGTGTTTATTACGTTTGTTTTGTGTTTTTACAGGTTTTCGATCAGTATTATTGGGATTCTTGAAGGTTTCAGTCGTTCGACATTCGTGGTTTTGGTTTTAGGGTTAAAAATTCGTTTTTAGGGTTTTTGGCCGCTGCTCAGTGCGTTTTGCGACGTACCATAGCGACGTAAGCTGCGACGTCGCGTGCGACGTAGTGTTTTTGAACTTTAATTAGTTCGTGCGACGTACCGTTGCGACGTACCTATCTACGTCGCTATTTTGACTTTAATTAGTCTTCTGCGACGCTGCGTTGCGACGTAGCCTGATTCTGCGACGTCCTCTGCGACGTCATATGCGACGTACCTTTCAACGTCGCACTTTCTGATTCTTAATTGAATCCTTTGCTTTTTGCGACGTACCCATCTACGTCGCATATTCTTTTTGCGACGTACCCATCTACGTCGCATATTCTTTGTGCGACGTACCCGTCTACGTCGCTAAGATCAGAAGTTTGATTTTTTTTCGTTTAAGTAATTAAAATGGCAGCTGATAAAGAGGATATTAGAGGACTTCGGGAGATGATTAAACAAAGCAATGACATAGGTTCAAGTAATAAACCTCCACTTTTTACTGCGGACATGGATTACGTGTACTGGAGAGACCGAGTTGAGCAATATATTGATTTCCATTGTCCAGAATTATGGGGACCATTACGTGAGCGTTATGTAGCTCCATTAGCTGAAGGAGAATACCGGGGTATTCGTCCTGCTAAGCCCTATAAAGCCATGTCTCCCGAGGAGAAGAAAGATTTTGATACTGAAAGAAAATCTTTTTCAATGATTAAAATGTGTTTAACCAAGGATGTGCTATGGCTTTTCCGAACTCATGAAACAGCCTTTGATTTGTGGAAGGCTATTGAAACTCGTTGTGGAGGGAATGATAAGTACAAGGAAGCAAAGCTCGAACTGATTAAGAAACAGTACGATATCTTTGACATCCTTCCTGATGAAGACACGACTTCTTTATTCACTAGGTACTCACGGTTGGTTGGTGAGTTGTTTGAAGGGGGTTATACTTTTCCTTCAATTGAAGTAAATAAGAAGTTACTGGATGTGTTGCCGAGTTCTTGGGATATTAAAGTTCAATTCTTAAAAGAAAATGAAGAGCTTGCAAACATGTCTTTGGATGCGTTGATAGGGGATCTTCAAGCTCATGCGATGGAGATTAAGAAGAAAGAAACTAGGTCTGGTTCTGCTGTTCAGAATCCTAGTGTGTATGGTGTTAAGATTAACTCTGGAAAGACTTATGGATCAGGAGTTGCCTTTGTAACAAATACAAATGCTTCATCGACTTCTTCGTCTTCTGATGGGATTCATTCTGTTTTCATGACTGGACCTTCTTCAAATCAACAACAGGTTCAAGTCTCACCTGCTATTCAGGAGCAAGCTGCCATCTACACAGCTTTCTTAAGCTCTTACAAGGATTTGGTTACTCAACCAAATCTAACTTTGGAGTTGACTAAGGAGGACTATGCTCAGCTTGATGAAGACGATCTGGAGCAAATGGATTTAACTTGGAATGTGGCAATGATCACCCGCAGAATTCAAAAGTTCTTGCAGAGGACAGGGCGTAAAAGCTTAGAGGGTGATGGAAAGACTGGCTTTGGACAAGAGTAAAGTCCGTTGTTATAATTGTCAAAATTTGGGTCACTTCGCCAGGGAGTGCGAGAAACCCAAAATGCCAGCTTCGGGATTCACAACACCATCTACTCCTCCAAAGGCCAAAGAAACGGAAGTTACTAAGAAAGGGATTGCTGATAATGCCCTGATTGCTTTTGAGCCTACAAGTCAAGATTGGACGCCTGTCTCCCAGCATTACCAACAGTGTCTGATGGCTCACATTGTGAATGAGGTACATGATGAACCGTTAAATTGTATTTCATGTATTAAGTTAACTGAATCTCTAAAGGCATATCAGACAGAGACCGCTGAGTTGAGGAAAAAGAATGAAAAACTAACCGACTCAAATAATTTTTTAAAAGCTAATGAGAAACTTTATGAAAAACATCTTGAGGCTCATCGGTTAGATACTCAAAAATATAAGTCTAAAGTCTTTAGTCAAGAAGATGCGATTAAAAGTTATCTGATTGAAATTGAACTTTTAAATAAAGAACTTACAGATTTAAAAGCTGAGTATGAAAATTATAAGAGTAAAATCTTAGGTTCAAATTCCTCAACGGTTGTCTTTAATGAAATTCTTAGCAAGCACGGTACTAAAGGGAAGAAGAATGAGGGATTGGGATACAACTCAGTTCCTCCTCCTACTACTCACTGTCCCCTGCCTGTTAAGGAAGGCTTTGAAGAGATTCCAGTTGACTGGTCCAAGCTTTATGGTTTAAAAGCTATAGATGCTAAAGAGACCAAACATAACAAACCGGCAAAGGAGAAAACCAAGCGGCCAGAGTACCCCTTGCCAAAGTTTGTTAAGTCTGTGCATGAATCTCCTGTTAGTGTTACGGAGAATGTTGAGGTAAAGAATGAATCTCCTGTTAGTGTTAAGGAGAGTGTTAAAGTAAAGAATGATTCTCCTGTCAGTTTTGAGGAGATTGTTGAGATTGAGGACATTACGGATCAGGAGTATCCGGAGGTTAAGAAGGTTGCATTTAAACCTGAAAAAGTGATTTCAAAGGTTGAACCTGAAATTAAGGTTCAACCAAATAAGGGAAAAGCTAAGGTTTTAAACTCGAAACAACAAACTTTACAGTCACCTGTAAAGATTTTGCAAAGAAAATCAGTAAATGAAAATGTTTCGTATGATAAACCATCAACATCAACCTCTCAACCAAAACAAACATTTTCTAAGACGTGTACTCAATGTTCATGTTCTAGAAATGTTTCTCCACCTCCTGTGGTAATTTCTCAGCCTCAACCGTTTGTTGAGACTCGTTCTTGTTTCTACTGCAAGAAACAAGGACATTTAATCCGTGAATGTCCAAAGCTGTCAAATCAGCGATATGGGAGAGAGATGCCTAGGACATCTGTTTAAAGAAATTCTTTTTCTAAATCTCCACCTAGGCGTCACTCAAACTCTCCCAAGCCTGTTTCGAAACCAAGTAATGTTGAGCAAAAACCTTTGCCAATTCAAAAGCCCAACATTACTTCTATTACCATTTCCGAATCTTCAAAAGTTTGGAAACGTAAAGAGTCTGATGTTGACTCTTCAGTTGTCAACAATAACACATCAGATAAAAATTCTAATTTGTTTAAAGATAAAATCCTATCTGACGTGATTATTGTTGATGACCACGGTCGACCTAAGTCTGTAAAGGCTTGGGTCACCGTTTCTCACTAATCTCCTTCATTTGTGTGTTGCAGCAGTCAGAACGCGTTAAAGATAGTGAATGGTATTTAGATAGCGGCTGCTCGCGACATATTACAGGCGATGTATCTTTACTTGTGGATATTAAACCACATGCAGGAGGTTATGTTGCCTTTGCTGGAGATTCTGGGGGAACTATTTCTGGAAGAGGAACGTTAACTAACGGCAATGTTAGTTTTGAAAATGTGAACTACGTGGAACAGCTTACGCACAACTTGCTAAGTGTTTCACAGGTCTGTGATAAGGATTATACAACTGCGTTCACAAAGACTGAGTGTGTGATACTGAAGCCTGGGTACGTCATTCCGGAAGAATGGGTGTTACTGAGAGCACCAAGAAAGGATGACACATACATTTTGAATATGAGAACTGTTGAGACATCGAACGAGTATACGTGTCTCTTGTCTAAGGCTTCTGAAAAGGAATCACTGCTTTGGCACAGACGAATGGGACATATTCATTTCCGAAAAATGAATTTCTTGACCAAAAATGATCTAGTGCAAGGAGTTCCGAAACAGTCATTTGCTTTAATGGATGACTGTATCTCCTGCCAAAAAGGAAAGCTACGTAAGAAGTCCCATAAGTCTAAGCAGGTGAATTCCATAAATGCTCCATTGGAACTACTACATATGGATCTTTTCGGTCCAGTTTCTACAAAGAGCATTGGTGGTCGGTCATACTGCTTGGTAGTTACTGATGACTACTCAAGGTTTTCGTGGGTTTATTTTTTGACCACAAAAGGGGAAACTCCTGAGATTCTGGTGTATTTGTTGGACAAGTTGGCAAATCTGTGCAACTTGAAGGTGAAAAGGATACGAAGCGACAATGGAACTGAGTTCAAGAACTCAACTCTCGAATTGTTTTGTGCTACAAGAGGTATTGAGCATCAATTTAGTGCTCCGAGGACTCCACAACAGAATGGAGTTGCAGAAAGGAAGAACAGGACAATAATCGAGACAGCTCGGACTATGTTAGCTGACTCCAAGTTGCCAATCATATTCTGGGCTGAGGCAGTTAATACTGCCTGTTATGTTCTCAACAGAGTACTCACGGTTAAGAAAAGGAACAAAACGTGTTATGAACTTTTTAATAACCGTAAGCCAAATCTACAGTTCCTAGAACCATTTGGGTGTCCATGCCTGATCATGATTACAAAAGATAAGGTCTCTAAGTTTGGTGATAAGGCTGTTGAAGGGATTTTTCTTGGATATTCAGTCAACTCTCCGAACAAAAGAGTCTTTAACAAATCATCGAATCAGATTGAGGAGCATTTTGAAGTGAAATGTTTAAGGTATACGGAACCTCCTCAAGGAACGGGTCCGGATTGGTTTTTCAACTATGGAAACCTCTTCAATTCTTTCAATATTCCGGAAGAAGATGAAACGGAAGAATTGGTTTCTATACTTCATGAGCTTGATCTTAATCAAGATACACCTGTTACTAATAAACCATCCGACCCATCTCCCAATGCAACACCCGCACCTCCACCAACTAATCCTACACCTCCACAACCTACACCACCACCCACACAACCACAAACAACTACCAAATCACCACCATCAACACCATCTCCTACTCCATCATCTTCGGCTGCTCCTTCTAAAACAGTTTATACCTACACAAAGGAGCTTCCATATGATCCGAATATGCCTCCTTTAGAGGAACCACAAGAAGAAGATGAAATGGAGGAAACAATGGCCTACTCTCACTTATTTTCTACTGAAGATGAAGAACAAGAAGAAGAGATAGCCATTCCTGAGTCTGCTGCTACTCCCGAAACTGAGGGAGATTTGAACAATCTAGGTGTGAATCTTGTGCCAGGTGCCATACCAGAAAATCGTATACATAAGGATCACCCCATTGATAATATCATTGGTGATCCTCATGCATCTGTTCAAACACGACAGCAAGCAAAGCAGACTTCAGCTCAGCAGCTTTTGGGACTTATAGCTCATATTGATTCATGTCATTTGTCTCAAATTGAACCTAAAAAGGTTGATCAAGCCTTAAAGGATCCATCTTGGGTCGAGGCTATGCAGGAGGAACTACAGCAAATAAACAAGATGAATGTGTGGGAAATTGTACCTCTACCCAAGGGTGCTCACTTGACGGGTACTCGTTGGGTTTTCCGTAACAAAATGGATGATCGTGGGGCTGTTATTCGAAACAAAGCCCGTCTGGTAGTTCAAGGATATAGTCAATTAGAGGGTATTGACTATGATGAAGTTTTCGCTCCTGTTGCTCGTTTGGAATCAATTCGGATTTTTCTAGCTTATGCTTCTTTTAAAGGATTCCGCGTGTATCAACTTGACGTGAAGTGTGCCTTTCTTTATGGAGATGTCGACGCAGTGATTTATGTGTGTCAACCTCCAGGTTTTGAAGACCCAAAGCATCCTAATCATGTTTGCAAACTGAAGAAAGCTTTGTATGGTCTTCATCAATCTCCTCGACTTTGGTATGAGCGACTTGCCAAGTATTTGCTGAAGAATGGTTTTGACAGAGGACAGATTGATAGCACGCTTTTCATCAAAAGGGAAGGAGCGGATTTGTTACTTGTACAGGTCTATGTGGACGACATTATTTTTGGATCAACTAATGATCAGTTGTGTAAAGATTTTGAAGGACTGATGAAATCTTAGTTTGAAATGAGTGCTATGGGGGAACTCACGTTCTTTCTGGGGCTACAGGTTGAGCAATCTGATAATGGAATATATATTCACCAGTCAAAATATGTCACTGACATGTTAAAGCGATATGAATTGCTCAACTGTAAACACTACGGCACTCCAATTGAAGCAAGACACAATCTTGGACCTAATGAGGACGATGAAGATTGCAAGGAGAAAGACTATCGCTCAATGATAGGCTCTCTCATGTACCTGACTGCCTCAAGACCAGATATAGTGTTTGCTGTTTCTCTCTGCTCACGATTTCAAGCAAATCCGAAGGTGTCTCATATGAAGGCAGTAAAACGCATTTTTGGATATCTCGCTTTTAGGCCATCTCTGGGTCTATGGTATTCCAACGAGAAAAACTTCGAGTTAACTGCCTATTCGGATTCGGATCTTGGTGGCTGCAAGATAGATATGAAGTCAACTACTGGAGGATGTCAGTTCCTTGGATCGCGCTTAGTTTCTTGGCAGTGCAAAAAGCAGACCGCGGTTGCTATTTCCACAGCTGAAGCCGAGTATGTTGCTGCTGCAAGTTGCTGTTCTCAAGTTCTCTGGATTCAGCATCAGCTGCGTGATTACGGGTTCAATCTCTCTGTGACTCCTATTTATATAGATAATACAGCTGCTATATCTATAACTCACAATCCCGTACAGCACTCTAAGACCAAACATATTGAACTTAGGTTCCACTTTATACGGGATTGCTTTGAGAAACACCTTATAGATGTCGTACATATAGAGACCCTTAAGCAGTGTGCGGACCTTTTCACAAAAGCCTTTTTGCGATCACGTTTTATTGAACTGGTCAATCTGATAGGTTTAAGGTTCTTTCAGTCAAAGAAATGATTTGTGACTTGGATTTTTAAGTTTTTAAATTCAGTTTAAAAAAAAAAATAAAAAAATAAAAAAAAAAATAATTCGCAACAGCCACTCTTTATACTCTTTAGTAATAAAGAAAACGCAAGGTTGCTACATTTTTAAAATAGACGTTGAAGTTGTGTCTGTAAACAACTTGGGATATGATAGTACATCGGGTGACATGCACAAAATGGAATTTTAAGATTTATCTTGGATGTGTCAGTAGGTTTATCTGACACACTTAAAACAGTTTTTATCTAAATTATCTTCATCATATGATGTATTGGTAGGCATGCTACACACCGGTTTGTGAGTGAGTAAGAAGTAATAATAAAACTTGTCTATTACTTTGTGAAAAATGTTATATGATGTATGACATAAGTCTTAAATGATAAATAGAAATACTATCATACACTGTCATAATTATGTAAATGTAAAATGGGCATATAGTGTTAATATGGTTATTCGCCTAACTAATGGTGACTATTGTTGTACTCTCGTACAGACCTGAATCCATTAGTTATGCAAATAGTCTCAAACTTGTTATGTTCATACTAAGGGACCCTCTGTTGTACTAAGTACAGATCTGGGGCCACTAGTATCTTCATAGTCAGTTTGATGTATGCCTAAATATAAATATCAAGTGTATATTACGAGAAAACCGAGATAAACTTGGTCTTGTAATCTCTACCTTGTGTGAATATGCAGTGTTTGTTTTACTAAAGTTTATCAGTATATCATATAATAGGTTTCACAAAATTAATATTCATTCTAACAATAAAGGTTAGCTCACAAATACGGATGTAACATGTTTAGGTGGACAAACAATACCAATAATTGTCTTGAAATAATTTTTATAAAAGGTGTTTTAAATGTGACACGTAAATTTAGAGTGGACAAATATACTGATGATCGAAATAACACTTACTATTCCTAATAAATGCATGTTATTCCGATATGATCCCTAATCAGACAACTCAACTCCGTCACCAAAAATAGAGTGTTAAGTAATTTTCTTTTTACTTTTTGAATATTAAAGAAAATATCAAAAATATTTTTTTTAGTTTAGTTTAGTTATTTCATTTTATGTTTTATTTTTATTCTAAGTTATTTTCCCAAGTCACGAGTCATTTGGATTTTATTTGCTAACATAACGAGTAAACGGTTTGAAAATTTCGAAATTGGATCAAAACTGTTTTCTGCGACGTCCGGCTCTACGTCGCCTGCGACGTCCCAGCCTACGTCGCACATAGGGTTAGACTTTAAATAGTATCCACTGCGACGTAACTCGTCACACTATTCACTATTCACGTGCGACGTAGCCTGCGACGTACGAGAGGCGATTTGCGACGTAGCAATTTTCGAGCAATTTTTGTGCTTTGTAGCCGTTTTCATTCCGATTCACTTACGTACTTTTGATCTACTCGTTATTCCGCACACTTAGGTACCGATTTTACCATTTTTCACCGTGTATATTTCGTTTAATTGCTATGTATGTATTACGGGTTAAATGGGTTTCGGTTTTGGGATAAATTAGATGGTATATCGTGTAAAGTACTGGTTATAATTTATGTTTTCGTGATCACCATCGTTAGCCGCATCTTGTAGTGCGATTGATTTTGAAAACCCCTAAATTCGAGGGTTAGGGTTTTCTGGGTTGGGGATGAATGTTCGTCAGTGCGACGTACGCTGCGACGTAGTGCCCTACGTCGCTTTAGTTAATTATTATTAATTTCCTACGTCGCCCATCCCTACGTCGCTTTTACTGCGACGTCCGATGCGACGTACCGCTCTACGTCGCTGTTTTAATTAAAGTGATTAAATTCACAATTAATTGCAAAATGCGACGTCCCCCTTGACGTCGCTCGAATTTTATGCGACGTCAGGCCTTACGTCGCTTTTCAATTTATTTTGAATTTTAGCGACGTACAGTTCTACGTCGCTCTGTGTTATGCGACGTACGTTGCTACGTCGCTAGTTCCAGGGATTTTGAAAAGGTTTTTGTTTAAAAATGTAACATTTTTTTCTAACCTTTTTCGAGTTGCAATCTGTTTCTGTTTTTTGCAGATATGGCTTTGATTTTCGAAGCTCGTCATAATACGGCTGCTTACCTTACTGACACTTCTGATAAAGCTGCACCGTACCGTCAGATGATCGCGTTTTTGAGACGTTCGAGGGTATTTCACGCCATTTCCGACAACACTTTGGCGTTTGGAAATCTGATCAACCCCTTTTGGAGAAACGCAACTGTCGTTACTGAAAACGACGTTAGACGATTGGTCTCTACTGTTCTGGGTACGGAGATCACTATTACAGAACAGAGCATTCGGGAACTTTTACAGCTGAATGATCAACCGGATATTCCTGTTGGTTTTGATAATATTTTTGTTACCGGAGCTATGCAACGGATAGGATATCCCGGGATTCCCTCTGATCAGTATCGAAAAGCGAATCTCACACGCGTCTGGAGATACTTGATGCATGTGATTATTGTTTGTTTGGGAAATCGGAAAGGTGGAACGGATGGAATGAGCCGAAGTCTGGCTTCTGCTATGTTAGCGTTGATTTACAACAAGCCGTTCAACTTCTCGGGATTTATCTTCAGGGCTATGGTTGATAATGCGAATGCCGGGGATCAGAAATGGATTTTATATCCAAGATTTGTACAGTTGCACATCAATCGTCATCATCCGGAGCTTCAGGCACAGGGTGATATCGATCATCCGCTCAAGATTTCACCGATGATGAGTCGGATTTTCACTATTTGTGCAGGGTATGAGAAAGGGGTCGAGGCACCAAGGGATGTTCCTTTATTCGGTGCTATCATTGATGAAAATTATGTACCGCCTCCAGATCCTCAGTATATGGATGTTCCAGCACCTCAGCAGCCGCAGCAACAGTTTGTGAACATTCCGGTTCAAGCTGCGGGGGAGAACATTCCTGCTCAAGCTGCGGGGGAGAATGTGGATGCTCTACTGGAAAACATTGAGCAGTTTGGCCACGTTGACTCAGACAATCAAGCATCTCACGACACGGTCGAGAGTTCTGATTCTGAAGAACCGGCCAATGCAGGTCCTCAGGATGGGGGTCCGACGCCTGAGCATTCTGATGGTACTGTTCCGCATCCCTCTGAGATGGAACGTATCAGGCTTTTAGATTCATTTAGATATCTGCGAATTCAGCGTCGGATCAGACAAGGACGCAAGTATGTGCCTCCACGAGATACGGGAAAGCGTACACGCGACGGTGATGATCCTGCTGATGAGACTTATCAACCGAGACGTCGTGTTCGTCGTTCTTCGTCTACACGAGCTCCAGTTAATCCACAGCAGCAGGATACTTTTGAGATTCAACCGACTCCAGCTTTCATGCAAAAGATAATGGAAGATATGCAGCTGATGAAGCAAAAGCTGGAGGCTCAAGACGAGAAGATTGCTGAACAAGCTGCGTTGATCGAGGTCCATTCTAAGGAGCTTGAGGAAACGAAGCTTAGGGTTAATGTTTTGGAAGGCAGGTAACTTGCCTCGGGGGAGTCTGGGTCTGGGATACCCACTTTAGAGTCAAGTGAACCTGCGTCTGTAAATCCCAACCCTGTAATTGAAAATATTAATGAAAATATTTCTCTTTTGGATTATTTCTCTGTTGATGATATTCCAGGGCAACCAAGACCGATGGCAGTTGATTACTCATTCGCTGACTTATCATTTATTCAAAGGATGGCCAGTGGAGTTGGCTCTGAGGAAGAAACAGAGAATGTGTTTGAGATGAATGAGGATGTCTCGATTGAAGAGGAACAGTTGAATGCAGATGAAACGTATGATGATGCACAATCTGGGGAAGCTTATGATGATGCACCAATTATTGAATCTGATTCAAGTGAAGACGAGAGTCCTGATAAAGCTCAACATGGAGAATCAAGTTCTGCTGCAACTTCAGCTCCAGAGACACAGGCACCGGACTCAGCAGCAAAGAAATTAACTGCTGAAGAAAAGAGAGAGAGAAACAAGAAATGGTGGCCTAAGGGACGAAATCCAGTTCCTATTCCAGTGAAATGTCAAGTGTACCGGGTTAGTCGGAATTATACCGGTGTTATTAAAAGCTGGAAGTGTCAAAGGAATCTGTTTATGATAAAGAGAGAAGATGGAGTTCAGTATTTTAGAATGCGTTTTGATAGATTGAGCACGTTGCCAAAAGGAGAGATTAATCGATTAGCTCAGCTTAAATTGATTAATCCTTTCGAGAATGATTATGCTGAGTTCATTCAGAGAAGTCTACGTCGGGAAGTATTAACAAAGACTTATTCGAAATTGAAGCCGACGTTGGGAACTCGGTATACATGGAAGAAAAAGATTGATCCAGTCACCAGGAAGCCTTTGGTTAAAGTTCACTATTCGCCGGCTAAATGTTTGACTGAGATACCTCTGGAATCAGTTCCTTATTATTTTCTGAGAAGACTTGTGAAATGGGAACTTGATCCACAGACTGGCGAAGCGGTTATTACTTTCGTTCCAGATTCTGAACCGTGGCCAGAAGTTGGAGGTATATGGAATCTGAGGCAAGCAACGTTTAGACTATATGATCCGATGAGTTTGATTAATTTTCATGAAAAAGATTTAAGAAAACTCTATGATAATCGGATTCGGGTTGGTCAGAAGAATGAATTCAACAGACGTTTAGCACAACAGTTTTACAATGTTGTTACTGTTTGCGTAGCTAATGGAATTCATGCCGATGGCCAGTTTCCTGCGGGCTGGGTTTAAAGAAGATTTTTGAAGACCAAGCTGAAGACACGGGGGAGTTTGTTAGTACATGTTTAGTGTCTGTCAGTTGGTCTAGCTCGTAGTTTGTAATTAGAAATAGTGTTTCTGACTCCTGCGACGTAGCGCACAACATCGCAGGTGCGACGTCAGGTTTTGGGCCTGCGACGTAGCAAACGTCGCATGGGCTTGGGCCTGCGACGTAGCGTGCGACGTCGCAGGTGCCAGATTTTGTATAAATTCGTTTTATGTTTTCTGTTTTAGGGTCGACGAAACCCTAAACGCAATTAGTCGAAATCTCTGTAATCTGACCGATTATTACTGAATATAATACGTTTCGTTTGATATTCATTGCGTATTTGTTATTCGTGTGATTGTTTGATTATTCAATTGTTGTTTCCGCCATCAATTGATTGACTCGGTTCGTGCAAGATCCAAGGTTAGGGACAAACACAACTGACACTTCCTTAAGTGTCTGTTAGGACATAGACTGTGACAACAGATCTAGCTTGAAATAGGACTAGTGTAATTATTATCATGTTTGTACATTGGTTTAGATTTGTAAATAAATATTTGTTTTGTTAGTAATATTCGTTAAACATATTATTGTGCTAAGTTAGACGAATGTTTAAATACGAAATAAATAATAGACGTTTCATGCAAAGCGAGTCGAGATCTCAGGTCGCAGCGAGCTGAGCTGTGAGATGAGAACTGAATTCGCGAGGCATTAGTCTGGCGAGCCGAGTCCTTTACTGGGCTTGGGCTGCGAGTTGGACCGAACTCCATGTGAGCCGAGCCAAACTAGATTATAAATATGTTTTTCCAACGTGAAAAACCTAACACTTGAACAAATTTTGGCATTTATTCTGACCTGCGAATTCACAAAACCCAGAGAAAACTTATACCTAACGGCTAGACTTTGACGTATTATTCGTTTAAAGTTAAGCTTTATAAACGCAATTACGAACGTATTCGTTACTAGTAAGATAACACCGTATTGAGGGATTCCGCACCTTAATACTACAGATAACGAAGTTATCGATCCTAGAAGTAGGGACTTACATCTGGTATCAGAGCTTTTGGGCTAAATACGAGTGTGTTCGTGAGTTTTAGTGTTATTACGTTTTTGATTCGGGTCGTTTTTACGTGCTTTCTTGCAATACTAACGATCAAAATCATTCTCTGGACGTTTTAGGGTTTGTTTACTGTCGACATTCTCAGTTTCAGTCATAAAAATACCTTAAAAATTCGTTTTCGGGTTTAACAGCCGTTTCGCGAGTCGAGATTAGGGTTCCAGCTTCTCCTGCGAACCGAGTTGAACTAGCGAGTCGAACCGAGATCCCTCGCGAATCCAAATCACTTGTGAATCGACATCTTTAGCAATCCGAACTGAGGCTTGCGAATCAACGTATTCTGCGAGTCGAGCTGAGATTGCGAGTTGAGCTGAGTCTTGCGAGTTGAGTTTTCTGAATTCGCTGAAACAGTTTTACTTTACGTTTTTAAGATGTCTGACTTAAGTAGAATGATCGAGATGGATCACGAGGTGGGAAAATCAAACGTTCCACCTAAGTTGTTAAGGATCGAAGATTACTACAATTGGAAGGACAGATTTGAATCTTACTGTAGATTCCATGACCTGTCAATCTGGATGTGTATCAAGAGTGGATACACCGCACCTACTCAAACTGTTCAAAATGCCACTGTGGTTCTTACCTATCCGAACATGAGTGATCAAGAGAAGGAAGCTTACAGAAATGAAAATAAAGCACATTCATGCATAAAGATGTGTCTTCCTAAAGAGATTACTCATCAACTGAAGTCTTTTCATACTGCTAGGGCGCTCTGGGAAGCTCTAGAGAAAAGAGGTGAGGGAAGTCCACAGGTGAGAGCTGGCAAGAGGAGTCTTCTCAAAAAGCAGTTTACTATGTTTAAAGCTTTAAAAGGAGAAGATCTTGATGCCTATGTCACGCGTTTCTACCATCTGCTAAGTGAACTGGAATACCATGAGATTGTTGAAGAAGAAGTAGCTAAAACCGACAAGTTTCTTGAGGGTTTGCCTTCTAAATGGGAAATGTATGGCGTTATGATTAAGGATAACGAAACCAGGTATTCTACTATGACCTTAGAGCAAGTCATTGACAAGCTGAAAGGTTATGATTTCTCCAGAAAGTCAAGAGATAGTGATTCTGATCAGGTTCAGAACCCTGGGTTGTATCATGGAAAGTCAAATCTTTCTACTGCATCCTCTAGTTCGACAACTGCACTGTTAGTTGGTGATACTGGTGAAAATGGAGAAATGATTACTGAAGATCTATGCTTTATTTCCTCCTCTAGTGATGAGACAAAGGGAAAGAATTCTGAGAAGTCACCTCAAGAGCATCAGAAGATGCCAATGAGTGTGAGATCTACTGAACAACAATTGTCTGTTCTTGTTTCCTTTGTGGCATCATATGAAAACTATATAGAGGGAAAGATCAATGATCATGTTCTATTTGACGAGGATTATGAGCAGATAGATCCGGATTATGTTGAGGAATTGGAACTTCAAGAGATGTTAGCCTTAGTTTCAAGTAAAGTTAAAAATTTCCTCAAGAGAACTGGTAGAAAGGTGTTGGGCAATAGATCAGGGTTTGATAAAACCAAGGTCAGATGCTTTAACTGTCAGGGTATTGGTCATTTTGCTAGAGAATGCCAAAGACCTAAAGTAGAAGCACAAGGAAAACAAGGTTCGGGAAGTACTCTTGCTTCCAAAGCCTTAGTGGTAAAGCAGTTGGATGGTTCTTATGATTGGCAAGCTCATTCTGAGGAAGCTTTGATGGCCGAGATCGAAGAGACAACTGCTGGATCAGTGTCCTACATGCCCACTGATATGGAACAGAGAGTAGAGGTGCCTGACGTGCTATATATGGATTCAACTCCAGATATGAGTCCTGAAGAATTCGTGGCACGCATGGCTGAAGTACAAACTGACAAGAAGAATGTATGTTTAGATATTCTTAATCTTGCTGATGTTTGTTACTTAGTTACTGATTTACAATCTCAGAATAGTGTCTTAACTGTGTCAAATAGCAATTTGTCATCTCAATTGAATATGGATAAAGAATCATATAAGACTGTTAGATCTGAACTTGATCAAGCCATTATGGATATTCGTAGATTAAGTGATGATAAACAGGCCTTAAAAGATAAAATTAAGTCTGATGCTTCGGATAGAACAAAACTTAGAGATACCATAAGTGAAAAATCTGTTGTCATAGATGGTCTCTATATGAATATCAAAGACTTAAATGAGACAATTGCTAGTAAGGATCAGGAAATAGTGAATCTTAACTTAAGATTAATTGAGCAAAACCGTAAACTTGAGAACTATAGGACATCTCAAATGGATAAAATGTTAGATGCTCAACGTAGTGTAAAGGACAAGACTGGGTTAGGTTATAATGATGTATCCCCTCCCTTTAATGCCAATTACACTCCTATTCCTGAAGATTCTGAAATGGCTGATGTTAATCCTGAGGTTTCAGTAACTAATGACCATGAAAAGTCAGAGGCACAGAAGGATGTTATTAAGAACCCTTCATCAGATAATAGTAAGGCTTCTCATTTCACCAAAATACAATTTGTATCGGGTGGAGTGATTAATGATACTAAGACTGATGATAAGGTTAATAAGGAACATATATCTGAACCTTTAGTGCCTAAGACTCCGAGTAGTAATGCAAAAGTTCCTAAATCACGCAAGCAGATGTCATGTTTTAAGTGTCACCAAAAGGGACATATGGCTTCGTGTTGTCCTAACAAAAAGCCTGAAACACCACATAAGCTTGTGATGGATGAAAAGACACAGACCGACTCTAGTATGACTGTAGATGGGTTAGATACCAAACCTAAGTTAGGTAATAAACCTGTTAACATTCTTAAAAGAGACGGTAAACATAGTGTCTCCCCACCTAAACCTAAACGGCCATATACTCAAAGTGATAATTCTGTCTATAAGACTAGAGATGTGACACCGTCGAGGTTTAGAACTCCAAGTAGAGGCCATAGTCATTATGAGAGTGGTACTACTTCGCGATCACATGAGTTTAATTATAATTATCATAATAGAACTCATAATTATGTGCCTAGGAGGTTATCC
Organism: Helichrysum umbraculigerum; assembly: GCA_949592205.1. Classification (NCBI taxonomy): domain Eukaryota; kingdom Viridiplantae; phylum Streptophyta; class Magnoliopsida; order Asterales; family Asteraceae; genus Helichrysum; species Helichrysum umbraculigerum. Next base: position 124,156,661 of record CATIUR010000002.1, on the reverse strand, counting down.
TCAAATTCACCTCTTAAGGCTGATCGTCCACAAACTCAAGCTACTTCGAAAGTAACCAAAGCTCCTGATGGGAAGGATGGTTATTTTAAAGAGCTTAAGTTTGTTGATGATAAGGGACAAACCAAGACCGTAATGGCTTGGGTCCCTCTTGATAACTGATAGCATTTTGTGTTATGTGTAGGAGCATGCTGTGAACAAGGACAGCTGGTGGTATGTAGACAGTGGATGCTCGAGGCACATGACCGGAGAAAGAAGTCTACTGAAGGACTTCAAGGAGAGTCTCAAGCAAAAAGTAAATTTTGCAGGAGATAAAGGAGGAGTAATTTCGGGAAAAGGTAAAGTTTCAAATGGAACTTTGACTCTTGAGGATGTGAACTATGTTGAAGAACTAACTCACAACCTAGTGAGTGTTTCCCAAGTCTGTGATAAAGGTCATCCAGTTTATTTTAATGAAAAGGAGGCCTTAGTCCTGGAGCCAGGTTTCAAAATTCCTGATAAATGGATATTGATGAGGGCTCCAAGGAAGAAGGACATCTATGCTATCAACATGGGTGTTCCTAACTCTTCAATGGTGTCTACATGTTTATTATCCAAGGCTTCGGAAACAGACGCTTTATTATGGCATAGGAGAATGGCACACCTGAATTGGAGAAAAATGAACTACATAACCAAGAATGGTTTGGTTCTAGGTGTACCACAAAAATGTTTCGAGTCTGAGGATAAGTGTGTTCCTTGCATGAAAGGAAAGCAGCACAAGAAACCACACAGACCTAAGACTGAAAACTCTATCTCCTCGCCATTTGAATTGCTACATATGGACCTCTTCGGCCCTATAAGCAAGAGAAGTCTAGGTGGCAAATGGTACTATTTGGTTGTCACAGATGACTATTCTAGATTCTCGTGGGTATTCTTTTTGGGATCAAAGGATGAAACTCCTGGAATTCTAATTGAGTTCTTTGATCTAGTAGAGAATGTCTATAAAAAGAGAGTTAAGCGTATTCGTAGTGACAATGGAACAGAATTCAAAAATTCAACGTTGAATATCTATTGCTTAAGCAAAGGGATATTACATCAATTCAGTGCACCGTATGAACCTCAACAGAATGGTGTTGCTGAAAGGAAGAATAGAACGTTGATTGAAGCTGCTAGAACAATGCTTGCTGATTCAAAGCTTCCGGTCATCTTTTGGGCAGAAGCAGTGAATACAGCATGTTATGTTCTTAATAGAGTTCTTACGGTTAAAAGACATAACAAGACTTGTTATGAGCTTTTAAACAATAAGAAACCAAACTTAAAAGGGTTTGAACCCTTTGGAGTTTCATGCACCATATTAAAGACTGGGCATCAAGCAAAATTTGGTGAGAAGGCTGACGAAGGATTTTTCCTAGGTTATATGCCCAATTCGCCAAACAAAAGAGTCTTTAATAAAGTCACAGGACGTTTGGAGGTAGTTTATAATATTGAGGTTACGAGCTACTCACCTGATGTTCATAAGGGATTAGATTGGTAATTTGATTATTCTGATCTTTTTGCATCATTTAAAGTTCCTATTAGTGACTATGTCAGTGATTCAGAGATAGCTGAACATTTATTGTTTGAAGATGGGAATATCGGTCCCACTTCAACATCAAGTGTTAAGCAGTCTGGAATTAAGACTAATGTTGACTCAGATAAAGCTTCCACAAGTGAGTCACAACAACCTTCAGAGGATAAGTCTCAAGAAACAGAAGATCTTGATGATCTTTCTACAAAGTTTGATGATATACTTACTCCTTTGAAACACTTAAGGATATCTTCTGCTCGTACGGAAGATGTACATGCATTGGAAGAGATTGGTACTAATTTAGGAGATGATATACCGGTTGAACCAGTTACTACAACTAGAACGAGTAAGAATCATCCCATTGAAAACATCATCGGTGATATTAATACTCCGGTTCAAACTAGGCATCAATCCAGAGCTAGTACGTCTGAGAATATTGAATACTAAAGCTTGTATACTGCAATGAAAGAGACAGGGATTCCTAATCAATGTCTATATTCATGCTTTATCTCACAAGTCGAGCCTAAAAATGTTCAAATGTCTTTAAAAGAAAGCTCGTGGGTAGAAGCAATGCAAGAAGAACTATCTCAGTTCTCTAAATTACAAGTATGGGAGTTGGTTGACCTACCAAAGGGAGAATATCCAATTGGAACTAGATGGGTATTTAAGTGCAAAAGAGATGATAAAGGAATCGTTACTCGCAATAAAGCTCGTCTGGTGGTTCAAGGTTTTAATCAACAAGAAGGTATTGACTACAATGAAGTGGTTGCACCAGTTGCTAGGCTAGAAGCAATTAGAGTATTCTTAGCATTCGCATCATATTTTGGTATAAAAGTGTATCAGTTGGATGTTAAGAGTGCCTTTTTGTATGGCAAAGTGGAAGAATTGGTGTATGTTTCACAACCGCCAGGGTTTGCTGATCCTGAGTATCCAGATAGAGTATATCGTTTGAATAAGGCTCTATATGGATTACATCAAGCACCAAGGGCATGGTATGGAACACTATCAACGTATCTACTTGAGAATGGATTTACAAGAGGATCGATTGATAGTACACTGTTTGTGAAGTGGAAAAAGAAAGACTTTCTTCTTGTGCAAGTTTATGTTGATGACATTATCTTTGGATCGTCTGATGAAAAGATGTGTCAAGAATTTGAGAAAGTCATGAGAAAAAGGTTTGAAATGTCTGCAATGGGAGAGTTGAATTTCTTCTTAGGATTACAAGTTGATCAAAAGAAGGATGGATTCTTTATTCATCAATCCAAATATACATATGAGCTATTAGAACGCTTCAAGATGGATGAAAGTAAGGTCTACAATACTCCAATTCCAGTCAATCATGGATTAGGTCCAGATACATCGAGTGATGGCGATGTGGATCCAACTCTTTATAGAGCCATGATCGGATCACTAATGTATCTCACAGCCTCTAGGCCTGACATAATGTTTGCTGTTTGTTTATGCGCAAGATATCAGGCTAATCCGAAAGAGTCACGCATGCAAGCTGTTAAACGAATCTTTCGTTACCTCAAAGGGAAACCTAAGCTGGGCCTTTGGTATCCAATTGATGGAGACTTAGATCTCGTAGCTTATAATGATTCGGATTATGGAGGATGCAATCAGAATAGGAAATCTACGACCGAAGGATGTCAATTCCTAGGAGGTAGATTAGTATCCTGGCAGTGCAAGAAGCAAACCTCGGTAGCCATTTCTACATGTGAAGCTGAGTATGTTGAAGCTGGCAGCTGTTGCTCTCAAGTTCTATGGATTCAACAGCAACTGCGGGATTACGGGTTAAATATAACCAATACTCCTATGATGATTGATAACGAATCTACTATGTCGATCACCAATAATCCGGTAAAGCACAGTAAAACTAAGCATATTGATATTAGACATCATTTTATTAGAGATTGTGCTGAGAAGAAGTTGATAAAGTTAGTTAAGGTTCCATCATTGGATAACTTAGCAGACTTATACACAAAGGCGTTCGACAGAGCAAGATTTAAGACGTTGGTTCAACTAAACGGAATGAGAAATCCAGAGTGATTAGTCTTCCAAGGGTATTTTTGTAATAGTTAGTATTTCTGTGTTCATTAAAAAAAAAAGGGGGGGGGGGGGGGGGGGGGGCGTATGGCATTCATTTGCTTGTTACCTAAGGGGAATCGCCTTCATATAAGTTTTTATCTGCAAAAACTAAGGGAAATGATAGTACATTAGGAGAATAAGCTTCACAATAATAAGCTTAAGTCCTAAGTATGATATGGTAGTAGGTTCAAATAAAGTTGCTTTAGAACTACAGCGGTTCTATCAGGTATGTGTTTATATTTATTTGATTATACACCTATATTCACAAGTTATAATTTGTCTATTTTTAGTTAAAACTTTAGATGGCTTCATCGTATGATGTACTGGTAGGCAAATTATATGAAATTTTCTAAGCCTTAAGAAGTTAATTAATTACTTGATTGTTATCTTGTGTTACTATTCTATGATGTATGACATTAAGTCTTAATTGTTGAAAGATGGTATTACCATACACTGTTATCATGCATTTTAATTTGATGTGACAAATAGTAGCAATATAGGTATTAACTTAATTACTGGTAACTTTGTTGTACTAAGTACAGAACTGAAACCTTTAATTAAATTAATATTCTCAAATATATTTTGAATTATGCTAGAAGGGATCTTCTGTTGTACTACGTACAGACTTAGATAACATAGCATCTTCAAAGTATGTCTGATATTTGTCTAATCTTAAAAATTCGAGTGTATGTTATATGTTTCGAAAAGATACATCATTTAGTAACCGCTACCTTGAAATTTAATGATGCAGTGTTATGAGTTTTACTTGAATTCTTCAGTATGTCATATAATAGGAAACACTTGATAATATTCATACTAACAATAAAGTGTTTGCTTAGAAAATTGAGTATAATTTGTTTATGTGGATCATAATACCGGTAATCGTCTTGGACTATCTATAAAAATATTCACTTTATGTATGTAATGCAGTTATTAATTATGCTATGTGGATAAAGGTACCTAAGATATAGTTTTATAAATATAAATGTATAAATGATAAATTTAGTTGTAATTTTATAGTAATTTACTTGAATTTCATGAGGTATGTATACTACCAATCTGCTTAGACCTTTAAATATATAATTAATTGCTTATTCTTACTAATATGATCCCTAAACAGATAAAATCTTATTTAGTTTGTATATTTACTTTGTTTTGAGTGATTAATAAAATGGTACTTGATACCAATGTTTATATAATTGTGTTTTTATCTTATTTTTATTTGTTTTTAATTTAAGTTTTTGTGTTTTTAGGCATTACCCTTCGGAATTAAATTATGCTGAATATTTTTGAGTTGAACAAACGTAACAAATACAAGTGAAAAATAATTTTGTTTTAGACTTGTACAAATAATGAGTTTTTAATTTATACTACGTATTTAATTCGCATATTTATTTAATCCTGCGAGTTGACTAAGTCAACCTGCGGATCCGTTTGAAATCTCGCGAATCGGATACAAGGTATAAAGGGGTTCAAACGAGTCAAGCCAACCCACCGAACCCACAAACTTCGCGAGTTCAGTAAAACTTGGCGAATCCGCGTACAGGCGAAACGAGGCGAAACTTTGTTTTCGTTTGATTTCGATTTTTAGAGTACGGGAACGAGTTTTTCAATCCGTAACTATTATACATCTTCACTTTGCGCACATTTTGAGGTATATAACAACGGATTTCACCATTTAAATTGCACGAAATCGAAGGTTTTTTAAACTTAGGGTTTCGGTTTGAAGTTTAAACGATTTACATCGATTTATGATGTTATTGGACATGGATCTTTAGGGTTTATGTTAAACGAACATTAATGAACAAAAATCAATCGATAGATCATGTTAAAATTACAAGATTAATTGATTTTAAGTTTAAACTCGCGACGGCTGTTCATCGAACGAGTTGACATTTTGATTCAACTCGCAGCGAGTTGACTAGCGAATCGATGGGATTAGCGAGTTCACTTTAAAAGCGAGTTGATAAGTTAAGCGAGTTGATAAGTGTAGCGAGTTGATAAGCGAAACGAGTTGATCTCGATTCGCTTAGCCAGTTTATGCGAGTCCAGTACTTAGATAAATTTTATGTTTAAGTAGTTATATAAACGTTAAGATTTTTTTTTAATAATAACCTTTATATAATGGATTTAAATTAGACTTAAGACTTTTCAGTTATAAGTTAAATTTTTATATACGACTTGAGACTATTTTGTAACAAGTTATATATAATTTCAATTTTAAACTAAGATGTTTGACGAATCTCGATTCATAATATGTTATAGTTTATTTTTTTTAATCGTGCATTAAAATTATATCTGTTGTTTGTGTTTATTTTACAGATATGGCAAGAGCATTTGACAAGGGCCACAATATTTTGATGGATCTGAACCTTGAAGCCAAGCGGGCTGACAGGGTTGCTGATATTCTTCGTTTTCTTGCACGATCACGGATTAGATACGCCATTACGGCCAATCCTCCTATCTCTCAGGCTATATTGAACGATTTCTGGACAGATATAGTATATGACGAATCTGTCAACCCACCAAAGATTCGAGCAACGGTTAGCGGCCAACCTGTTACATTTTTGGCTGGAAATCTCCGTGAGATTCTGCAGCTAGGTACAGAAGAACAGGAGAATGGGGATATTGAGTATCCTATGGATTTTATAGAGGGTGCTATAGGACGTATGGGTTATACAGGAGATAGACGTGGACGTCAGTTCCAGAAACCTCTGGTTATTGGTCAGTGGAGGTTTCTCTGGCACGTGATGAATATCGTTTTTGCAGCGAAGAAGGGTGGTTTTGATGAGTTGAGCCCTGCTATTCTATCGGCTGCACTGTCACTGGTTTATAATAAACCATACAGTTTTTGTGATTATCTTTTTGGTGAGATTGCGAAACAGATATCGGGGTCTGTTAGATCACGGTTTTTGGTCTACCCGAGATTTTGTATGTTGATTATCCGTGCACATCTACCGGATTTGGCTATACCAGAACCACATCTAGTGGTTAATACGATTGATCATCGTGGGTATAACGCCATGTTCATGCAGACGGTTAGGAAAGAGGGAGTGGTGAAACCTGAGGTCAGACCACTCTTTGGGTATATAATTGACCCAAACTACGTTACGCCACCAAATCATGGTTGGCTAGATGTTGTTGCTCCTGCTGCTGCTGCTCCTGCTGAAGCTGATGTGGTTCATCCTGAAGATCCACAAGAGCTCTTAGAGGATGTTTTGGAACAACCTGCACATGCTGGGGAACAGGTGAACCTAGATGTTGCTGCTCAGATTGTTCAGGAGGTTTTGGAGCATAATGATGATGCGACAAATCCTTTGCTCCAGGATATTGATAGTTATTTTGCACCATATGAGGTAATATTTTATTTATATATCAATATAGATGCTTAGTTGATAGATTGTTGTTATTAATCATAAATGCATAATACTATTATATAATGATTCTGATATTAGATATTTAGTTAATTGGATATTATTTCTGATTTTAAAATATAAATATCATTAAACGTACAGGAAGCTGAAGCTGAGGCTGCAAACCCAGAAGTTGTTATACTTGAGGGGGAGCAGATACAGCTTGATAGATCAGTTGTTGTACCGACTGAGGTATTATATCTGATTAATCTTAAATATATAGAACTTGTATGATAGAGCTTACGCTAATCATAAATGTTTAATATATTCAAAATTTAGGATCCTGTTAGATCATCTAGAGGTCGTGATGGTGAGACGGCTTCTGATGATGATTCTGAGAATACATCTTCTCCTCCTCCATCTGCTTCTGAAAAGAAGAGGAAGGGTAAGAGTGTTATGGAGGAAGATTTTGAGGAGATTGATGCTCAATTGATGAAGCGTCCGAGAACGCTAACTATTCGAGAAGGTTAGTATTGATTATAAAAGTTAAATAATCTTAACTTGTTGTTTATCAGGAGTTAAACTGAGTCAGTTAATTCTGTATACAGTTGCTCAAGATACACCACAGGTGGAGAATGATACACCGGTGGTTTCTGAACAGATCTATGTACCGCTTCAGCATGAGGTTGCTGATCTAGTTCATGCGGCATATAGAGTCTCTTACACCGCCTGGACCTACAACGATACCTGTTACTCCAGTGACTGATGCTGAAAGGATTACATCCTTAGAGTCGAGGGTAAAGGATTTAGAGAAGCTTACTTCTCAGATTCCAGAGCTGGTGTCGAATAATCTTCTTCTTGCTCAGCAAATACTCAAGCAGAGTCAATCTTACAATCTGCTAATGAAGACTCATGAGACTTTGCTTGCGGACTTCAATGTGCAGAGACTGAAGTTATCTTCTTTGGAGAGTCTGGTCTTGAGATCGCATTCAGGACAGTCTACTCAGGGGGAGATATTGGTATATCTGGAGTCTTGCAAGGAAAATGAGCTGAAGAGGAAGAGAGATTCAGACAAGGACGATGATCCCAATGCACCAGAAGGTGGTGAGCAGACTGGTCCTTCAAAGACTGGTGAGCAAGCTATGATTCAGGGGGAGTCTGGTGGTCATACTGGTGCTAGTGGTTCAGGAGTGGGTACAAGTGCAGATAAGACTGTACCGGGTGATACTGAAGCTGGTAAGATAGCTTAGTATTATCATAGTACTGTAATATTTGTAATAGTTTGTAGTGAACAAATGTAAACTTAATTTATTGTGTAAATATATTCGGCTTAGGGTTATTATTATTTTAAGTAAAATATGTTTGATGTAATTTAAGTTTATATAATTATGTTAAGATAAAATAGTGATCGAAAGACTTCCGACTCATTGAGTAGTCGAGCGGCGTGTTCCGATTAATTTCGGCGGTCAAAATTTTATATTAACATATGCATTTTAGATTTGACTATGGACTTAAGACCGTAAGGTATATAAGTAATTAACGAGTTAAAAATGTATTAGTATTAACTAGACAAATGATATATAATTTAAAGGTTAAATTGATAATGAATTAGATCAATTAACACTTGGAAATTATATAAGGTAATTAATAGTAAATTTAAATGTTTGGTGATTATTCACAATGCATTAGAATTTAAAATTAATTAATATTTGTTAAGTAGACTTAAGAGATTTTGGATTGATTCAGTGTAATCAATAAAAGATTTTATAAGTTATTTGTAAATTGCGTTAAAATATACAAAAGAATTAATAAAGAAATTCTTAGGTTGATTCAGAGAAATCGATAAGAGAGTTTTAATTATTAATATTAATTTGTATTTGTGGTTTTCTCTTAGGATTGGAAATGCTTGATCTATCTGATTCGAAAGATGATATTTTTGATGAGATAGATGAAGACATTGATTTTGATCTTGAGGATGGAGAATTTCTACCACCTACAGATTGGACTGCTGTACCTGAGATTGTGCAAGACATTGGTGTAGATCCAGATGCAAATATTGATGAACACCATGTGAGCCCATCTAGGACAGAAGTTATTATTGAAAATGAACAAGGTCCAATGGTTGTCGATGTAGATGAAGAAATCGATGACTCAACCGATTCTGAAAAAGATGAAACTTTGATTCCTACCAAGAATCCTGCTGTTTTTCTTAGGAAACTTCCAAAGCAGAAGAGGAAGATTGGAGTTTCAGAAGTAGATATTACGGGAAAACGTGTTCCTCGTAAAGGGATTGTTGGATGGTACTTTGACTCTGAGCTGAAGCTTTTTGCAATCAAAAGATATGACGGGGTTCAATATTTTGAAAGAAAGCTTGCAGTTTTTAGCTCTCTACCACGTTATGAAATACGTGATTTGGCTAGATTAGAGATTAACAATCCAAGTCGTGATGATTATGCTAATCGTGTTGAAAGAATAATCAGACATGAGGTTGGTACAAATAAGTTTGTTCAGATTAAGCCAAGAAAGGGAAAGACTGTGAAACTACAAGAGAAAAGTCAAAGAACTGGAAGAAGAAGAAGGAAAAAGATTTATCCAGCTGTTAGATGCATACAGCAGATTCCATTGAAGACAATGCCACAGGATATTTTGGGAAATATGAAGAGTTGGCACGTGGATTCAGGAACTGGAGAAGCTGTTATGGTTGAAGCTGATGATGAGGTTGAAGGTGGTGAACGAGAAATCTTTAGAGTTTATGATCATCGACACCTGATGAATATGTCGAGAAAGGATCTGTTAAAGTTAAATGAGAACAGAATTTTGACGACTATTGAATGGGCTGATTTAGCAAGAGATTATCAGTTGATGGTTAAAACTTGTATCAAGATGAAGATTTACGCAGGTAGTAAGATTTACAAATGAAGACCAAAGACAGCGTGAAGATAAAGACGCTAGAGCTATTGTCAAGGGGGAGTCTGTTGGGACATAGATTGTGACAACAGATCTAGCTTGAAATAGGACTAGTGTAATTATTATCATGTTTGTACATTGGTTTAGATTTGTAAATAAATATTTGTTTTGTTAGTAATATTCGTTAAACATATTATTGTGCTAAGTTAGACGAATGTTTAAATACGAAATAAATAATAGACGTTTCATGCAAAGCGAGTCGAGATCTCAGGTCGCAGCGAGCTGAGCTGTGAGATGAGAACTGAATTCGTGAGGCATTAGTCTGGCGAGCCGAGTCCTTTACTGGGCTTGGGCTGCGAGTTGGACCGAACTCCATGCGAGCCGAGCCAAACCAGATTATAAATATGTTTTTCCAACGTGAAAAACCTAACACTTGAACAACTTTTGGCATTTATTCTGACCTGCGAATTCACAAAACCTAGAGAAAACTTATACCTAACGGCTAGACTTTGACGTATTATTCGTTTAAAGTTAAGCTTTATAAACGCAATTACGAACGTATTCGTTACTAGTAAGATAACACCGTATTGAGGGATTCCGCACCTTAATACTACAGATAACGAAGTTATCGATCCTAGAACTAGGGACTTACAGTGTCGCACTCTATGCATCACTTGCCCAAGTGACGCCATTAATCAAAATCCGTCACTCCATGCGACACTTCCTAAGTGTCGCCTAAGCCCTAAGTGTCGCTATAAGTGACGCTAAAAACAGAAGGTTTCAAACCAATTTTTCACTAAGTGTCGAACTTATAAAACTTCAAAACTCTATACGATATGACTTTTGAAACACTTTGGGACATACTTTTCAAGTATAACACTTCGAATCATACTGATAATGTTGAAATTAGTATTACAAACAATCACCAACGGGCCGTACACGTTTTCAAACACTCAGATCAATCAACCAAATCGTAGTAATATGGACAAGTTTTCAATCAACCAAATCGTAGTATTTTGGGCAAGTTTTTAATCAACCAAATCGTAGTTATTTGGACATTTCAGTTGAACGATCAATTACAAAGTTAGTCTTTTAAGATACCTAATCAATTAATAACTATCACGTGTCATGGACACCCCAGGTTACAAGTCTTCGGACATCAATTCAAGGCTAATCAATTCAAGTCTGTTTAGATAAACAATCAAGGCTCAGGTGAGTCTCATGACCCCTATTTTACTGTTTTTCAATCAGGGGTGTGATTACATTGCTCGTTTTATTTACATGTTGGACGCAAGTACAAATCAATCAAATACTACATGAGTTGTTTTCAACTAATCACTAAAGCCCTCCATAGCATAGTCTGGTAATACATTTGTAGCGTGAATGTTAGTATATGATATCATATAGGATTGACAATCCTCGTCCGGGTTAGCACGCACTAACTGGTCAAACGGACGTATTAGCATTTGGGAAGACGAGTGTAGATTAGGCACTCGTAGGAGGCACCTCAGTTGGGTTTCCTTAATTGGACGTGACACTCAAGTTAAGCTCAGACTATGTGCTCATGGTTGTATAACTTTTATTTTGCTTAATTGCATTTTAAATTCAATTACAAACCTTACGGTTCATACAAATATGTGTTGGCATACAAACCTGTGAGCTCACCAGCTTTTAGCTGACCAATTTTAGCATGTATCACAGGTACTCAGCAGTAGATTGGACTGCCCGAACAAGAATACTTTAGCTCGAGTCAGCATACAAACATTCGGAGATTTAACTGCATTATTATATTTTATATAAATTAATTATGTATGTAAATCTCTCAAGTTCAAACCGAGCTAATGTACAATATCATATTTTGATGTAAACTTTTGTTTAAATCAATATAAGTTTAAACGACGCATTTAGTGGTCGTTCATTATATATCTTGTGTGCTGTGATATGTAATTAGTCGCGCCCCGACCCGAACCGCTTCCGCATGATAATTTGGGGGTGTGACACGTTACTTTTTCCAAAATACATACAATGTAAAGGAATTACCTATTTGTTACATATAATGGAAGCCCTAGTAGTTCGCTACATAATATAAATGTCAGACCATAGTTTGAAACATTTTCGCTAAGGGTGCTCAAAAAAATTCTGAAACCATAAAACCGAACCGAAAACCGGATGAATCGAACCGTATTTAGGTTAACCGAACCGTGTTTTTTTTTCATTTTTCGGTTTCGGTTAAGCGAACCGAATTCTTTTTTGGTTATTCGGTTTCGGTTCATGATTTTGAGATAGACATGATAGACGGTTAACCGAAAAAACCGAAAAATTTATATATAGTTTTAAATATATGAATATATATAGTATATATTGCATTTATATATTAATATTACACTTGTATTTTGATAAAATCATCTATATATATTTTTTCTTTCATTTTAATGCAGTTTACTAGCTTAATTTTGCCATAATATACTAATTATTACTACTTAGGTCTAATTATATTTGACTGATTAATATACGTATAGCATAAATACACAATTATAAAGAGCAAAATGCTTATCTGGATACTTTTATTATCAAATTGTTTTAATATAGTGAACACATATTAATGGATGTGTATTTTGTTTGTTATTAATTACTTTTTAAAATAGGTTTTAATTAACAAACGGTTATTTGATTAACCGAACCGAAAAAATGGTTAACCGATTATCGGTTTCGATTTAGGTTCAAGAAATTGGTGAACCGAATTTTCAGTTAACCGTCCGTAAACACCCCTAATTTCCACGCGCTAATCCCAAAATTAAAAGTATGCTATCATATATCCCTTTCCTAACTTTCAAAATTGACATATTTACCCAATATAAACATTAGATCATTCATATTTTCCTTTTTTATAATATATTTATTTTTAAAATCTTATCATAACTAATTTCAAAACTTACCGAAAAACGAAAAAAAAAGTTCGTCGAAAATATACCTTGTCACATCTCTAATCGAAGAGAATGAAACACTGATTTTTATCGTGCAATTTTCGTGATTTTTCGACTTACTGTTTGGGATATCTTTAAATTTTAAAAACGTGGGAGAAAAAGGGTAGTGACACATAGCGTATTCCGGTTAGTTTCTCATTCTCATAAAAAGTTGATGTACTCATTTAAACATTTACTCTATTATTATTTTTTATATATTTTTCATTCTCACTTCATACTTTTTATTATTATTATTATTATTATTATTATTATTATTATTATTATTATTATTGTAGAGTAAGGTTCAAATGAGTATATCAACTTCGAATGAGAATGGAGGAATCAATCATAATGCGCCACGTGTCACAAAACTCATTTTTCACCACGTTTTTTAAACTTAAATATCTCTCAAAACGGTAAGTTGAAAAATCATAAAAATTGCACCATAAAAATCAACGTTTTATTCTCTTCGATTAGAGATGTGACAATGTATACTTTCGACGAACTTTTTTTTTGTTTTCCGGTGGGTTTTGAAAACGAGTAACACACGTGTTAGCGGTGAGTAACACATGTGTTACCGGCTAGTAACACATGTGTTACCAATTTTGTACCTTTTGTAAAACCCAAAAAAAAGTCGTCGAAAGTATACCTTGTGAGATAGCAAATCGAAGAAAAAAAATGCTGATTTTAATGGTGCAATTTTTATGATTTTTCGAGTTAACGTTTGTGAGATATTTGATTTTTAAACACGTGGAGGAAAATGAGTTTTGTGACACGTGGCGCATTATGGTTGATTCCTCTATTCTCACTCAAAGTTGTTGTACTCATTTGAACCTCACCCATTATTGTACGTTTCTATAATATAATACATATAATAAAATTTGAGAGAGTTAACGCACACAATAAAGAAAACGAATTTCAAATTATTATATGAATATTATGTTCATATAACTCACAATATTTCAATTGACGAGCTACTAACGTAGTTAGGGGTGGCGTCACAGCGTCACAAAATTACTTTTGAGAGGGTGAACTTAAGAAAAATACTACTCCCGATCTAGAGGATAAACTCACATGGTTCATTAATAACTTGACTCTATTATTTGATTGCGGTGACAATAATATTGATAAAATAAATGGGTCGGGTCGTCAAAACGAAGCATAAAACATAAAATTCATTGAAGGAGCCACTCAAACGTTTCTATTTTCTATTTTTGTCTTCAAGGATTAAGGATAGGAATTGAGTTTTACAGGATAAACTAGTAATACTTGGGCTATTATCAGTTTATCATGGGCCAAGGTAGGTCCATTTAGTTTTGTAACCTGGTTCATAGATTAATATATATAGTAAATCGTAAATTTCTTTTGACTTTAACGTGGGTCACTTGACCCATGTGCTAAACACCTACATCCGCCCTTGCTCCCGTCTTGTCTCCGCCCTACATGTAGCGGTAGATAATGACCTTTGATCATTGTCGTCACATCATATTCGTGGATTCTCCTTTAGGGGATATCTTCCGTAGCAACATTTGAGTTGGTACCATTAGTTATTATTGATGTAGATTATTTAGGGTGTCTCTTGGATCATAACAAAACCAACTTAATTGGTAATCTTGGTCTCCGATCACTAAGGGATAAATAATATAACGTGCGGATCATCAACTCGTATCATGTATGCCAGTAATTAGAAATACAAAACCAAATGATTAATTATCATCCCATTTGATTTAAATTATACAAGTTGAAATTATACAAGATGATGCCCAATTTAATTATTATCATCCCAAATATCATAAGTATTATCAACAAATTAAAATTATGCAAGTTGATGTTCTTTTTGATTTTAGTATACATATATATAGACATCAACACATAGACTAATTGTTATCATCGCATTTGTTTGTATCGTAAAATATTATTTCTATGGCATCCACGTCTTCCCCCAACAATGGTATTGTTCAGACTCTATTAATCTACTTGTCCCTAACTTTGTCCTAATAATGTTGTTTTCTCATGTCATTAGATTTGGTAAAGTACTTGCCACTATGTAGAGCTATTTCAAGAGGCAACTGGGAGGAAGCCAGTAGAATTTTCAGCCAAGACAATGGTGCGTTCACCGCCAGCTTAGATATGAATGGATTTACAGCCATCCACCTTGCAATTGATACAGGTAAGAACCTCCATTTTGTTTACAATCTGCTGGAGAATATAGACTCAGACGCACTGCCGAATGTCGTGGATAGATTGGGAAGAAACCCAATGGCTTACGCTGCAGGGATTGGCAACACTGAAGCAGCAATGATGTTGGTGAAGAAAAACCCACTCTTGTTATACATACATGATACAAACAATAATTTACCTATCGCTAGGGCTCTTTTTGGTCCTTACATGATCACATCTCATTATTTGCTTAAGGCTTGCATAGAAAATATGGATCTTTGCCGACAACATAAATATCAGAGTCCTTTTGAAGGCCGGAATGCTGCTGTCATTCTCGTTCCTGCACTTAAGGAAGGATATCTCGGTGAGTTTTTAAATATCTTTGTGCATATGTATATTATGTGGCTTGACAAGTAGGTAATTTCATTAAGGGTTTATGGTTTAGTTATGAACTTCAAACTTTCTATTGTATATGTAAGATCAACAAGATACACGTAAGCAAGAATTGGGTTTGAGGTTAGCCGATACATACAAATATACTAGAGGTGTCAATTTTAAACTCATTGGTTAATTATGGGTCAATTTGGTTAATATTTAGGAGGGGATGGGTTTGTTAGTCTTATCCTTATTTTTTGGATGGGTCTAAATGGGTTTTTCAATACAACCTCAAATTGTGTAACAATTAACTAACGGGTAATTTTTTTTTGTTTTTACCTCATTTCATTTTTTTCATTTTTCACTCAAATTTAAAAAAAGTTTGGTGAAAACCGATGACCCGACCCGACCCGAGACCCATTTAGACCCATCATTCTAAATGACCTATCTAGACCCGGACCCATTTAGACCCAAACTCATCTAGATCCGTGACTCGACCCGACCCGACCCATTCATTTTGCCACTTATAAAATATACAATAGCCTCTTTTGCAAGTGCAATATACTGTATATAATAGATGTTTGATTGTTTTAACATATAAGATGTCCAAAGTTCGATACATAACCAAACTATAAACTCTGAATTTTAGTTAAAGTGTTTGTTAAAATTTTGTTAAATTATCCATTGAAGAAAAAATCAAGAAATTCACAGATATCAATGCATCTTCATCAAGACGCACCGGTTATAAATCTATCAAAAACTTAAATGAATTTATATAATTAAACAACGTGGTTTTAACAAATTGTATATTTTAAATTGATATGCAATGATAACCCTTAGGGTGCGTTTAGTTACAGAAAACTCCTTCTTTTCTAGAAAAATTCTCTAAGAAAACAAGAAAATTATAAAACGTGTTCAGATTCAAGTTTTCCAAAAAAACTTTTCTAAGAAAAGGAAAATCCTTGTTTCTTTTTTATAACTACAAAGTTGAAAACTACTTTTGATGGTTTTCAAAGTTTTCCGTCTCTACTATTCCTTGAAAAATGAAAACTCCACCCCTTGCAACTAAACACGTTTTCTAGATATTTCATGCTTTTATAGAGAACTAAAACACTTCTTAATCTCTAAAGAAATGGAAAAAGAAAAATAGAGAAACTTTTCTGTAACTAAACGCGCCCTTAGGTTTTTACAAATATTTCAATTTTTAGTACGTATAACACACATCATGCGAGAGATCAAATAATGTCTTTGTGTACATACATGCTAAGAGATCAAATAAGAATGATAAATGTCGCGAGAACCTACGTAAAAATGACTTTAAAACATTGTATAAATATTCAAAACATTTTTCAATAAAAAACATTTCGGAGAATGATATTTAAATAGTTATTTAGTCTATGATTAAAATATAAATAAACATTTTATTCAAAAAGATATTAATTATCGCTTCTAGTCCTGTGATAATCGTTAATAGTCACCAAATATATGTGATTATTAATAATTTTTTTAGATACACATTATAACTTGATACTTGGATCGGATTATTGTGGTTATTAAGTTATTAAATATGATTTTCCGTAAGATAAGTTATTTAAATTGAAAACTCCAAAATTCATTTGTAAAAGAAAACATATTTTGAATATTTAAAAAGTATTTTCAAAATCATTTCACATTCTCAAGAAAATTATATTAACCCCAAATACAATTAAAAAAAAAAAGTAATTTAGAGGATACCCCAACCTCGTATCATATTTCAATGGTACGTGTGCGCTACACTCGCAAGGAGCATCAACTCCGGACAAATCATATATCCACAAATCACCCACATATGTTACGGATTCCAAACCCTAACCTAGCCTAACTGTAGGTCACACTTGTGAAGTCTGAGTGTTTGTGATGACGGTACCACTTGTGCCAAAAACTCCCTCCGTCCCAAATTATTTGTCACCAGACAAGAAAAACACACAGTTTAAGAAAAGTGCATTTATTACTGTTGACCACCAATAAAATTTCATATTTATTATTTTTAAGCATTTTGATTGATTGATTTTGAAAGAGGACAATCATTTTGGGACATACTAAAATGAAAAGATGGACAAATAAAATGGAACGGATGGAGTAGTTATTAACCCCAAAATACATAAACATAAAAATACACATACATAAATTATATATTAATGTAA